>NW_019167838.1:6589413-6945049 GCF_002303985.1 Durio zibethinus | reverse complement strand
GTCATTGGGCATTTGTGCCATCATATTTTTCAAATTCAGACCTTAAATTTAGGTAAAATTACCAACATTTGGAACTAAACAAAGGTCAGCCGCATCTGTGGAGCCATAAAAATTCATTCCTTCTACAGCCCTAAGCCTTTCTTCCAATAACTTTATCTTTTCCCGGGCACTGGTATCTTCTATCTTTTCAGGTGTCTGCATCCCTAGCTTTTCTCTTTCCTTGAGATTATCCAAATCAGGAACTAAGATTAGCTCAGGTGGTTTTTCATCATAATGGGATTAACAAAATTTTGAAATTATCTTGGAGCAGGTGTGGATGTCATTCCTGGATAAGGATTAGGATATCCACCAGGAGTAGGAATTGGTACTCTAGTTCCTTGTGAAGGTTGGTTTAGTCATAGCTCAAACCTTGAAGGATAGACAGTCTACATATCTGGCGATTGTTCTTGAAAGCTAGGATTTTCTTCCACTATTTTTCTTTTGTCAAGTTTTCTGAGTATATCCATTATTGTGCTAAGATCCTCTCTTAGTTCTTGTTGAGCTTTCTTAATTCTCTCAAATCACTGGTCTGTTTTTGCTCCATGATTCTTGTCTGTATCCTGATATTGTATGAATGACGAGTAGGTTAGGCCAAAATTTTTGATGGGTGAGCTATTCTTGAACCTTTATTACCACAAAGTTTTTATTTTGAAAAAGAAAGAAAAAAAATTAGAATGCTATGTGTAAAAATTTTTATTTTATTGAAAAATGATGTATATGATGCATGAATGCAAATGAGAGATATTTGCTCTTGGATGAATTTCAACATTAGAAATTTTTATTGATCCATACAACTTTATTACATAGGATTTATCATCTTAGAGTTATCTCCATAAAAGTATTTGACTTGCTCGTAATGGTCCTTTGCCTCATCTAGAAAGTTCACTAGACGCTGTCTTATTCTCCTATGAGATTGACTTCTCTCTTAATGCTTCTACCTTTTGAACTATCTCCCATGCTTCTTCACTGCCTTGCTAACTTGATTAGTCAAGTGTTCTATGTATTGTTGCCTCCCTAAACTTTTTGCCTTTTCATATCATATGAGCATCTCTTTCTGAATCACATGTGAAGATCCAATCTTTTTTCCTTCTATGTCACTCATCTATCATTGCTGAAATATGACTTTTATAGTCTTGCATTTGTAGCTCTAACCCTTGGATCACCTGGTGAAGCGATTCTTTTTTATTCAATATTTTGAAGTGCTTTTTCTCTCTTCTACGAGCATGACTTTTAATCTTTTCTTTTCATTTTGGCATTCCACCAATCTTGCTGAGGTTGTAGAGTATAATTCTTTCAATTCTGACATTCTTGAGAAATTCTTGATGGTCTCCTCTTGCTTTTCTTGAGCTTTACCCTTCCATTGGTTTATTCCCTTTCGAAGCTCATCCATTTCACGTTGTCGGCCAAGGTAAGACTTGGTAACTTTTTCAGTTTTGAATTGAACTTGTAACCTCTTATTTTCTTGGTGTAGATCTTTCAAGTCACTATTAGCCAAATCTCGTTCTTTTATGACTTTTTTTAATATGTTCCCTTGTACCTCCGTTTTATATTTTAATTGCCCTACTTTCTCGTGAAGTCTCAAATTTTCTCTTTTTATTTCTTCTTTTTCAACTTTTAATTCTTTCTTGATAAGCTCAACTTCTGATAATTGTACCTCTTCTGAAAGATTAATCAATTGATATGAGCTATCATCAGGAGGGAGTATTATGTCTCTAGGCCGCATTACTTTCTAAATTTGGTAGTCAGAAGTGATTTTATCGATAAGAGGCCCTAACCTCATTCTTTGTGTTCTCTTCCATGCTTGGATCAACTGCTCCGAGGTTCTTGATGGATTCGATTTCCCATAAATGAATTCTACTTGGACCAGGCCATGAGTAGCAGGAACAAACTGTTTTACACCAAATGCCTAAGTGCCATCAATGAAGCGTAACTTACAACGCCCAATAGCCCTAATAACGAAATCCATGGCTCATTTCCTCCACGATACAACAAGGGCACACGAGCATCAAGGCGCATCAATTCGATTTCATCCCCAGTAATCTTTGTAAGAAAAGGACCCATTCTTTTTAGTCTTTAATGTCGACCATTGGCTTTTGCAAAAATTCTTGAGTGATGCCTTATTTTGAAGATATGATTTCGAAAATGCACTCTTCCCACATTTGAAATTACTTCTGACCCATACGTATAATAGAGATGCACATCCTATAAATCATCCTTTCTCATTTCGTCGACAGAAATTCAATGACCTGATGGTTTCGGCTAGGACTACTGGAGCAGGATTAATTGCTTGGGTTTTAATTTGCTCGAAAAAGTCTACCACAGTTATCTTAATGTAACCCAAAGTCTTCAGAAAGATTACCATGCCATATAATGCTAGAGCAAACACATCCATATCTTGATCATTTTACAAATGCTCCTGAATGAAATTTCGAAGAAAGTCTCAACGAATGCCGAGATGTTCACTTTTAGACTTCACAAAGGAATCAATGGTTTCTACTTTAACCTCCATAAGCTTGGTTAACTTTTTACGATAACATGATTTTGGCTTTCGGGTAAATACTTTATCTGGACATTGTAGTTCTATCCCGAGCAAAATCGAATACTCCTCGATGGTTGGCACCAAATCTTCCTGATTAAAAATGAAGCATCTATAGGATGGATCCCAAAACTGTATAGCTGCTTTGACTAGCGGTTCATCAACCATTACTGAAATGAGGGATGCAATCTGTCCATACTTTTTTCAAAAGCTTTCTTTTCTTTCTTCACTTAACTAGCCCCAGACAGCAGCTAACTCTTTTAAATCATTCTGTGTAAGATCTAAATGCACCATAACTGGTAGGTAAACAATCTTCATTCTTTTGTTGAGCCTCTTTCGACCAAACATGTACTTCATTATACGACTCACATGGCACACTGACTGAGGATGAGCAAATATATAGTTCTATGGGATCCATGCAAACTTCTTGGGAGAAATATCCTAGAGCAAATATCTCGATGCAAAACTGTATGATATGATTAATGCAAAAAAAAAAAAAACAAAATTGAGTTAGTGTGAGGATGGTTTAAAAAAAACATTTTTTGTTTTTTTTTTTAAGATTTTTTGTTTGTTTTGTTTTGTTTTGTATTATACACAACTTTTATTCTTAGATGTTTTCTACAAGAAGGTGGATGGGGCTCTACATAAGGCTGGTTTTCTAGGCTTATTATATGCTGGGTTTGGATTGACAGGGTCTAAAAGTTCTCAAATTGTTCCTCACTGTCATTCATATTAGACTAGTAAGGCATCCCGATCCTCACCCATTATAGGCTACTAACGGAAAGGGTTCAATTCGAGTGAAAGTATTTCACTTGCCATTGCGGAGGTTATCACCTCACGAGAGCAATAAGTACTTTACTTCCTCCTATAAAGGATGGAGCCCGGGTATAGAGCTCATGTATGAGATGCATCGTGCCATTGTGTGCAAATATATCCTAATTTATTGACAATAATATATACAAAAAAAATAAAACATAAGAGGCATAGTAAGAGAAATGTGTGTGAATTTTTTTGCTTTTTATTTTTGATTTGTTTTGTTTTATTTTTTTTACTAAAAACGAAGAATAAAAATTTAAGAATTTGATTAAGACTATTTAAATCAAAATTTAAGGATAACAAGTAGTTAATTTTGGCTTGACTCTAAAAAACAAAAGGCTACGTCCCCAGTGGAGTCGCCAAGCTGTCGTAACGATTTTATGTCCGCCCGACGAATTTGGAAATAAAAAAATAACGAAGTCGCCACTAATCTTTTTTGGCTAGGTGCGATTGGCCACTTATTAAAACATATCTTTTTAATGAAATCTTAAAATTAATTAAAATTTATTAAAAAGATAATTTTACGGTCTATGAAACAGTCTGGGTTCGAGAGTCGGTTACGTGTGGGGAAGGATTAGCACCCCTACAACGCCCGTAAAAAAAACGGTACCAATTAACAACGTGTTATCCTTTGATTTTGATAAAAACAGTCTTATTTTTAGTATTCGGAAATAATTTCTTTGATTTTTTTTAAAAAATTATTCTCGAGAAAAATAAATCAAAACATTTTTATTGAAATGATTCTTAAAATGTTTCAGTACGTTGGTAACATTAAAAGAACTCTCTCTCACCTAGAGATTTCTTAAAGCATCTCTACTCGGAATACTTTTAGAATCTCATCTTTGGGAGGTCTAAATTTACTTTTCGTAAAAAATTATGTCATGTATGCAATGCAAATAATAACATGTTGATGCACACATTTTATTCTTTTTCGAAAATTTTATTAATTGTTTTATTAATTTTTAATTTTAATTGAAATTTTGAAGAAAAAAAAAGAATTTAATCATATTGAAGATTTTCTATAAATATTCCAATACGTCGGTAATATTTTACAAAAATCTTCTCACCTAGAGATTTCTTAAAGCATCTCTACTCGGAATACTTTTAGAATCTCATCATTGGATTAAATTTTTTTTCTTCCTATTTTTATTACTTATATATTTTTTTATTAATCAATTTTTATTTATTATTTTTAAAAAAAATCTTTACTGTATTAAAATTTTTTTATAAATACTCCAATACGCTGGTAGTATTTAAAAAAATCTTCTCACCTAGAGATTTCGTAGGCATCACTACTCGGAATACCTTTGAATCTCATCGTCGGATAAAAATTTTCTTTTCCTACATTTTTTATTGCTTTAGTATTATTATTAAATTTATTTTTATATAATTGTTTTTAAAGTTTATTAACATAATTACATAAAAAATTTAACCACAATTTCATCAATTAGTCTAACAAATATAGATATTTTAATATGCATAAATATTAATAAAATAATAATAATAAAAAAATTTTACCTGAATTGGATCGGTCAACGGTCCGGTCAACGTCTGGTTTGGTTCGACGGTTCGATCCGACTGTTCGGCTCGATCTATGCGGTTCAGTACCGGTTCGGTTTGGTCTGGGCGGTTCAGTTCCGGTCCAGTCAGACCGGTCAGAGGCAAATGAAGAAAACGGGTCGCGGGTTGACGTGCGGATCATCCTTGGCTGAAACGACGTCGTTTTGGGTCTTTCCCTAAACGATGTCGTTTTGAGTTTTTGCTTTACTATATATAGCTGAAGGTTTTTTTTTTTTTTATTCATTTGGCTTCTGTTTCAAAAAAAAAAAACGAGAGAGAGAGGGAGCTCTAGGTGAGGGGTTAGGCCGATCGTCGTCCGACCGCCGCTTGGTCCACCATCGGCGGTTGTCACCGATGATCGAAAAATGGTCAGAAGGTCATCGAAGACTCCTCTAGACGCCCTCTTTCCAGATCCGGTCTCCTTTTCACCGGAAACAACATCAATCAACGTAAATCGGGGCTCAAAGTTTTGGTAAAAAAAACACTTTTTTTTGTGTGTTTTCTGGTTTATTTTCGTTGGGTGTCTTTGTAGGTGTAGCTTGGTGCTGGGTTCCCCGTTCCAAGGGATTATTTTTGCTTCTTTTTTTTGTGTTTTTGCAGATTTTTTTTCTTTTTTTTTTTCGGCAGAATCTTTTTTTTTTTCGTTTTTTCTTTCTTTTTTTTTTTTGGTCTGGTTTGCAAGTTCTATTTATAGAGCTTGTTAGGATTCAAATATCAAATTTTTTTAGATTCAAATCTCATTTTTCAACTAAAAAATCACACTTACTGTCCGTGATTGGTGGCTTATCGGTCGTTGACAGCTATCGGTGGTGCTTTTGACTTTAGGGATTGTGTACTAGATTTGAATCAAATAAGGATGAAGAAAAAGGAAAAAGAAAGGAAGAAGAAGACAAACGCAGAAATGAGAAGAAAAAAAAAATTAAATAATAAAAGTAAAAATTTTAAAAAAATGGTGTTTACAAGATCAAAGAAAAGAATGACCTAAGCTATGGAGTAACAAGAACAATTGTCTGTTGATTTTTATTTATTGGAGTTGAATAGTTGCCTTGCTGTTGCCAATTAGCTGTGAAAAAAAAATTATTTAAAAACAAAAACTAAGCTTTTGTGTGTGTCGAGAAATTTCTCAAAGACTCCAAAGTAAAAAACAAAAGAAAAGAGAGAAGGGGAAATCAAAAAGAGAAAGCAAGTCTTCTATTCTGTTTTAAAGAGATTTCGAAAGGAAGAAAGAAGAAAATTAGAAAAGGAAAATAGAAAAAGGGAGTATGAATAAGAGGAAAAAGAAAGTAGCAAGCATAAATTGTGAGCTGGTCGATCGATGAAAGGACAACAAGGACGAAGAAAAATGGAAGAGGGAAGAAAAAAAACAAGATGATAATCTAGACTTGATGAGTCACCAAATCAATTGCGGAAAGATCGAATTGAAAGGTGAAGGGGAACAATAAAAACGTTGAATACATTTTTTATATATGATTTTTTAAAATTAATTTTAAAATATTTAATTAATTATGATGATTCGTATATTTATATCATATAAAATATTAAATTTATCTATTTATATTATATTTTATATAAAAATTATATGTTATAATTTATATCAATATAAAAATTTAAATTATAATTTTTTTATTTTATTAAACATATATATATATATAACTATTATTATAATTTTAAATTATATTATTTTTATGATCTATTTTTATATTTTATTCATATCATATATTATATTATATTTTAAATTATTAAATTTACTTTGAACAAAGAACTATATAAGTTACAGGAGTACTTGAAAAAGATAGAAAATGAGAATAACATTTAGGAAGAGAGAGGGATTAGTTATGTCCCACCAAACTTCTTTGAAGTAAGTTTGCAAACCTGATGAAACCAATAAAAAATGCACAGAGACAGTTTTATGATGTTTTCTTCATTTTTTTTTTGTTATGTGATTCTGCATAAAGTTCATTCAATTCCTTAATATTGTATATTTTTATTTATTTTGTCAATTGCAAATAAAAGTAAGATTTTTAGAGTATGTAATGCTATTTTTTATGATTCTAATTGGCATGCTTAAGAGATTTATGAATGCGGTTTTTTTTTTTTAAAGATTTATTTTGTTATTTGATTGCAAAGAGGACTGAAAAGAAAAAAAGGAAGAAATAGCAAAAAAAAAAAAAAGCATGTTAAAATGATTAACTATTTAATTTTGAAACTCCATGCTATTAATATATATCATAAAAATTAAAAAAAAAAATTTGACATGTAAATGCTGATTACTGTATGATATTGTAGATTTACATGTTTTTTGCATTTTTTTCTACTGCATTCGTAGATGAATAACTATTTAATTTATATTTTAACTTTACAATTTTTTTTAGTATTATAATTAGCAACAACTAAATTATTATGTACTTTGGATGAATTATAACTTTTTAACTTGATGTGTCACTTTTAAAATTAAAATGCAAACTTAATGTTATCATTACCATTTTTTTTTATAATTTTATTTATTTTTAGCACATGATTTAATTGATTCTTTTAATTTTTTATTGCTTTCTAATACTTATAGTAGTTTGAGATTTTCTTAAATAATAATGGATGAGGTTATGAAAAAGTTAAGGACATTAGCATTGAATCGGTTCACCCTTCTTGAGCTTTTTTTGCTCTAATATCTTTGATTGGTCTTAAGTCTTTGATTTTATTCTCTTTCCTTGCTATAAAATTTTCTAGTAGTTTGCATTTATTAGAAAGTTGCTCTCGCTGTTTTTCTTTCAACCATACTACATTCACAAAGATGCCAACCAATTAACTTTTAAATGATACAATCTGTTATACTATGTTTTTACACGAGCCCATTACATTTGCGTTGTTGGTTTTTGTTTAAGTTCATATTATTTAGGTATTTTAAAATTTAATAATCTAAAATATGATACAATGATATAAATATAAGATATAAAAGTAATACAATTTAAAATTTTAACAATAATTATAATTAAATTTAATAAAAAATTTTATATTTTCGTATCGATATAAATTATGACACATAATTTTTTTATAAAATATGAATTGATTATATGAATTTTAATATTTTATACGATATAAATATATTAATAATTATATTAAGATTTTTTGTTGCTTTCATATTTAAAATGTTAATTTTTTTATTACTTTAAATCTATATATACTATACTATTTAGATTTTTTTTTGGTTGAATTTTGAAGGAACAAAATCATATTGCATCTATAAGACCAATTTCTTATATTTATTCTACCTATTCATTCTCAAAATATTCTTTCATTCATTGTACTGCTAGTCGTATACTTGCAGGCTGCAGCGAAACGCAGGGATCCTTTCTAGCCTGTGTGTTATATATATATATATATATATATATATATATGGTATCGGCGTACAAAAATTAATGTTGCTTTTAAGAAAAAAGATTTAGAAACGTTTTTTTTTTTTAAAATAAATACAAATTTAACTTTCTCTGTTGCCCCACTATTGGACAAAAAGTTTAGGGTTTTACCACTCGCCGTTGAGTGCATGACTCACCGCGAATCGCGCTTCTTTTCAAGTACAGAATAGAAAGCTCTAGAATACCCAACGGCAGAACTTTTCGTCAAAATAAATAAATATAAGGTCCTGTTTATGACGTCTCTATTCCTTTTATCAAGGACTAGGGCAGTTCTATTTTCACTAAATTACCCACTTTCTTCTTCACCAGTGGTTTAGACCAAAGAAGGGGAATCCCGAATTCTTTTAATCAAAATCGAAAAACACTGTTGCTTTTTGTTTTTTTACCTCTAAAAAAAGTCGTTTTCGTAAAGTCTCCCAAACGTGGCCCAAGTTTGGAGGGTTTTGTGCGTCTCTCGCTTATATTCTGGTAAGCATTTTCCCACTTCCCAAGTAACTTGGGAAATCGCTTCAATTCCCGTTTTTCCCCTGAAAAAAGTCAATATAAATGTCCTAATATTTGATTATCACGGAATCAATCTGTTGTTAATTATATTTTCACACTTATTTTCTATCGATCTTCTAGAGAGAAGAAGAAAAAAATAAAGATGGAGGAAACAGACCGACGAACACAGACTCCATGGATGAGTTTAGAGCAATCTACAAGAATTGAAATCAAGAGTCATGATTTGCCGATCACGGAACCAATGGTAACCGATAGATATGGGAGCGAATTCGTTGCTCAGCACAATAACAATACGTCCGATTCGAATCTAGGGATTGTAGAGCGAGCTTTCTCTGCTGCCGGTGCCGCCTTTTTATCCGCCATCATCGTTAATCCTCTCGATGTTGTTAAGGTAATGATAATTGGCACGATTCTTCTTTGTAATAAATATTTTACTTGTTATTTGCCTGATTGTTTGTTATTTGAATGTTCATTGTACCGATTGTTTCCTTGCTGTCTAAATTTGGTTTCAAACATTGCTATGTTTTTTCTTCTGTTAACAGACAAGGTTGCAAGCTCAGGCTGCGGGAGTACCTTACTCACATCCGCTAAGTAATCTTATTGGTCGAATGGCATATTTTGGACCGAACATGGTACAATTGCGATGCTATTCCCTCACCTTTCATTTTTTCAGATAAGAATTTTATGGTTTGTGTTTTAATCTTTTTGTTTGCAGTGTTAGAACTGCGCTTAATTTTGCCATCTGTCAATGTTTTGGATTAGATGTTTGCTGATTTAAGATGCTCACCATCATGCACACGAGCCGGAGTCCATGGCACTGTTGCAATTTGTCCTCCTGATTGTTTTCAGTACAAAGGAACATTAGATGTCTTCAACAAGATTATACGCCAGGTTGGTGTTGCAATGCAGTCATCTTGTAGCTAAGAACGTGGTAACAACCTAAAGTGGGCAGTGCTTTATCTTAACAGTACATGTCACCAAGTGTTGTTTTTTTATTGCTTTTGTTTGTTTTTTCTACTGTTTTCAACCACCTAAAGGGACATGTTCTGCAGGAGGGATTTTCTAGGTTGTGGAGAGGGACTAATGCAGGTCTGGCTTTGGCTGTACCAACGGTGAGTTCCTCTTTTGATTAGTAATCTTTTTAGTAATCAGATAAAGGTTTTTTGGATACAGACATCTTGTTCTAAAGATTAATAAAGCTTTTATGATGGTCGCTGACATTTCTTAACAGGTGGGAATCTATTTACCTTGCTATGACATGTTCCGCAACTGGATGGAGGGGTTCACAGCACAACAAATGCCTGGTGCAACACCATATGTCCCTTTGGTTGCTGGGTCTTTGGCAAGGTCATTAGCTTGTGTGACATGCTACCCTATTGAACTTGCTAGAACACGCATGCAGGTAATTTTGATATTAATTTGTATACTGATCCATGTAATTTTTATTGTCATGGTAGAAGTGGTTGCATGCTTAGATGGATGTGTGGTAAGATTAGAAGAGACAATATTAGAAATGAACAGATTTGAGAAAAATTAGGGGTAGTATGAATTGAGGAAAAGATGAGAGAATGCCATTTAAGATGGTTTGGAGATGTGAAATGCAGGCCTATCTGTGCACCAATTGGGAGAAATGAGCTTCTGGATTTAAGAGAGACCAAAACTTCTAGAGGTAGATCACAAAAGATGTGGATACAAGTAATAAGAGATGATATGATAGTTATGGAAGTAGGTAAAAAAGGTTGTTTTTGATAGAAATGAGTGGCACAAGAAGATTCTAAATTACAACCTAGCATGATTCTTTTTTTTGGCCTTTCATACAATTGACCCCGGAGTTATGGGATATAAGTCTTAGTTTGTTGTTGTTGTATAGTAGAAGTGATTGCATCAGTATTGCTGTTATTTAATGCTATTATGCTTTTCCTTTTTTTTTTTTAATTAAAATAGGTTTCTTATCTGTTTACTTTTAAGATTTGATATTTCTCTATTCATTTTCTCTAAAAAAAAAAATTGTAAATAAGTTTATAAATTTCATAGATAGCTTTTGACCTTTTTCATTGTATCTTCTAATTCTTTCAGTTTTCTGTTTCAATCACAGGCATTTAAAGAAGCTCAAATTGGAAAGAAGCCTCCTGGAGTGCTTAGTACCCTTTTAGGGGTCCTCTCCAATGTCAAGGGCACAAACTCTCAGAGCAGTTGTAAGTTAATCTCCACGATACCAGTTTCTGATTATTGCTACTTTTTCAGCATTTTAAATACTTCAGCCTTTTGGGGATGTAGGTTTTTTTCTTTTCTTTTTTACTTTCTATGTCCTAAACATCTAGAATTACATAAATCTATCATTGATACTAACTCAAGACCTCAGATGTTGGTCTACCCATTTCAGTACAAGTTAGCATGACTCATTGGTTGGCAATTGACATGAGGTTATTGAAAGTTCTTCATAAATATAAGATGTTTACGATGTAGACATATTTCTTTTAACTCCTCAGCAGTTTCAGATGTCAGAGTTTACAGAAAATTGAGAAACTGATACATAAAGCTTTCATTTTTTTGGTAGGACTTTAGCTAGCTACTTTAGTAGTAAGTTTTTCATGAAATCTGATTTAAGTATGGAATGTATCTGGTCTAAGCTAATACATTATTACATAGATGGTTTAACATGCCAACATGATGCTTGTTTCTTCTGTGATCAATTTGCGGAATACGAAGTATTTATGCTTTTACTATGTTGGGTGTGAACTCATAATTAATAAATAACCAATGTTTTTCTTTGTCATTTTATTGGAATTATTGTTTCATTCTAAAAGCTTACTGCATAAATCAGCTCAACTAGTTAATTTAGTAAAACAAATATGATATTTTTTGCGGTGCTCAAGGAACAGCCTTCACAGAAGGAAGTAACTCTGATTCATTTCCATCAAGAACAGAAGAGTAATTGTTACTGAATGGGCATTTTTTCTGTCATATTACAGATAACAAACCTTTTTTTTGCCTCCCTGAAATTTTAATCCTGATTTTCTGATGTTTCCCTTGACAGTGCTAGGCTACCGCATTTTATGGACAGGCATGGGAGCACAGCTTGCTCGTGATGTTCCTTTCTCTGGAATTTGTTGGTCAACCCTTGAACCTGTGAGTTCCCATATTTTATAACTCCCATAGTTGTCTAACCCCTTCCACCATAAGCAATATAGTTTTTAGGAAAAACATTGGCATTTTTTAGTGAACACATGCTAGCAACTGAATTTCTTGGTTATTGTATCTATTTATGCAGATCAGGAGAAGACTTCTGGGTTTCATGGGTGAAGAATCCAATGTAGCTACTGTCCTTGGGGCAAACTTTTCTGCTGGGTTTGTTGCTGGAAGCCTAGCTGCTGCTGCTACCTGTCCTCTAGATGTTGCTAAAACTCGAAGACAGATAGAGGTTTTTCTCCTTAGAAAGCTAATTAATGGTTCTTAATGTTGCTGCATGTTGGCTTGTATGTTATATCAGTGTTGACAAAGCTTACACCTAGGTGCACCTAGGCACTGCATGTTAGCGCTAGAGAACAAAAGTGCCTCAGACCTTTCAGGCAAGGCTAATTTGATCAGGAGCATGCCTGGTGCACCTAGGCATGCTTTTCTGTAAGGCGATAGGTGCAAAAAAAGCTTGCCTGATTGAAGTTCTCTAGCATTTCTTTTATTTTATTTATTTTCATTAACTTTTAGCTTTAATAGTAAAAAATAGGACAATATCAAACTCTACTTCTCAATGTTTGAGTATTCAACAACAAACTTGTGACCATATGGAAATGGTCCATATTTGCCAATAAAACAAAAAGGAAATTAGCATATTTTGTAGGATAAAAGTGGACCACTCTTCAAAGTTGGACGGAATTATATATCGTAAACTTATTATATGTCTAGCCACATATACATATTGTACCTTACTTCACTCAGGCTAATGCTTTTTTTGCGCCTAGCACCTCAGGCAATATAAAGGTTCTGGTGCTTTGAGTGCGCCTTGCGCCCCTGACAACACTGTGTTATATGCAGTACTTAATTAGTAGTTACTTTTGGTATATATCAAGTGGTTTTAATTTCTCCAAAGCAGTAGTTTTGAAGTGGATAATGAACTACACTTAGTGTAAATGCTGTTTTAAGTCAATACCATTTTCTAATATGCCATCTCTGTCTTAATTTTCAGAAGGACCCTGCGAGGGCATTGCGAATGACAACAAGACAGACACTGATGGAAGTTTGGAGGTATCTTTCCTGCTCACCATATTTGTAAATTGAATTAAGTTTCTTTCATGCAGATGGTAACTGTGAGAATAACGTGGTTCCAATGCCTAAAGCCACAAACTTGTACTGTGACCTTTAATAATCAGTTGTTTATAAGCTCTTTTAGGCAGCAGTAAACAATTATATCTGTTGATGGGATTGGAATTAAACTTGTTTGATTATATTATTGCTTTTGGTATCAGAATAATCAGTTATTCCTTTCTGAAGTTCCTATAGCTTGATTAGCATTATTCTTTGGAGGAAATTTTATTTGTGTTGATGGAATTTGAGTTGTTTATTACTTGTTGCTTGGTTGTTCTTCTGTCATGAGTTTTGTGCTTTCATATTTTGGTTGTGCTGCATTATGTGTGAGAACAGATCATGTTGATAGGTTTGAGTCAAAACTTTCTTGTATAATTTGGAACGAGCTGTTTCTTACCATATTTTGTTTGGAACAGGGATGGAGGAATGAGGGGACTTTTTACAGGAGTTGGTCCTCGTGTTGGCCGTGCTGGCCCTTCGGTTGGGATTGTGGTTTCGTTTTATGAAGTAGTGAAGTATGTTCTACATCACAATTATGCAACTTCATGACGAACAAGAGCTGCTGATCGCCAGTTTTTTGGTCTTCTAAGCATTTGCTTCTTTACAGAAGTTTGAGGAGACAAAGTTCAATCTTTTGATGTGGATAAGGATGACGTGGCAGGCTGATGATATGCAATTTTGGTGTAGATTCTTTTCTCTAGGTCACAAGAGTCAAGATTTGACGTTTCCTGTGGATTCATACGGTAGGCTGTTGGTAAATAATGAACGGTTTCACTGCTGTAGATCCTAATCTCGGTCATCAAATGCGAGTTGAGGGTAGCACATAGATATTCCTTTGTTGCACAATTTTGCTATTGATATTACTAAGTTTCTCACTGCTCAAGTTGAGGGGCAATTTTGATCATTTAGTTAATTTTTTTTTTTTCTGATGTGGTCTCATTTCTAATTTTATCCCCTTGAAATGAAAACAAGGGATTATTTAACCTACAAATGCTCGCGACTGGTGTTAGCATCAAGTGGAAGCCCTTCTCTCCAGCTTATTGCATTTGAGAGCGAACTGGTTCCACTCTTGTATCCAAATGATTGAAAGTTTGTTATTCAGTCAAAAGGGTCTCTCTCGATCAAATTATTCACTTCATTTTCTAGCAACAAAAAAAGAAGGAAAATAAATGGGTAATGTTTTCTTCCTCAGTGTTTCGTTTCTCATTTCTTTCCATTTTTTAAACTGAATTTGACGACTGCTTACACAGACATACCTATATTTAGGTATGTATGTACATGTACACCTCACTCTGGGAGGAAAGAAAATTTGTTTTCCTGAAAAAAATGTTAAACATCAAATCAGTGTAAGCATCTGTTAAAATTATTATGGATTTGAAAAAATGTGTTTTGACAAAAAAATAAGGATTTTTTGAAGGCAAAAACAAAGATTTGACTCAAAAATTAAATTAAATTAAATTGAAAACATAGTCAAAAGATCGTAATAGAAACAAACGACAACCAGAAAAGCATAAGCAAAATAGCTAATATGTGCATGACGTAATCTTAGAAAAAATAATTATATTTGTTCTTTGTTCTTCTTTCTTCGTTTTCTTTTTCCCACTGAATGCGCCAGAAATTTAAACTAATCATTATAATAATTAATTTGCAGTTATAAATGCGCCAGAAGCACTTGGAATCACAAATTTGAGCAGTACTGGAATCACAAAATTTAAAGATTTCAGAGTTCATCATAACCAATTTGGTTATCAAAACTCAAAAGAGTGCTGCCTATCTCCTTCATTCAAGTTCCAGCCTGCGTTCTAAACAATCAGCAAGCTTCTATCTTTGCAGTGATCAGAACTCAAGAATTAATACCTTAACTCTACACGACTAAGGTTGTTTAATGGGCAATACTTCATTTTCACTTCTTTTTCCCTTTTCTTTTCTGGAGGGCAAAGATACACAGCTGTCTAACTGCAGAGATTCCTAACAAGTTTGATTAACATAAAGCCCAAAGCATTAGCAAAAATACAAAAGAAAGTATAACTTCTAAGCTACTATTAGATACGAGATTAAGATTATACACATTTGCCGTATGTTCTATACACATATTCGAAGGCTTACTGATGCTAGCATGTTATGAGTTTTGGCAAATTACATATGTTACATGCAACACCAGAAGATACAAGCTTAGTACCTATAAGAGAACGGAAAAATAACCATAAACAACATTCCCCGGCTATTGATTTCGGTTCATACATCTTTGAACTGATTTGTTGCAGGGCGCCTAAGATGGAAAAAAATAAGGATCCT
The DNA here is from genome assembly GCF_002303985.1 of Durio zibethinus. The sequence continues at coordinate 6,929,587 of NW_019167838.1, read as the reverse complement.
CTTTGCTGTTGTAGATCTCAAACAGTTGCTTAGAATAGTGGGTTGCCAAATTTCCTGCAAAGCTCAACTGCATTTGGATCGTACGCTTGCAACTCCTTCAGAGATTTCTTTAGATCTCCTTGTGGATCACCGTCAGTTAGAACCTCTGCCAAAGTACAGCCCCAGTCGTAAGACACAACAGAAATTCCAGCAAATACAATTCAGCTGCTTTAAAGTACCTAATTTGAAACTCTACTTACGTGATGGCCAGCCAACTCTTATGAAGTGTGGCAACCATAAAACTATATGCTAGAAGCAGGGATTTATTTTTGCTTTTACGTCATCGTACTAATTTGCCTAGGATAGAACAGAACAAAAACTGAAATAAAGTGAAAACCCTACAACAAACGGTCAAACAACTAAAGGCGAAAAGTGCACGCATCTATACTAATAAAATGTAAAGCAATATGTAACAACACACTGAAGGGAGCATGCAAATGACAGTGATCTAATCTCAAAACACTGTCAACAGATAACAAGTTATTAATGACCACAAACAATCAAATCCACACCTTTGGGCCTCAAATTTAGTAAAACCTCTCTGATTTTGGCACAAGGTTGCCCTGCAAAGTTTCTCCCCAGATGTTTGTAGCCGGTAGAGAGCACATACAGCCTTCATGCACAGTTCTGGATCCTTGCCAAAGGCCGCAAGCATCTCTCCCTCAAAGTTCCACACTGATTTATGATCCTTGTTCCTTTTAAGCTGAGAGAGAATCACATCAAAGTCCACTTCATCCTCTGAAACATCTCTTGAGATACTACATGAATTGCTGCCACATAAAACATCTTCTTGCTCACTATGAGCATTATTGCAATCGGAACCATCTTTTGACTCGCTACAACCACCATCACCATCAGCAATATCAGAGTCATCAACAATAAAACCATTCAGACTATTAGTCTCACTGTCTGACCCAATCTCTTATGAATTGTCATCTTCAACATCCTCAATTGTAGGGATTCCTTTGCAGAATTTACTTTCACTGTTCTTCCTTGAAGAGCAATTTTGGACTTTTCCTTCAGATTGTCTGAGTGATACTAGTCTCCACTTTCGAGGAGTTAAAGTACCTCTGAAATCGTCAATCCCAGGGGGAGAACCAGCCACCAGAAAACCTTTGGATTTGATGTTTGTTTGATCAGGAACCAATTCGTCACAACGCATCTGCCTGAGTTTACCAATCGGAACATTATCATCATCGTCACTCTCTGTGTCACTAGTAACAATATTAGAGGCACATTTTCATTTGGGAACTGAAATAAATGGAACATTATCCGCATAACTACCCACTTTCTCCTTTTGGTTCTGATCACTAATCGTCCTGGTTTCATTTTCACCATTCACAGTTCTTTCTAATGCATAATTAGTTGAAATGTTACCATCCCCATTTTCCCACTTACTTGTAGAAGGTATTTGGTTGTGGGCCAAATCAGGTTCATCGTCACTATCATGAATATCACTTATGCCGACTGAAGCAGGTTTAACACCAGCTGGAGTGGATGGAGCCATCTGTTTAGTGGGGCTTCTTTTCTCTTGAAACACCAAATGTCTTTTAACACATTTACTACTCTGCATTCTGTAATCTCCCTTATCAGAAGTAAAATGCTTGTAAGGTGTGTCATTAAAAGGTGTCCCTGCACAAAATCAAACACCAATATGGGAGATAAAGATTGTGAACTGTGATGTACACCTATTACCATTCAATCAGAAATAAATTACTTTTCTTTTGCAAATTATTCTTTTTAATAACAGGCATGCTTGTGTTTGAGAAACAAATGGATGTACAAACAAGGATATCACTGAGTCCTTCCTAGATATCAAAAAAAAAAAAAAAATCACTATGATACACATAAAAATGTAGCTTTCAAGTAAATTCTTAAAATCTAAGACCTCTAAGTGCAAATAAATCTCATATTCTAAAGAATGATGCGTACAGAATTAATAGAAGACAGGCGAATCCATTCTATTTGTTGATGATTGAAATGTTTTTGGGCCTCCTAATGCTAGCATGACTTGGAAGAGAAAATATAAAGTGTAAAATAGGGACAAAATAATCATCATTACCTGTTGGTTGTAGATTTCCAGTACCTTTACCAGGGGAAATCAAAGTCGATCCAGAATCCATGAAACTAGCTGCTATGTCTATGGCTGGCATGTCGTTTAAAGTGGTTCCAACTTGTGATCCATCTTTTGATTTAATTGCTCCACTTGTTTTGTTCCCACAAGCTACGATACAACAATTTGCATTAAATGTCTTTCCATCAAATGGCTGTTGTACACTTTTCAAACCCAAGCTCTTTTGCAGCTGCAACGTCAATGATTCCAATTCCTTGAACTTTTGCTTCCAAACCTTAGCCTCAATTTCAGCCTTTCTTCTCACATTCCAAAAACCTATTCTCAGTCATCAGCTGAAAAACCCTATCTTCCTCCTCATTCTCTTCAGTCAAATCAACAACTCGCTCTGTCACCCCTTTTCCTCCATAACCAACTATCTCTTCATTGTCGCTCTCAGTAATCAGATCACCGACTTCTTTATTCCGACTCTTTAAAACCTTGACTTCATCCTCAAGTACAAGCTTTGAGGCTTCTAATGTCCTAAATCTAATCTCAAGTGCTTCACAGTCACTTTTCCACTTTAGAACCTCCAATTCCAGCTCCAGAAACCTTGCTTCGGCTTTCTTGCTCCTCTCATCCAATTCACTACAGCTACAATTTCCCACCTCTCTCTCACAAACAAGCTCACTTTTTGGAACTTTTTCCTCCAAATTCATCTCCATCAGCAATTTCAACTACCCAACACCAAAGACAACAACTTTTCAAATCTTTTCAACGATTAGCTGTTAGTAGAGCACAAACCCTGGATGGATACATTCACGAAATTTCTCCTGACAAAAACATTTTGGGTTGAAAGTTTCAGTCTTAAGTTATTTATATTTCTTTTCTTGGGAAAAAAATGCTAATAAGAGTAATAATAAAAGAAAAAGGAAGCCTAAAATCTTCTATATTTGTTGGGTTTCTCTGTAAGCTAAACAAGGGAAACAGTAACAGCCATATTTCAGAACAAGAAATAAAAATTCTCCTCTTAATATTTCCAACGAAAAAACAAGACGGTTTGAATTCTTGCCTACACTTTCACGCCTTTTTTTTTTTTTTTTGCGGAACTCAAAAAGTTAAAAACCAAAGTAAACATTTTTTTTTACTTCAAATTTCTTGGGAACCAAACAGACACAAAGAGAAAAAAGGAATTCACCGAAAGTAAAAGTAAGGAGTAACGGAAACTTACTATGAAATAAGTTTTCAGCTCCTTGCCGAAGCGGCTAAGAAGCTTTTAGAGGTACTTCCTCCTCATGGCTATGTCCAAAAAGAACAGTAATACATTCGCTCTCCAAATTTACAGGTTTTGTTTTTTTAACAATTACTGGAATTACGGTAAGAGTGGCAGGCAAGAGTCAGAGAAGGAGACAGAAACGTTGGTGCTTTAAAGATCGGCAGTGCTAATGGATGATGTTAAAACGTGTCAAATTATCATTAGTTATATTAAATAGATGAATTGTCGCGGCTTAAATTTTTTTTGTTTTGGCATTTTTATTAATTAATTTTTTAATTCATTATAAATTTATCTAATTAAAAAAATAAAATAATAAAAAAATGAAAGCTAAATGAAAATAACATGTGAATATTTTCATTGCTCTTCTTTTTTCATAAAATTTATCCAATTAAAAAATAAAAATAAAAGACCTAAAAAGATTTAAAAAACTAAAAATGATAAAATAAAAGAAAATAAAAATACTTCTCATTATAACGGCTATGTTGGAAAATGAACAAAAAAAATAATATGAACGCACTATTTTTAAATCAATTGAAATAATGTGTTTTGATAGATTAAAAGAGTAATAATAAAAAAAAATTATCACTAATAAAGGAAAACTTTCTAATTTTTATCTATTGATCTAAAAAAATCTCTTAGACACCAATTCGTTGATTGCGATCTAAGGTGTACTTGGCTTCTTTTTTTTTTTTTTGGTAGTTTTGACGCTTATTTAATTAACAAGACATTAATCATAGTCAAGAACCAACAAAAAAAAAGGAAAAAAGAAAAAATAAAATTAAAAAATAAAAATAAAAATAAAAAACCCAAAAAATAGTGAAAAGGAAAAAATATAAAAAAGATTACATAAAAGGTGGCATGTGGGTTTTATATCTATATATACTTTAACATTATGAGAATTTGAATTTTAATCACAAAAATTAAAAAATTTTAATATTTTATTAATAGATCATATAATTGTTGAATATGCAGATATTTTTATTGAGTTAAAAATATTAATTTTAAAATTAAGATATTAAATAATAATTTTATTAATTTACATATAAATAAAAAGTTAAATTAATAACAAAAATATTTTTATATATACCCTAAAATATGTTAAAATAAAGTACTTTATACATGCTTTCGACCTAATCTTGTTTTTTTAAAATATCCAATTCATCCCAACTCAATCCTTTCTAAAAAAATTATTGTTTATTGGATCAAAATGGATCAAAATTTATCTAATGCAAATTATTTTTTATCTCTATCAATTAATATTTTTATTGTAAAATTTTTTTAATCAAAAAATTTTTAAAAAGAAGTTGAAAGAAACGAAGCCAAATGGGAGGGGCTTGTGGACAACTCTATTGACTTTCTTCTTTCATAAAATTAATTTTATTTGAAAACAAAAGGCTAAAAAATGTTGAGATATTTTGAATTTTTTAAGTTTCATAATTTAAAAAATATTTCAATTTTTAAAATTTTTTATAATTTTTAAAATACTTCAAATTTTTTTTAAATTGAGAATATTTTAGATTTTTTAAAAAATTTTACAATTTTTTTTTAAATATTGATGGGTAATTGATAATGCAATATTGATTGAATTTTTTTGACACATTTTAATATTTCATTTAATCTTTATGTCACATCAATAAATTGATTAATAGTATTAGTCTTAAATATCAAAATAAATAATGAAATGAAAGTTAAAGTATTAAACTAATAATTTTATTTTTTTGAATATTAAATTAATAAAAATCATATAATATAAGGGTTATTTTTATATTTAATTATATATATAAATATAAAATTACATAAATAATAAAAAATATATTTGAATCTAGATGAATTAAAAAATAAAAAAGAATTAAAAAAAATTTAGAAACCATAAAAATATGGGAACCATCCATCCAAAAATGTAAAAATAAAAAATGAATTAAAAAACCGTGGGACTCATCTAAAAAAAAAAAAGGGACCCATCCAAAAAAGGAATGATGAAAAAAAATGTCAGATGGGGTTTAGGAAAAAAAATGATTGGTGGGACCCATCTAAAAAAATTGTAAAAGGAGATGGGGTTTACTGAAAATAAAATGAGTGGACGAGATGGTCGAATCCATAGAACAAGGAGAGAGGAAGATGAGGTGCCACGCGATGGCCTCTTCGGAAAACATTATACAATCTATAGAGATGAAGCCAGAAATATAAGAAACGAGGAGTCAAATAGTAATTTTATTATAAAAGAAAGTATCAAGTATTATTTTTGGTGGGATGTGGCATTCTGCACAATGGTGTAAACAAATTTTTGGGCCGCTATGGCACCTGCCATCTTCCTTAGCTACGCTATTGCAATTGTACATTAGCAAAATTTATTTATCGATATTCAACGGATCTCAGGTATAAAAGTATAAAAATATTAAAATATATCAACAATTAATTAATTCAATCGGTTAAAATTATTTTTTTTGACGAAAATATTTTAAGTTCGATTCTGTCGATTATTATTTATTAGAATCATTTTGAATGCACAACCTGTAATTATTTGTCTTAAATTATCAAATACGATACATCTTATTTTGATTTAAAAAACTAAATAATTTATTTATCATAAAAATTTTTTTAAAAAAAAATATATATTAAGATATTGATTAAATATTAAAAAATTTAAATTAAAAATAAAAGCATTGGAATGTTACGAACACTCTACGAAATCTCTTTATATAAGTAAAATTTAAAGTATAGATAAAAAAAAGAAAATAAAAGAAAATGAAATGAGAATGATATATGAATTTATTAAATTAAGGTATTAAATAATAATTTTATTAATATAATATATAAAATAAATATAAAATTAAACTAATAATAAAACATATATTTATATCGTAGATTAAAAAACCAAAAAAGCAAACAGACTAAGAAAAGAAACAAAATAAATCCCAATGTGACGATAACAACATCATAATATCATTTAAAAAAAATTATCAAATAATAAAAAGAAAAAAATATTTTCAATCAATAATATCAAATGAGCATCAATTTAAAAAATTAAAATATAAAAAATATTTATTAATTATTTCAAAAAGAAAAAAGATAGCAAATAATTTGACACTTGATATACTTTTAGTATCAAGTAGGTCACACAAAAAAAATTTAAAATCATTAAAGTATTTATTATATATATAAGAAAAAAAAAACATGTGGGATGACCTTGATATTAAATGAGTCTCATATAAAAAGAAATTTAAAATCTTTAAATATATTTATAAAATATTTTAAAAAGAGAGGGAGAAAAAAGAAAAGAGCCAAATAAAAAGAAGGATTGATAAAAAAATATGTCCTACCTTTTAAAAAATATAAATTAAAGAAATATTTATGAAAAAAGTTTGAAACAAAAATTAAGATATTAAATAATAATTTTATTAATATAATACATATATTTTAATGATGGGTTCTTTTTTTTGTAAAATTTATATTATGGATTAAAAATAAAAAGAAAAAAAAGGCCAAAAAGAAAAAGTATCAAATCTATATGTGACATCGTCACTTGTGTAATATCTTTTTCTTTAAAAAATATCAAATGAAAAAAAAATTCTAATAAATAATATCAAATGGGTCCTACATAAAAGAAATTTAAAATCTTTAAAAAATATTTCTAAAAAAATTCACAAAAAAGGAAAAAAAAAAAAAGAAAGATTGGTAAAAAAATGGGTTCTTCCGTTAAAATATATATAAAAAATATTTATGAAAAAAATTAAAACAAAAATTTATTAAATTAAAATATTTAATAATAATTTAATTAATATAATACATATATTTAAATGATAAATTCTTTTTTTTTCAAAATTTATATTATGGATTAAAAATAAAAAGGAAAAAGGAAAAAATAAATGGCCAAAAAAGAAAAAAAATAAAATGTAGATGTAACACCTTCATAATATCTTTTTTCTTAAAAAATTATCAAATGAAAAAAAGAAAAAATAAAAAAAATTTAATCAATAATATCAAATGGGTCCAACATTTAAAAAAATTAAAATATTAAAAAATATAGATATTAAAAAAGGAAAAAAGAGAAAGTGAATAGAAAAAATTTATAAAAAAAAGAGAAAAAAATGATTTAAACACTTGCATATCCTTAGTATTAATTGGTCACATAAAAAAATTAAAATATCAAAAAATATTTTTTAAATATAAAAAAGTAATAAAATAAAAGAAAAAAGGTAAATACGTGGCATGCTTTTTGTATAAAGTGAATCACATAAGAAATCAAAAGGAAAAATGAAAAAAAAACAAAAAAGCCATTGACTTGATATGTGGCATGCTTTTAATATGAAGTGGATGAGACAAAAAAATGAAAAATCTTCAAAAACATTTATTATATATATAAAATAATAGAAAAACAATACGACATACGCTCGATATAAGTGGATTCTATAACAAATTTTAAATTTAAAAAATATTTATTAATTTTTAAAATAGGAAAAAATGGTAAAAAATAAAAAATTGATATAAAACGGGTCCCATAAAAAATTAAAACGGACCCCGAATCCGACCCGATGCCATCCTATCTGCAATGCACATTGTTTAAATGATATTAGCTTCTCTTAATAGGTAAGGTAATGTTGTGTTGTCATGCTAAACTTAGAACTCAACAACTTGCAATTGCTATGCATGGCCGAGTCCGAAATTTGTTTGTAATTCACTTGTTAATTATTTCTTAAAATATTTTGCTAACCGGTTCTTTAAAGTTATTTTACTATTTGTTAAGATTAGTTTAACTGAAAATGCTATCGGTAGTAATATTATTATTTTAAATATGTTAGTTGATCATTGATGTTATGATTATTATTCTAGGAACACTCCCTGGCAAAATCATTTTCTAAGAAAAGTTTGTGCCATGATGGACGTCTTTGCCATGTTTTCCTAACTTTGTTGAACAATGAACAATTTAATAAAATGCTAATGGTCCACGATGCCTCAGGTTTAGACATCTTTATCGTCAATACCCAATGGCACGAGTCAGAATCGAGCCTGGCTATTTTCAGGGTCCGGACGTTGAAATTTTCTGGGCCAGACCTGGAAAGATATCGTGTATCCATTGGGTTCTGGTTAAACAGAAATGGACCATTGTTGGGCTCCGTATAAGCGAGATAGATGCAATTGTGGCCGAAGCTCGCCCTGCTGGAAAATGGAAATCCTTAATAATAATTTTAACCAATTTTCTATCTGAAAGAAAATAAAACAAACTGAAAAAGTGATCACGTAGTCAACCAACCTCGCCGTTACGAAAACTTGTATTGAAAACTCTGAAAGTCATATCAGCAACAATGACTCAATGAGCACATAAACAAGGAAATGAAACAATTCCTGTTACCAAAACATTAGTTCAAGTAAACATTACAAACACTAGTTAAGGTCCCCATGTGTTCGAGACCCTTAATACTCGCACAACCATGGCATTCAAGGCTGGTTTTTGAGCCATCCCAATCCCATATTTTCCAAATCTCCTTGAAAGCTCTTGAAGCTAAACAAACATGCCAAAGAAAAACATATATATTTGGAAAGAAAGGGATACAACTTGAGGGGAGGATCCACCGCTTTGCCTTAGCCCCACTTTCTTAAAATCATCTGGCAAACTAATAAAAGGACAAGTCTGTAGAGAATTGGCTAAGTGGTGAACTCATGAAAATGAAGGATGGGCCGATCCCTGACTGTCCTTTTTGTAGAAACAGAGCGCCAAGAAAAAGGACATAACAGTGACCAATTTGTTTTTTAGCTGCTCAATTTTATATTTTGTCCTAGGCGACCCTGACCCTACATCCAACGCTTCCAGGTTCCAATCCTTGTAGTGAATTCTGGTGGGAAGTGACAATATACCACTATTGGGCGGTGCCATTTTGCAGTTTGGTTTTCAAACTTCACTTTTTGTTCATTGTCTTTCTGTTTTTCACTTTGAAGAGTTCAAATCAGAAATTAATATTGCTAAAAGCCCACATGCATGTTGTTGTTATATTTGTTTCAGAACTGATCAATATTAATTTGAATATATTTTTCTTTTTTTTTTAGATAATTAATTTGAATTTCCAACTATCAAAACTTAAATTTAAAAGTTTGGAATAAATGATTACCCACATAATCATTCTACATTGTACTTATATATTAGGGTAAAGACAGCATTCATAAAAGTATTTTCTATACATAAATATTTATTCATGTGCAAAACTAATTAATCATTCATTCGACTAAAGGTAATAGTGTGTGGCCAAACCATTCCCAAAGTTTTATTAATTCTTCATTATACAAGCGTGTTACATTGTGCATAGGGCACAAGATTTGGCTCCCCCTTCATGAAATCGACAAGGATACAACAATGCCGTCACTAAACCCAATAGATTACAAGAAGATTTCCATTACGATTACATCACGTACACATGATTGAATTGGAGGAGAAAACGAGGAGCTGCAATGGTGGTAGGGGACGGGGATACGACATAAAAAAATGGGGACATGGAAATCTTAAAAAAAGATATCAAGGGCTATGTGGGACCCGATTCCCACCATCCATTCAATCTCAAACGCACGATTCCCTACTATAACCCCCCGAGATAATATCATCCGGCAATGGTATCACATACATGAAATGAACGACTGATGAGAGAGAGCGAGAAATGAAAGTGGAGTAATGTGAAACTCATATATTTCGTGGGTGCCAGTAAATGTTGTTTCAGATTGGGAAGTAAATGAAGCTGGGGAGGCCCCATTTTATTTATTTATTTGTAAGGACCTTTTGGTTTAAAATTTTGTCCCACATTTCTCCCTTCGATGAATAATAATTAGTAGTATTATACTAATAAGTGGTTACCTTATTTAATTAAGATTTATTTTCATTGACGAAGAAGTTTTGAGTTTGAATTCTTTTAATAATCACTTGTTAAATTTTTTTTAAATATATAATTTATAATTATTTATTTTAAGTTATCAGATATGACATATTTTATTTTGATCTGAAAAATTAAATAATTTATATATTCAAGATATTTTGAAAAAAAAATAGTAGTATTATTATTGAGTGACAGACTTATAAATAAGTATAAAGAGTTAATACTATGCGTTTTTTATTTTTTTAGTTAATAATTACTATATATGTAAAGTTATGGAGAATGAAGCTGCTCAATTAATGTTCGTTATCACAAATTTGACTCCATTGGCTAGCTGATTATCCAAGCTCTAACGAAGCTAGCTAGCTAGTTTCGTTTTGAACACTATATTTGGTTCTGATCTCACATGACCTGCCCCTGGCTAATTCTATAACCTCAAAATGAGGAAGGGAAAAGGGAAGACAAAACAAGTAATTGTAAAAGGTCTAGTTATGTAAAGGTTAATTTGATTACTTTCGAATTAAATTATTCAAAATTGAGTTAATTGAATTATATTATATTATTTTTGTTAACCAAATTGAATTCATTAATTCAGTCGGTTCGATCAATTTTTTTGGTTAATCAAAAAAATTAATTAATTTAAATTAAATTATATTTTGAACTCTTAATTTCTCATATTTTAAATAAATTATATAAAATTATTCAACAAAATATTTAAATATTAAAGTATTATGTTGAAAACTCTAATAACTTATGAAATAAAATGATCAATTTCATGTATTTTTCATTTTATATTTAGATTATGTTATATCTCGGTTAAAATTTCAATTAATTCAATTTTTGAACCAAATTAATTGAAAATCAAAATTTTTTAAAAATCATTTTTGATAACTGATAAAATTAATTTAATGACTGGCTGATTAATAAGATGAAATATGTTCGATTGATTAATTCAGTTAAAATCAAATTATAAACACCCCTATAATTATGTTGATCCTTAATGCATGCATTCCATGCATCTTGCTAATTTTATATATATATATATATATATATATATATAGAAAGAGAGAGAAATGGATCCACTTACATCAATGTAAGTGTTATATATTTTTTTAATCCTTGATCAAAATAGTTAAATATAAATCTTATAAATTTAATTTAGATCAAAAGTAAAAAAATAACAATTACACAGATGTAAGTGAATACTTATATACTCGTTTATAATATATATATATATATATACACTCATATATGGGGGTAACATTAGATGTATTAATATATTTATTTTTATTCATGCTTTTTTTTTTTTTTATAACCAAAGATGGAATGTGAAGCAATTTAGAGTTTAATTATATCGGTTCACATAATAATTTTTTTAAAAATGATATTTTATAAGTTTTAAATTCAAATTATAATATCTATAATTTTTTTCTATTTATATACTGTGACCTTTTTTTATAAAAAAACGAAAAAAAAAGAGAGAAATTTGAAGATTTGTTATGTATCCCTCCATGATGGTAATAGTTTACCATACATTTAGTATTATATAACATCATATTTGTCTCTATAAGTTATAGTACTTTGCAAATTATGATAAATCAAGAAGTGTATATAGATTCATAAAATAGCTTCATGCATAACACATATTTCAATTTTCAACATAATTTTGGCTTACAATATTTTTTTCTTTTACATAGAGCTTGGCAAACTTTCACTTTGATAAAAGTTATGAACTGTGTTTTGCTAGATATATGGCAAGAATGAATCAAAGTTCTATCTTCTTTTTTTTTTTTTTTTCCCAGAATTTAGGTCTTAAACCTTGAGTTTGACACATATAGTACACATGCCAGTCAGGGAAATCGAAATGTTTCATCATGGTTCAAATGATTTCAAAAGTAGTAAGAAATAAGAATCAAAATTTTAAAGCATCTAATTTAAAATCAAATGATAATAAGTGGATGGGATCAATTTAAATATAAAATTATAAAAAATTAGATATTCATTAAATATAAGATAATATCACATTAATATACTTTCATCACGTATAAGTGAAGATAAAAAAAATCTATTATGTGATAGATTTAAAAAGAATAACAAAAAAAATTTTGATTTTAATATTATATTAAGTATCTAATTTAATATTAATTGATAATAAATAAAAAAATCTAACTTAAATATAAAATTATAAAAAATTAAATATTCATTAAATATAAAATAACATCATATTAACAAAATTTAAAGAAAATTACACCTAACAAAAATGTTGATCGGCTATTGTCCAAATGGGAGAGAAAGAGGGAGGAGTTGGTTGTTGAGGGTGGTAAATGTGAAAATTGATGGATAATGGGAAAAGTCGGATATATATGAAGGGAGAAGTGTAATTTTGTGATAAAACCAAAAAATATATAGGTATAGGTATAGGTATAGGAATAGATACCTTATACTTAAATGAAACGCGCACTCCCATGCAGGCTAGCAATTACTCTCCTGCTTGATCTGTCTCTTCCTTCTCCCCCGATCCTTTTTTCACTCTTGGCTGCATTGCCAACATGACCTCCTTTGTTATTAGCAGAAAACCAAAATAAACAAAGAATGGTATAAAAGAATAAAAAGCAAATAAACAAGAACATGGATGAAATGGATCATTGTAGGCACGGAGATGCCGTTTCTGCACATGGAAAGCTAGCCACCTTCTTCATAATATATATGAGAAATTACTCTCATTAAAACAGACAACTTGTAGACTTCTGTCCCAATACTGCTCTTCCTCATGTATCACCCTTCGTCACTTACTTTTCTTTCTCTCTCCCATTGTCTCATGTTTACTCACGCTTATGTTCACTTTGTCGTGTTTTCAATGCTGTAATAAATCTCCAGCCATTCAAAGTTATAAGGGAGTTGCGTTTGTCATGAAAAGTTGTGCAAATCCCAGTTGAACATCCGTTTGAAAGCCTAATGCGCAACGGAAAACGAGCTTTCGTTTATAGGAGTTTTTGGGGGGCCAGTGGATGACCGTCCAGTAGCTTTTTTTTTTTTTAATTTTACTTTTGTATCCTGTTAATTATATTGAAGAGATAAAAATATTTTTATAATTAATATTTTTATATTTTAATTTTAATTTAATAATTATAAAATAATTTTTTAATTTAATATAATAAAAAAATGATTTGATATATTACTTTTTATTAATTTTTAATTATTTATTAATAAACTATTATTATGGCCCATAAAATAATTTAATAATTTTATAAATATTAAATTATTTAAAATTTTTATTTCATCATAAAAATTTTATTTTAATATCTTTTTTAATCATTTTTTATTTTTATTACCATTCATTTCATTATTACTATTACTTTTAAATCCAAATACATATTATATAATTAATTTTAATCTCACTATTATAATAATTAATTTTACTTTTATTATTATTTTCAATCTTAATGCTCATCACTATTATAATGATTAATTTTACTTTCATTATTATTTCAACCTTAACGCTCATCCAAACAGACCGTAGTAGTATCTAAACAAACCATGTCTCTTGGACAGGGCATCGATGGCATGTATCAGCGTGGTTTGAAACCTGTTAGCTGACTAAACGATTGTTTCCAAAGCAAAACGAGTAAGTTATTTTGCCCCCTATAAAATGGAAGGATAACGTAAAGGTAAGGGCTAGGCTTTCTGTCAACAATAGGGAACAATGGCGTTCACTTCACCGATCAATTTTTAAAGAAGAGACTGTCACTTCACTTCACAATGTTAAGGCTAATTCTCATTCTCAGTACTCCTGAAACATTCTCCGCCTTTTTATTTTTTGCATTGCAGTGTAACAGTGGTTTACAATCATCTTTCCATTTTCCCCCGACCACAAACGTATGAAATAAATTCTTCAGTTCTTGATTAATTCCCACCTTGGCCAAGACGAAGTTAAGGGGACAGCTAGGCATAGACAAACTACAAAAAATGAACTATCCCCAAACTACTGTTTTACCTCGTTAAAATTCAATAGTTTTAAGTTTGAATGCATTTTTTATTGGTTTAAGTTTTTGAAATCGTTAATTAGTCACTCAATCATATCTTCCTAAGTTATTAATCATCAATTCACCTAGTTTAAATTTGTTGAATAATTAATTATCCAATTATTTCCTTAAATTTAGTGAATAAATTAAAATAAATTTAGATGAGAGAGAAGAGATGTCTCGCATCTTTTTGTGTGTGTATGTATATATATGACATTTAATTTTTAGTTAGGATTGGAAGACGATTTATTTACGAAAACAAAGAAAGAATATAAAGCATCATAAGAGTTCACCTTTATAAAAACACTTGCGATGTAAAACTAGTATGAATTTGTAAGAGTTCTTTCTTTGACTATTCCTTTAAGTTTATTAGTTATTAATTGTTAACTTTGATATGAATGTGATACGAATATTTAAATGATACGAATAATCAAAATATGAATATAGTATATTTATTATACGTATTATATTTGATACAACATAATTAATATATTTTAATTCGTTTTAGAAATGAATAACATGATATGATTAATATAATTATATATAATTAACAAAATTAAACATGATTAAAATATCTAATCAATAGTTCAACATTAAAACAAAATGATAATATAACAAAAAAATATTAAAATATGATTATATGCATATTGTAAACATGTCATTTATACGTATTGATACTATAACATGATTAATTAATTAATCGTATCTTAAACATATAATACGTATAAGACACAAAATATGACATGTGTAATATTATATCTTAAATATATCGACATAATTAAGATACAAAAATAATTATAAAAATTATATACATAATTTATTAAATATTATTTTTATATCATATCATTATATTATATCTAAAATTATTACGTACGCTTGTTTTCTTAAATATAAATTTGCAAAGACCAAGCCATCTAACTTTTTCTCCGATATTGACTTTTGTTTTTGAGTTATTCAAAAAAATGAAAAACCACTTCTTTTTGAAGATTAAATTAATTGAATAAATATACAACTCCATCAATAATGTATTAAAAATTGTTTTAAAAGAAAAGAAACATATTGATAAAGCATTCATTGGATACTTGGGCTGTGTTTGGATGTCAGCACAAAAAACATAATTTTTTTGGTACATATAAAATAACATTATTATTTAATAATAATACTATTATATATGCATAAAAATATATTGCACATAATGAAATGATATGTTATAAAAAAAAAAAAGAAATAATGATTTTCCTGTTATGTTAAAAAACTGATAAGAAAAAAATTAATTGTGTATATATATATATATATATATGTTTTTATTTGTATATGATGAAGGTGACGGTGTTGATGGCCTAATGGTTTAGATGAAATTGCAAAGTCATAAGCAGAGGGCAAAGACAGCACCCTGAGAGGCAGCAATTGAGAATTGATGAAGCTCCTTCAATTTGAATCTAACAAATTGCTTTGGGTATCTTTGTCATTTAATCTGTCTCTGCATTCATTAATGAACCTTTTTACAGATTCTCATATTCTTACCAAAATGACAAATTTATCACTAAACAAAACCAAAGTGTAGAAAAAAGATATACTATAATGCCATCTTAAATAAATCCACAGCCCAAAGTTTGGTATTACTGTTTTTCACTTTCCAAATTAGCTTAGAATTTTTGCGTTGAGACAGAGAGCGTCCCTGATTCTCCGTGAGATACCCTGAATCTAACGGTGGTAAATATTCAAACCCCCAAAAAGGAGACTACTTGATGGTGATAGTTTTTAATCCCTTTCACAGCTGCTCTTACATTTACTCCCTTATATAGCGATTTTTTTTTTCTCTTCATCTTGACAAGTTTCGCATCTCCCTCCATCTCAGTCTTTTTCCCACTGTTTTTCAGTTCACTCTCTTGCCATTGTTCTCTCTTTGATTGTTTTCTGATTCGATTCCCTAAAAAGACCAAAACAGGACTAAAGGTTTTCTTCCGAGAAAAGGAAAATACCAACAAAATACTCTGAACACTTTCCGATATGGATGATAGTTTCTGTGAGTTTTTTGAAGAACCTGAATTCGGAGAAACCAACCTTGCAGGCGGAGATGACCTCTCTGCTATATTTGAGAGTTTAGATGGTCCCCCTGAATTTCCACCCTTCATTCCATTGGAAGAAAAGGCCGCTGCTAGCAGCCAAAAAGGTGAAGAAACTACGAGGTTGGTGTCCAAGGAGTCAGAGACTGAGCCTGATTACGAAACTTCACCCAAAAGCAATAGGCAGAAGCTAGCTTCTTCAGAGGAAACAAACCCAGATGGGCAACAAAGACTGTCTCATATAACGGTTGAACGCAACAGGAGGAAGCAAATGAATGAGCATTTATCGGTGTTGAGATCGTTGATGCCTTCCTTCTATGTGAAAAGAGTAAGTCACTGTCTCAATTTCTTGTTTTTCTAAGTATTTATTACATCATACATATGAAAAGTTTTTTTTTTTTTTCTTATGTTAATCTTTCTATTGAATTATATGTCTTAGGGAGATCAAGCATCGATTATTGGGGGAGTTGTGGATTACGTCAATGAGCTGCAACAAGTTCTACAATCGCTTGAGGCCAAGAAACAAAGAAAAGTTTACAGTGAAGTGTTAAGCCCTCGGATAGTTTTAAGTCCAAGACCCACGCTTCTCAGCCCTAGAAAACCACCTCTAAGTCCAAGACTAAACTTGCCAATAAGCCCAAGAACCCCTCAACCTGGTAGCCCTTACAAGCCAAGGTTGCAGCAAGGTTATCTCTATCCAACCATGATTATTAGTTCGCTCGAACCATCTCCTACTTCTTCCACTTCCTCCATGGACAACGTTAACGAGCTCGTTGCAAACTCAAGGTCTCCGATTGCCGATGTGGAAGTGAAGTTTTCAGGCCGAAATCTTCTTTTAAAGACGGTATCTCCTCGGATTCCTGGTCAGGCAGTGAAAATAATCTCTGCGCTTGAGGACCTCTCACTTGAAATTCTCCATGTCAACGTTAGCACTGTTGATGAAACAATGCTTAATTCCTTCACCATCAAGGTAAAAACTCTATCTTAATATGCAAAATCCCTTATCTTTGGGAAAATTATCAAATGCATGTAAACTGTAAAAATTTTACAATTGTGGTTAGCTTTAGTATAGTCAATTTTTATTTTGACGTTTATTGAAAATTAAATGAGCATATGATAAAATATAAAACAAATGGATGTCTTCAATTTTTTTGCTCCATGTAAGTCTGTTTTCTCACATTTGTGTCTCTTGATTTCGTTGCCTTGCTCGGGACGGAACCTAATAAACCAAACCATTTTTGATTTTCAATGATTGCTTTCATCATTCAGAAGAACATTAGGGCAGGTAGAATCGATCGTAAACTTCACTGGTCCAGGATAATATCATATAAGCCTTAATATTAAAAGAGAAAACTGATAATTTTGACGTATTTTGTCATATTAAAATTATGAAACTTCTTGCAGTCGTTTTCAGACAAATAACGTAAAACTGACGTTGATTTACTGCAAAGGTGCTGACTGTAAAAACTAAAAACTTTACTTCATAACTCTTGAAAAACACGACGGATCACTGAAAACTAAGGTATCTTTGCAGTCATTTTTCCTTTTTTTTTTTTTTTTATGTTGCGATAATTATGATATATCAGTCTTTGCAGTTACTGTTTTGTTTCACTGAGTTCAAATTTATTGAGAAGAATTATTTGGGTACATGTTTGTGTTGAGATTTATTGAAGCTAATGATTGAATAGTATGAATAATTATATTTTTTTATGAACAGATTGGAATTGAATGCCAACTGAGTGCAGAAGAACTCGCTCACCAAATCCTGCAAACATTCTGCTAAGTTTTACTCATTATAGTTTTTCAGCCTTGATTTTACAGACTCTTTCTCTCCTGTCTGTCTGTCTGTCTGTCTCAAAAAAGTTGCTACAATTAAAAAAAAAAAAAAAGAAAGGAGAACGGAAGGGCACATTGCACTCATTTAATTTTGCAATCTTAATCTCAAAGTTTAATTTCTTTGCATATTTGCATGTATGGGCATTTATCCATTTGTTTAAGTTGATTTATTATCTTTTCGGGAATTCCAGTCTCTTGCTCCATGCAGAGTACTTTTGCATGTTCCTCATAAAATGGATGAAATAAACAACAATAATATTCAATCAGTGTATATAATAAAGAGATGTAATTAGACAACACCTACCCTGTGAAGACATGAAGAAATAGAATAGGTAGTTCAAGATCACTCGAGATTCAAGCCTGATGATGTAATTATTCCTATATATGGTAATCAAGACGCTTGCTATAAGCTGAGATGGAGAACGTTCGGATCTATCATACAGAAAGAAAGGTAAGGGGATCGAAAGTAGAATTTTAAGATGCGATTCCATGTTCAAGTTAATCAAGTATATGAAAAGAAAAGAAGCAAGGGAGAGCATAAGTTAGCCAAAGAAAGTAGTTAAGTAGAGAATTGGTCTCATTTTCCCTTTTATACCTCATAAATGATGATGTGGCCAACGAGATTACCATAAGCAAACCCTGATAACATGGCTGGTTGAATATTTGCTACGTGACCAATAAGATACAACAAAACCTTTTCATCCTACTAGCTAGTTTAACAAAGGCCTTTTCCACATTACATTTTCAGATGCACACAAGTTTCGACGTCTTACCATTTAGCTCAAAGTAGTTTTGTTTTTAGTCCAAATTATTAGGTGCCTAACTAGAGAAAATAACAATGGGGTAACTAATTATTAACTGAACACTACAAATTCATAAATTTAATTTGATTAATCGCGGTCAGAATTACCAGAGTGATTAGGGGCAAGATTGATGTCCATTGTAAATCAATAAAGTGGACCAAATTGGTAGTTCAGGATGGAATGGACCAAGTATTTCGGGAACTCCTAGTTAGGTGAACCTGCCCTGGACTTAAATACCGTAAGTTTTTTTTTTTTTTGAAGTTGCTTGTCAACCAACACTTGATTTTGCTTTAATTAGGTTAATAATACCACCAAACAAATACTAGGTTTAAAGTCAAAATTTAGTCTCTTTACTACTTCAATTCAATAGTTTTAGTCTCTTTATTCTAATTTTAATAATTTTTATTGCCAATCTCAAAATTGAAGTAAAGGAACTAAAACTACTGAATTAACATAGTAGATGGAATCAAATTCAAACATCGATCTTTATAATATTATTGATTGAGAACGTATGCTGAACCAAGTCACAAGACTTTCAAGAACTTAAGAATTGTATTGCTTTTATCTGAAGAACGATTAGCTCAAAAACTATTCAAAACATAGTTACATGATTCTTCAAATTTTTAACTTGATGATAAACTGGATATCAAATTTTTGGTTATGATATTCATCGAAAAACTGCTTGAGCTTCATGCTTGTAAGTAAAATTAGATCAACAACGAATTATATATTGTTGAAGTGTAACAATGGTCCCATCCCACGCATGCAATCTTAACAAGATTGCAAAGTAGCAGGCTGCTAGCTAGGCTCAAATTTTGCATGACTTCCATAATGATGCTTAATAAGGAACACCGAAAAAAATTCCAAGTATTTTTTTATTTATTGATTTTTGTCTTCTTTTCTTAGCTCAGGTTTGGACCAGCTAATAAAATCATTTTCTCAGCTTCCCAAATTCGGAAGAAGAATCATAGTTCTGCTTCAAATTGGAATGGACTATTTATCCCAAAAATAAGCATATGAAAACGGTGGCTCATCCAACAAATCACCATGTTCATCAGCCAACCTGGGCTCTGGAATTTCCCTGGGAGGTAATTGATCCGTTGGGTTTAATCAGAAAATTGATTATAGCCTTACGTTGGTTTACTATTTTGGGTTGGCCCGTCGCTCCAATGTTGGGTTCAGAATTTAACTTTTGCCTCTTGGACTGCCATTGGTAAATTCTTTCTGGGCCTACTTCAATTCTCTTTTGGTCTATTGTTTGCGTCAGATATTGCAATGTCAAATTGATTGAGGCCGATGCTCCTAATTTTTGCTGAGATGGTAGATTTGAACTTCGGGGTTTCTAAATTGGAACAAATCCTCTATGAAAAAGTTATTTGAAATTAGCAATATTTGATTTCATTTAATCGGAAAAAGTTACACCTCACGGGTTAGAAAAGGAAAAAAAGCAAAAAAAAAAAAAAGTACAGTCTTCATCTGCTATAAGAAATCTATCTGACAGGACCATAAAATCCAACTCTTGTTTGTTACTGCTACGTGTATGCAGTGAAACAAAAGTTTCTTGGCAACAAGGCTTATGATTAGGGAAAGAAACCATGGTTGTCAAATGTGAAGTTTGGATTGAATTCGGCATTACCAAATGGGAAATCCAAACCAACAGTGGGATAGTTTGCTGCTGACGTAGCAGCTTGGATAATCTCAGTGAGCTGAGGCTCAGAAGTTTGAAAATTAATGTTTGTTTGCCCATGAGTACCGTTCATCCCTCTTGGACTTGGAGACATAGAGAAATGCTTAGACCCTGATGTTGCAGGCGATATAAATGAAGGTGAAAGATTTCCCGCCACATTGTTGTCAATCACAGAAGGTGATGAAAAGACAACATTGTTTTCAACCTTTATATCGGACATTGATGAAGGATAAGGGAATGAAGGATATGTTTGCTCACGACTTATGTCTAAGTCTTGGGTTATAAATTTAAGGCCCCTCTGGAAGCTCAGACGTAGATCTTGTGATTGTTTCTGGTTATGCTGCTGTGGTTTTATGCAAGTTCCTTGTTCTAATTGATTTTCTGAGGGTCCTGGGGGAGGCATTACATGTGAGGCTAGAGTACAAGTGTGCCTTCCGCGGTAAATAATCTCAAAGATTGCTGGGTCATCATCTGATCTTTGTACTTGCTTTTTTGCCAAACAACCTTGGACATTTCGGTGGGTGCACCTGTAGTAGCCTCTGTAAGCAAGAAAGTATGGTTATATATGCTAGCATTTTACATAATAATATGATCGGACAGCTAACTGTACGTTCATTGATTACCTAGAAGAAGAAAAGAAGGGTAAAATTCAACTAAACCTTGTCAAACTGCTCTATGTATTTATATGCTGTTAGGCAAAGCTCAATTGCATGTATATGCGGCCGACCAAACATTTAATTATAAATTGCAAAAAGGAATATTGCTTTAGCCATTGACCCGTTGACAACAGACAGGTCAGATTTTACAATCTAAGACTCTGTCAAAAAGGTTCTGCATTCTTTAGAGTCGACGTGGACCAATATAAACTGCTAATTGCTCTCACGGAGTATTACTTTGATATATACAAAAATATATATAGAGTGACATAGACTTGAATTCGCAAACCTTGGATATTTTGCTCCGAGAATATCTTTTTGTCCATATTTCCTCCAACTGAAGCCATCATCAAGAGGTCCCTCCAGCGCTGTACCTGGCGTAACTCGTACATGTTGTTTCCTTATTGGCAGAGTTTTTCTGCAACATAAAAATTTCCAGACATAATTAATCCGTTGTATCAAATGACTGGATAAAAATCAAGGAGGTCAAGAATTGGCCAAAAAAAAAAAAATCAAGGCTTGGTCGACGTGAGTTGAGTTGAGTTGTATCTTTATAAAGTGCTTGTGTTTTCATATATACCTTTCCTTGGAGGCATCTTTGAGATCCTGTTCCTTGAAATCACGGTCAGAGTCTTCGCTTCGGGGGCTTCCACTACGAGAAGGTGGTGACTCCGACATTCTGATTGCTAGTCCTGAGGAGGGTTGTGGCTCTGCTGCCAAAGAGGTAAGATTGTAGTTCAGCATTGAAAGTGCCTTCTGATAGGAAGCTTGGATCTTTTGGACTAACAATTCGCTAGTTTCATTGGAAGAAGAAGGCACATTGAGATGGACTTGGAGTTGCCTGGCTAGCTCTCTTCCTTGTGTTAGCTCATTTATCAGACTCTTTTGCTCCCATTCTCCCATGTTCTCCATTTATTGTAAAGCAGACAAAGAAAGAGGAGAAAATAAAAAATTTTCTTTCCCAAATTGCACGACCAGTATGCTATTTATGTGGCATATATGCGTATCAGTTCATTTTAGACACGAGGACAACTTTTCATCACAAAAAGCATGAATGAACACAAACCATAAAACAGCAGAAAATTAGATTTAGTTGAGAACGCAAGCTTGATGAATTAGAAGCTGAACGCATAGAAGTAAATGAACTAGAATCCGCAATTCAGCTGAGAATATATATTTATAACTCAAAAGACCAAGACAAAAGGTTGCTTTTTCTGCTTTTTTTTTCTTGTACTAGAAAACTTGGGAGCTTAGTATAAAAAAAACTTGGGGCTGACGAGGCAAAGATTGCAAAAGGTTTCCTGAAAATAAGTAAAATATATCAGAACCCTATAAGGGTGTGATGAGGTTTTGTGGGTTTTTGGTATGGCTCTAAGCTTAAAATCTGTGAAGATAAATAAACAAAGGGAAAAAAAAACCTAAGGAGAGCGGAGAATATGGGTTTGTGATTTAAGTGACACCCCCTTTTGAATGAAGAAAAAATGAGGGAAAGAGAGAATCAAAGGAGAAGTTTGACTGCAAGGAAAAAGTTGAAGGGGGGATTTTAATTCTTCATTGAGACCGGTCTTTGGTCATAGAAAATGAGGTTCAAAATGGAAGGAAAGTCCAACTGCTGACCCTTTCTCCCTCACACAGTAAAACTTTTCAACTTTAAACCCAACAAAATCACCATTTTATACTGATTTGTTAAGGTTTTCACTTAATTGGAGCATGCTCCAGATTCATTACAATATTCTTAGCACCTAGACGGAAATAATAAACCAAAAAGGAAGTCAGGGAAGAAGACCAAGAATCTTCAAACTTAGCCAATTCCGCGTAATTTCTTTTTTTTTTTTTTTAGTTCTTTTAAATCAGGAAAAAAAAGAATAAAAAAACACCACTTATAATAATGATGAAATGGTGACGTTAATTGTCTTACGTTATTTGACGGAAATAATTTTTTTATTGTTATTCTACTAATATTTTGTTGAAAGTAGCATCTCAACGTGGAAAGTGAGGTAGTTTTTTATATAATTTAAAAGATTTTATTTATCTAACAAAAATTTTGTATAATTTCTGGAAGGATACTGAGATTTCCATCAAAGTAAGGAAACAACGCGACACTGGTTCCTTGAATTGATAACCCGGATAGCTTCCTCGAGGGATCCCCTCGTGTATTACTTTTTTTTTTTTTGACATTAATTATGATTTGAATGGTCTAAACGACAAATGGTGAAACGACTCCACATTTTCTTTTTTTTTTTTTGGGAAAAAATAAACGTTATTCCTTTCCGGTGGGTTAAGATTAGAAAAATTCATCAATGTTATTGTTCCATAAGTCTTTTTAATGTTTTGTTTGATTCATTAGTTTTTACGAGATCCAAAAAAAAAAATATATATATTAAAATATTAAAAAATTAATATTTTAATATTTTAATACTAATATTATATTAAAAATATTTTAACAATAATTTAATATGTTAAATTAGATCGAGTTGGACAGAACTTAAAATTTTGTATTTAAAACTTAATTCACGAATTGATTTATTTTAATTCATGAATAAATTTAATTAAAATTTCTAAATTAACATCACCAAAATTTTTTTAACTAGTAATTGCATTATTCAAAGAATCACTAGGAAAATTACTATAATATAGAGTTATTCAGTCATCATTCTCATGTAACACCTTGTTAACAAAACCAACAGCAATATTCTTTACATTCTGCCTCCATTTATGAAATGTTAGCTTTGATGTAATTTTCTAAGTCATCAAAATTACTTCAATTCAAAATCAAACAAAAATGGTAAAAAAAAAAAAAACTTACTAAAATGTTTTATACTTAAATATATATGTATATATATATATTGTCTTTTGGAAGTTCAACAATTCAATGGTGGACTGCTTGGACCCATTCAAATTCAATGATTAGAAAAAAAAAAAGAAACAAACGTTCCTTTTTTAAAGCGATAAAAACCAGTTTTTAAAGATTCAGAGCCGCAAAGGGAATATTACAAGTGTTCTAGACGTTGGTTCATAGTTCAGACGAGCGGTACATGCTCGTGGACCCAACATCCGGTCCCGCTATTGGACTTGGACTCGAAGGAACAGTGCGGTACCACTATTTGCTAACTTCCTTTTTTAGTAACATATTAAAATTAAAATTAAATTGAGGAAAAAGTAACTACTTTGGTTTTTTTTCTTTTTACTAAGAAGAGTAATTACTTTCAAATAATAGTACAAAACACATTTTTATGACTTATCAATAGAAATTTTTATTTACATTTTAACAGTAAAAAACCAGATTTCATGAGATAAAAAAGGATTATATCTTTAAAAAATTATTTTTATTATGTAATTTAAAATTTAGTAATCTTTATATACATAAAATAAAATATATACATATATTTCAATGGATTAAATTTACTTTGTCACAGAAATTTTCTTCATTTGTATTGCTTTCAGCATTCAAATAAAAATTTTGAAGCATTTGAACAAAGTTTATAATTATAGAATCAATTTTCACACAATCAGTATATATTAAACATTTGAAGTATTAATTTTTTCTATAGACTTATTTAATGACGAAAAGGAATTATTTTATGAAAAATAATTATTTTAAGTATTATATCAATATAAAAGAGTACATCTATAAGATTATTTTAAAAGTAAATTAAATCTAAATAAAAATGTAAAAATAAATTTAATTCTGTAGACAAAGAAAATTTTCAAAGATAAATTTTTGATTGAGAAAAATTTCTCTAAAAAAAAAATTTCATCCTGGATTGAGAAAAATTTAATCAACTGCTGAACAAAAACAAGTTTAATAAACTCAAAATATTAGCAAGGGTTAAATTCCAAATTTAAGGTTGAAAACAACTTTATTGTGGTTCATTTTTCCCGGAAACTCCACAATGATCAGATTTTACAAATTTCAAATGGCTATAATCAGTCGACACGTCATGATGAGCCATGGGAGTCCGAGGCGATCACAAGTACTGGGTCCCGCAAACTGAAAGTGAAATGTTTCTTCCAATAAGAATCACCCACGTTTACCAACGTCATCCAGCAAATACCGTAAAATATCTACTCTACCACTCTTTTCTCGCCACGCCATTTCTTTTTTCTGCCTTCGCCGTGGCCACGTCATCACACTCCTTCTATTTCTCTCTCTTTTAATCTTACTTGTCACTTTCCTTGACCTTTGGATTTGAGCACTGCCTCCATCTGGCCGTTGATTTTGCAAATGAAATAATTTGTCGACACCGTAATTTTCGTATTTATGATTCTGTAGCTTTTGGCATTTTGGCAACCAGGAAAAAGGCGCCGGTTTCTCAACCCCACGGTCCGTGTTAACTTAGCAACTCGCTTTTGTTCTGTTCCTAAAGGTTTGTTTCTCTTTGCATGGAACTGATTAACGTTGCTAATTGCTTATGGATGATTTCAACTCATGCTAGAAATGTACCAGAGACAATATCATGTTGCTAAATGTCTTTCCTATGACATGAACTAGATTTTTGTCTTATGTCTAGTTAATGTTTGTCTGTTCATGGATTTTTTTCAATGGTTTAACTTTGATTTGGAGCTACCCATGTCTAAATCGTGTCAAGTAGGAGTGACCCTTATGGGACTTAATGCTTTGATTTGCTGCAATACTTAGAAAATTAGATTTGTAGAATGATATTGACCAGTTTAATGGAAGTTCTGTATTGAAATTTTTGTGTGATCAACGCTTGATATAGCTGCTGAGCACAAATACTAATTCTTTTGAATCAGAAAACTTGTTTCATTATGTCAAATCGATGAATCTGTGCTTGTTCTAGCAAGAAAAAATCCATTAACTTAAGATCCCAATTTTCATAATTTCTACTTCTTTTTGTGTATTTTACATGCACCAGTACTGTTGCTGATGCATATGGTTGGTTGCAGTTTTTGGACAGCCAGAAAGCTTTTGTACATTGATTAAATTTTGCTGTGACAATTTGGTATGGAAGTTGTCAGTGTTTCTAGCTCAGCTACCCAAACTCCTCTAGGATTAAGCACAAAGTTTTCTACTCAATTGAGAAGGCCTTTGATTGTTGCATTTAAAGCTGATAAATCCAATAATACAGCTCTAGTTATGCCTCAGGAACATATTCTTTTGCCAGTAGAAAAAGCTACGGAGAACCCATAGAGACGAGGAAAAGCTAAAAAGGCTTCCAAAACTGTAAATTGCTTCTTTACTGATGAAGGTTCTCCGTTTTTATTGGACGTAGATTACAATGAAGCTGCTGCCAACTTGAAAACATTTATAAGCTTAGCCCTGTAACTAGAACATCTGATGTAGAAGAGGGAGAAGGTGAGATCAAAAGATGCCAGCAAAGGCGAAAGAGGTCTAAAGAAAGTGATGAGAAAGCAGCTAACTATAATAATCAGATCGTGGTTAGGAACCAGACTGATAAGAGTAAAAGATTGAGTCTTGATAAAAGGATTGAACTGATAAAGAACAGAGAAGAAAAGCTTCTTGTTTCTGTTCGGAGGAAAAAGAGTATCGAAAATGAAAGCGAGAAGATTGATGGGCTTGTCAGGGACTATTCATCTTCAACTTTTGTCAGCCTGGACTGGAAAAAGATGAAGATACCTCCAGTTGTTGCTTCTACTGAACATACTTGGTTGTTTAAGTTACTGCAGACCATGAAGTTATGCACCTTTTCAATCGATGGCAACCTTCACTTTTCAGTGTCTCTTATTTTTGAAACTTTGATGTGCCTGCCACTAAAATATTTCGCTAAAACTGTAGGCGCTGCTTCAGGCAAAAGATTACTTGCACAAGGATTTGGGTAGAGATCGAACTGAAGATGAATTAACTGAGGCAACAACTATGAGTGCAGCTCAAGTAAGAAAACATTTAGAGGTTGGTAGGGCTGCTAGAAATAAGCTTATTAAGGTAATTCCTCTTCCGCCACCAATAATGCATACCAGTGTTTTAATTTTTTTTTTTTTTTTAAAAAACCTAATTGTAGGAGGTTTAGTAGAATAAACATTATTCATTTTATGCTACTGATGCTGATGTACTGCTACCGTTCCTTTCTGTGCTGAAACTTGAAAGTCATTTTTCAAGTTTTGATAAATGTGCAACAAAGTTCTACACATTCCTTTTAATTAATTTCAAATAGATATTTCTTCTCGTTTTCATATGACCATATCTAAGGATTTTTGTTTTATACCAATAATGGAAACCAAAGTTTGCTTATGAGGGTTTCTTTTGTGTCGTTCTACACCAACCCACTCTGGCACAAACAAATTTAACTTTTTCAAGGAGGAGCTCTGTTTAGATATCCTCATTTTAAAAGTGGTTGCATAGTTCATGGCTAAGTTGTAAGTATTTTGGCATTGGCTGTCAATAATAACTACTGAGCGTTATTGCTTTATTTGATGCAGCGTAATCTCCGGCTTGTTTTGTTTGTGATAAACAAATATTTTCAAGATTTTGCAAATGGCCCAAGATTTCAAGACCTTTGTCAGGCAGGAGTTCACACGCCTGAATCAAGGCATAACATGGTTATATTATCTTAAAATAAAATTTTAAAGTAATACGAAATTTAATCTATAACTATTGAACAACTCTCAAATATAAAAGGTTCTCATCAAGTAACATAGTTAGATAACAAGTCTCCAAAGATTTAAAATCGAGTATTACAACTAAAATAAATAATACTTCATAAAATCTTATATTTTTAAGTAGTTCTCAAATGCTCGATTCTTTTAGCTTTTCTCAAGCTAATCATACTTATCATTCATAACATTTGTAAAAGAAAAAAAAATAGAGAATGAGTAAACCACAGTTCAGTAAATAAAGGCTCACACATCTTATCAGATCAAACATCGTTTCATATATGTTATATAGATCATTCAAAACATTTGTCAAATCATAATGTCAAAATATTTCAATATCATCGTTCTGTCAAACATTTTATAAATTCATAAATCATTGTAAAATATGTTACTATTCAAATATCGTAATCAAACCAAATCATGGATCAATCATTAAAATCATCATAAGTCATCATAATCATAAATCATCATTATCAATCGTTTATCGTTAGCTACGGTCACTACTATAACCTGTGATATTGGTCGTATCGATAATTTTATCCTCATGATCATTACTAATTATTATAACCCGTTAGCTAGGGTCTTACGCTAACTACTATTATCCGTTAGCAGGGTCGTATGATCATGTCTTTACTAACTACTATTACCCGTTAGCCAGGGTCGTAAAACTAATTCTGGTGTCGATGATCTCACTTTTCAGGGATGTAAAAACATAGCCATCACAAAATCATTCTTTAAACATAAATTATTTTCTCATTTCATTCATAAGTATGATCCATCATTTATATAGAGAAACAAAAAATAATTATATGTTTGATCATATTTTCATACACTGAAAATAATGAAATAAAATATTCATTCATTTAGAAATATACATATATACATATATTCGAAAACAAGCAAAGTATGTGAGATTCTACTTACCTTCTTCTGATTCCACCACCTAATTTTTCTCCCTCAAAATTTAGTGGCCTATTCAAGATAATTCAAACATAACAATAATTATTCAACCCATTTGAGGCCACTTATACCAAAACAATTAAGTTAAACAAGTAATAACTCGAGTAATTAATTTTGACAGAGTGCGTTACTTTCACTAAAATGATCATAACTCAATATATCCAATTCAGAATTAAAATATTTTTAATGCGTTAAAAACTAGACTTGACAAGCTTTCTAACCACATATGGCCCATCTCGTGATTCCTTGTGGATTAATTATAACAATTTTTGAAATCTATGTCATATGCTGCTGCCAGACAGCCTATATACTTTTTCTTAAAAATTACGTATTTATTCATAAGTAACTCCAAATTCAATTCCGCTTATTTCATTGGAAAGTAGACTCAATAAGCTTTCCAAACATATATGGCTTAATCTGTAAATCCTTGTATAAAAATTAAAGGAAATTTCGTAATTACTCCTTACTGCTACTACTAGGCAGCCTGCACATCCTTAGGTAAAAATTGGATAACTCTTCATAAAGAACTCAAATTCAATTCCCGTTTGTTTCATTAGAAAGTAGATTCAACATGCTTTCCAACCATATATAATAATTATAGTAGTATTTAACCCTTTAATACAGAATATAACCTTAATTCATCACTATATACACAAATTCATATCAGGATTTATACGAAACAAAGATTTTCCTTTCTATTCCAATCAAAATTTTGTTTCAGCAATAAATTCACATTACCAACTTTCTCAACACTTAATTTGACCCTAATTAAAGTTTAAATCATCTACCCAAAGAGGGATAATGGAAACCCTAAAATTTTAAGATTTCTCGAGTATAAATTACATCTTGAGACTTAACCATCAATACTCATAAATTGAAAGAGATTATTTACTCACCTCTAACAGATAATTTCTCCTTGTAGATTTGTTTTTTCCCTTCACTTGGAATCCTTCAATTGATCTTTTATGTATAAGAAACATATGAGAAATAAGTTTCTATTTTTCTTTCGATTAGTCGTGATTGAAAATTGAAAAGTTAACTCTATTAATAAAAAATTAGATTATTTATTAATAAGTTCTCTGCATTTCTCATTCTTTATTAAAGAATCTCCCCATTTATAAAAATACTTAAAATAGTTCTTTTTTTTTTTACGGGTGTTACAGGAGTCAAAGGACTTATTACAGCCATTGATCGCTTTGAACCAAGAAGGAGATTCCGGCTCTCCACATATGGTCTTTTTTGGATTAGGCATGCAATTATACGTTCCATGACATTATCAAGCTTCACACGTGTTTCATTTAGACTTGAATCGGTATGTTTTCTTCTTACTTAAGCATGGCATAATTTCCTGTTCCTTATCTTTAAGAAAACATTATGATTTACATCAATCCTGTTAATTTTCATGTTAAACAAGCAGCAATATTGACACTTGACAGCCGTTAGATTTGGTGAAAGAGCCAAGGAAAGGAAGATTATCAGGCTTTTATGAAATAGTTCTCTGTATTGAATGGTGGAATTTATTATTGAAAACTTATATCGTAACAATTAATTTGACACTTTGCAACCAAGCAGTTCTCCTATAAGAAGCTAACTGCAAGCAGATGATAGGATCATGCTTGGAATACAAATAAATCACAGTGAAATAGTAGTGGTTGGATTTTCTCAAAAACAGAAAAAAATAATGATGGTCGGATTGATATGCATATTCTGTTTGTCATTTATGCCAGTGACATTTTGATTGTGCCTTACGCTGCTAATTTTTGGCTCAAGATATTTGCCTGATAGCTGAGCAGTAACCATCACTGCTTCTTTTAGTAGAGATATCTGCTACAACTATCTACCTGTTTACTTGATGCAGGTTAGAGTGGAAATCCAAAGAGCCAAACTTAAATTATTGTTTGAACTTCATAGAGAACAACAGAAGAAGAAATAATTGAAAAAGTTGGGATCTCTCCTGAGAGGTACCAAGAAGTAATTAAGGCCTCAAAACCTGTCGCCTCTCTTCATTCAAGGCATTCAGTGACACAAGAAGAGTTCATTAATGGAATCACTGATGTTGTTGGTGTTGGAGGTGATCACCGGAGGCAACCAGCTCTTCTCAGGCTTGCACTTGATGATGTGGTAGGCATCTATCATCTCTGAACTTGCAATCTCTCATTTTAGTGTCACTAGAAGAGAACTTCATCTTTAGGTCTGTCTAGAAATGATACTCCTATAGCACTACTTTTCCTTTCAGAAAGTTTAAAATTGTTTTTTCTAATGTCAAATTCTGGCCAATTAGCAGCAACGCTTACATTGGAAAAGCTATAGGTTAACAATCTCCAAGTTACTTGCACTGTGTTTTACCATTTTTGCTGTATTATAAAAGCAGGGACTCACAGTCAATAACTAAAAATCTTGTCTTTCTGTAATACCCTAGCCCAAATAATAATTGGGTTAGACTAATACTAAAGACCATCAGTTTATTAAGACATTATTTAGTAAAAGAAAAATAGCTGAAGTATTAGATGAAAGAAAACCTAACTATCGTGAAACAGAAAGGAAATATAGTTCTTCTTTCTCATCTTCCTTAGGGTTAGAGATTATAAAAAAAATCAAGTTGGAGATTCACAAACAGAGGCTACAATCAAGTTAATCCCTTAAAGGTGAGTACATGTCCTATTTTTATTTAAGAAGAAATATCAATTTGATTGCTACTATTTGGAGTTGAAGTTTTGAGAGAAAAATCAAAGAAAATCATGAAATCCTTCATTAATCTTGAAGATCTATTTGGGTGGGCTTTCTTTATTTCATGTTCTTAAGATTTATTGATGATTATTGAATGGAGTTTGAAGGCTGAAAGTAAGGATTTGAGTTTTTAAAGATTGAAGGAGAAATTTTATTTTTGGATGAGATGTTGTGATCTGTAATAATGAATTAAAATAAAATTTTGTATTAATGAATATATTATTGCTGTGATTATTATACATCATTGGAAAGCATGCTGAATCTAGTTTCGAATGAAACAAACAAAAGTCAAATCCGAGTTTTCTATGAAGAGTTGTCTAATTTTAACTTAAGGATATGCAGGCTGTAAGACAACAGCATTATGGTTTGTCGTAACAATTTTGAGACCGCCAGACGTAAAAGATGATGTTTTAAAATCGAGAAAAATAAAAAAAGGAGAGTCGCCACCAATCTTTGTTAGGGTGTGATTAGCCACCCAAAAATTTATCTTTTTAATAAAACTATAAAAACGGGCTTAAAGTTTATCAAAAAGATAAATTTTGATCTACAAAAAATCAGGTTGGGTTCAGGAGTCGGTTATGTGTGAGGAATGATTAGCACCCCCACAATGCCCATAAATTGGTACCATTTAATTATGCGCTATTTTTGATGTTGGATAAAAATGGTTTTAATTTGAAATTTAACATTAATTCCCTTTATTTGGAAAAATAAAATTTTGCTAAAAATTTTTATTTAGAAATATTGAGAAAATCTTTAAGTTAAAGAATTATCTTAAAATTCTCCAACATCTAGGCAGAATTTAAAATAACTCTTTTTGCTTAAGATTTAACACAATAATTCATAAAATAAAATAACAATCTTTATAGAAAATAATTGTTAGTGACTTTCCAACATTTAGGCAGAGTACCAAGAGTTATTTCTGTCGTAATGTTATTTTTATTTTTTTTATAATATCACAAAAAGATTTTTTTTTTTTTAGTATTATTCTTTTTTGAGTATAAAATATTTTATCATTGAATAGTAAATTAAAGAGAGAATAATGTAGATAATTATCGATGATAACATGCTAACGTATATATACTAATGAATGTCATGAGAAATGAAATGCAACTTAATAGTTTGGTTCTTAAATATAATGAGACCACTCCGACTCTCCAACATCTAAGCAGAGCTTAGGTGCGACTGTTTATATTTAAGATCCAAATTTTTTATTATACTTTTTATTCATTAATTTTATTATTAATGCGAATTAAGAAATCGTGTGAAAAGACTAACGAAGTAAGATTTTCTAAATACCCCATCATCTAGGCGACATTCGGGAACAAATTGCTTCAGATGAAATTTTCACATGTGTTCTTAGGATTTTTAAGAGGTTTTGAGTAAGGGCTTGAGTAGAGGTTTTGAAAGTTTGGTTTTAAGGTTTAGAGGGTTTTAAGGCTTGAATTTTAGGATATGGAAGGTTTAGGGTTTTGATTTTAAAGTTTAGAGATTTTAGGGTTTGGATTTTGTGGTTTGGGGTTTTGATTTAAGAGTTTGGATTTTAAGGATTTTGGATTTTGAGGTTTGGATTTAAGAGTTTAAAGGTTTGGAGATTTTGGATTTTTTAGGGTTTTGGATTTTAGGAGT
Source organism: Durio zibethinus (assembly GCF_002303985.1). The sequence continues at coordinate 6,896,412 of NW_019167838.1, read as the reverse complement.
TTCGGATTTTATGAGGTTTTGGATTTTTAGGGGTTTTAAAAACTTAGAATTTTGAAAATTAAAAATTAGTGTTTAAGGTTTAAGTAAAATGCGAACATCTTTAAAAATCTCCATCATCTAGGTGAACTTTCAGAGCATGTTCAATTTTTTATAATTTTTGAAAACTAATTAAAAATTTCTTATGTGTTTTTTTTTATAAAATTTTATTCATAATAATTCTCCAACATCTAGGCGGAATTATTTTTTTTTAGAAAAATATTTTTATTCCCTCTAACATCTAGGCAGGGAAAATAATAATAATAAAAAATATTTTTTTTGAACATTTTTAATATATTTTTAACTATTATTTGTTTTCAATTTTATTATTATTAAAACAATTAAACATTTATTCTAACAAATTTAGAAATTTATCATGCATAAATATAAAAATATACTTAAAATAACAAAAAAATAATATAAAAAAATTAGAAAATTCAAAAAAATTTTTTTTTTTACCTGAACTGGATCGGTCAACGGTCCGATCAATGCTGGTCTGGATCGGCCTGACCGATACTGCGGTCCAATCAACGGTTCGGATCGATTCAGATAGGTTCACTGACGATTCGTCTGGATCGGTTCAAGGTTGGCTGAAGCGGGTTGGTTTGTGAGAATCTCGGGTTAGATCCGGGTCCACGCGCGGATCCTCCTAAGTTAAAACGGTGTCATTTTGGAGTCTTTCCCTAAACAACGTTGTTTTGAGTTTTGCTTTTTTATATATAGCTGAAATTTTTTTTTTGGTTTATTCTTTCTGCGTTTTAGAAAAAAAGGAGAGAGAGAGAGGGAGAAAGCTCTGGGGGAAAGGTCAGTCGCCCGCTGTCCGATCGTCGAAGCACCGCGTCGGCCGCCCCCTGGTCCACCATTGTTGGTGGTCAAAAATTTCAAAAAATGATCAAAAAATTATTTTCGACGCGATCTTCCAAATTCGAAGTCCGTTTTACCAGAAACAACCCCGATCGGTATAGATCGGGGCTTGAAGCTTTCGATTTCTTTTCTTTCTTTTCTTTTTTTTTTGAGAAACTGACTTTTTGTTTTTTGGTTTTTGCAGGGCTTGCTCGACGCTGATGGTTCCTTGTCGTAGGCGAGGACTGTGTTATTTTTGGTTTTTGTTTCTGTTTTTACGTTTCTGTTTTGGGTATTTTTGAGGGTGTTTGGGGTTGTTGAAGAAAGAGTTTGGCTTGGTGTTTGAGCTGAAAATGAGAGGGTACTGAGGGTAGTATGTCTCGAGGATTTGCAAAGGGGTTCTGAGAGCTTTTTTTGAGAGGGGATCCGAGAGAGCTTCTTCCAGAACTTGAAGGGGAAATGGCTGGAGATTTTTAAGGGCTTCAATTAGGGGGATCTAGGTGGCTCTAGGGTGGTTGAAAGGGAGATGGTCAGGGGGTTGACAGAAGGTTGTAGGGTGGCTGGTCGGGGGTGATAGCAGCGCTAGCCACCCTACTTTTTGTTTTTTTTATATTTTTATATAATTAATAATTATTTTTAAATATTATTATTATTATTAATATTATCATTAAAATTAAAACAATAGATTCAGACAAAATCGGTGTCTACAGCTGCCCCTCTTTGCACATTACTGAAAATCAGGAATAGGGCAAAGACAAAGACAACGATTTTGTCCGAAAGCAAATCGTAATTTTTTTTTTTAAAAAACACAAAACGATTGAGATGATATCGTAAGTCAAAAAATAATGAATCGATTGAGATAATATCACGAATCGAATTTATGCCCGGAGGTCTTACAAATCATGTCCGAAAGTCTTACAAAATCGATTGAGATAAATCGTAAGTTAAAAAATAAAAAATCAATCAAGATAACACCGCGAATCAAATTTATGTCCGGAGGTCTTACAAATCATGTCCAGAGGTCTTATAGAATTGATTGGGATAAATTGTAAGTTAAAAAATAAAGAATCGATCGGGATAATATCACGAATCGAATTTATGCTCGGAGGTCTTAGATATCATGCCCGGAGGTCTTACAGATCGATTGGGATAACACCACAAGTCAAAAGATAAAGAATTGATCAAAAAACATTGCGAATTGAATTTATGCTCGGAGGTCTTAGAAATCATGCCCGGAGGTCTTACAGAATTGATTGGGATAACACCGCAAGTCAGAAATAAAGAATCGATTGAGACAACACCGCGAATCAAAATTATGCCCGGAGGTCTTATAGAATTATCCGGATGTTTTAAAAATCATGCCCGAAGGTCTTACAGAAATGATTGGGATAACACCACGAGTCAAAAATAAAGAATCGATTGAGACAACATCGCGAATCAAAATTATGCCCGAAAATCTTACAAGTCATGCGTGAAGGTTTTATAAAATCATGCCCGGAGGTCTTATAGAATTACTCGGAGGTCTTAGAAATCATGCCTGGAGGTCTTAGACATCATGCCCGGAGGTCTTACAGAATTGACTAGGATAATATTGTAAGTCAAAAGATAAAAATCGATCAGGATAACATCGTAAATCAAATTTATGCCCGAAGGTCTTAGAAAATTATGCCTGAAGGTCTTACAGAATTGACTAGGATAACACCAGAAGTCAAAAGATAAAGAATCGATCGAGATAACATCGCGAATTGAATTTATGCCCGAAGGTCTTACAGCCCGGAAGTCTTAGAAAATCATGCTCGGAGGTTTAAAAATCATACCCGGAGGTCTTATAGAATTGACTGGGATAACACCGTAAGTCAAAAATAAAGAATCAATCGAGATAACATCGCGAATCGAAATTATGCCCTGAGATCTTAGAAATCATGCCCGGAGGTCATACAAATCTCAAAATCTTTGAATGCTTCTCATAATCAGAGGCAATGAAACTTTAAATTTTGAAAATCTTTTAAAACATGAATTTCGCCTGATCAAAAATTTTTGAGACTCTAAAGATCTTTTCTGAGGAAGGTTCCCTTTAAATAGAGGCTTTGAAATCTTGATTGAAATTGGTTCCTCTTAAACAGAGGCTTTGAAATCTTGATTAAGAATGGTTCTTCTTAAACAGAGACTTTAAAACTTTAAAAACATGCCCCAATTTTTTTGTTTTTAATACTTATAAAGTTGATAAATGCAAACATGATACAAATGTCTATTCTCATCAAATGATGCTAATGAAAATGTCGATGCAATTGTCAATGTCGATGTAAGAATGCAAATGCTTAATACATTTGACTTTTTCACAATGTAAATGACAATGTCCTTTTCATGTAGATGCCCCTACAAATACCTTTTCTTAGAATACAGATGCTATGATGCAAATGCAAATTCTTCTTATGGTGTGAATGCAAATGTCTTGTACAAATGTCAATGCAAGTGATGCAAATACAAATGTCTTTCTTGTGATGTAGATAGAAGCGAAGCAAATGCAAAGACTCTTCTAGCCCCTTTTTTTTTTTTAAATTTTCATTATTTTATTTTCACCAAAAAAAATAAAATGATCTCAGTATTATTTGCAAAATGCTCAAATAATCTTGAAAATTTTCAAAAGTGATCAAAAATTACCCCACCTAAAGTATCTTTGCAATTGAATGAAAAGATTTAAAACTCAAGACTTTTGAATCTCTTAAAAATTGATGATTACTATTTGGAAGGCTCATAGGTGAGGTAATTGAGAATTCAATTTTTTTCACTGGTGGCATATCTCATGTAAAGCTCGACGAAGGTTGCCAGGATTTCTTTTAGGCTCTCAAAAGAGATAATTTTTTAAAATATTTTTTATTGAAAACGTGATACTCCAATGTGAGTCAAAATTAACCATTTCTTTTCAAACAAGATTTGAGAAGAAGATAAGGCTGGTTTTTTTTTTTTTTTTTAAGGAAGGTTTTTAATGGGTACTAGTCCTTCAAAAGGCTTTGTATCGAAACCTTTTATTTTGGATAGAACCTTAGAACTATGAAATTTATTATGAGGCCTAAAAAATGACTTTAGCTCTAAACTGCCCTTTTGGGGTTTTCACCTTAAAGCTATATTTTTTATATCGATGAAGAATTCGACAAGTATATACAAATTCAAGGATATTGCTCTTCAATCCAAGTATCCACATTTGATCAAAATGGGCTTTTCAGGGTGTGTAATATAGGCTGAGGTTAAATGTTTTGAAAGAAAAGATACATAGGCTTAAAATATATTATTCAGGGTGATTAGGCCAAGGATCATGATGAACATTCTCTGACTTTCTTCTTTTTTTTTTTTTTTGAAACATTTGGCTTTAATTTCAGCAACTTTACTCACCTTTTTTTTTTCCTTAAATTCTTATTTTCAAGGTACATATTTTCTCTTTTTTTTTTTTTTTTTTTTTTTGAATTCTAATTGAAGCTTCAGATTTTTATCTTTAAGGTTTCTTTGTTTTGCCTTAGAAATACTTAACTTTATCTTTGGCTATTCACTTTCTTGAATCTTGAAATTTCAATCGAAGCCTTGTTCATTTTTTACCCTAAACTTTCACCTCCGAAGGGCATGTTAGATGCTTTCAATATCGGATACTTTTCTCAAAGTTAATCTTGAATGTATATTAATTTTTCCCTTAATGTAGAAAATGATCCTTGGCTAGGGTTTATTTTGGAATAAAAAAATTAATAGGCTCAAATGGGTAGTAAATGCATAATTTTTATGTACGAGAAAGATAAAGAAAGATGGCCATTCATCATTTCAAATATGATCGCTTGGCTAGAAGAGCAAATCATTGAATATGTCTATTTTGTTTGTTTTTTTCCTTTTTTTAATTTTTTTATGCCCCATCCTTTTTTACTCAAGGTTCCAACGATGACCAAGTCGTATAGGATCGATCGCATAACTCAAAAAGGCTCTTTGGGCTCTAAAATTTTTGGCATTTTCTTGGTGAAAGGAAGAGAAAAGGTATAAATGTATGAAATAAATTGTCTTAGACAGAAAGAGATTCTTTTTTCTTTTCAATATGCCTTAAGACATGGAACAAAGGTTATTTAAGAAAGAGGCTCAAATATTTTTGTATCTATGGTCATAGCAAAATTTTGACACACATTGAATTATCAATTGAAAAATTTGAAAGAATATATGATTTTTAAAATTCAAAATAAACTTTCAAAATTAATCTCTTTTATTCTTTGCCAAGAAAAAGATTATCGGCCCTTTAAGGTCTGAACTCAAACTCACATTCCCTGAAAGGTTATGATTGATGAGTCTAAAGTGATTAAGGACATGAAAGTATTTGAAAAGGTGTGGAGGTATTTGATGAGCTTTTTTCTAATAGTAATCACCATTTCCTTTAAGAATCTTTTTGTCTTTATTGCAAAAGAAAATTTTTTTTTCTCTTTTTTTTTTTAAAGTTACTTATGTGAGACTTTTATCCAAACAAATGCATAAAGAGAAAATTTCATGAAAAGATCTAAAGTATTTAATTATTCCAAAATAAGTTAAATAACTCCTAGAGACACAATGCATATGTCCTACATACATAAAAAAAAGAAATCATCTTATCCTGATTTTTAAAACTTGACTCCTCCCTCTTCATCTCAACTTCTCACATTTGACAATTGAATGGAGTCAACAACTTTCATTGCTCTATTACCTCTGGAGTCAGAATACCATTCTTGATAAGATCTTCAATCTTTTCTTTTAACTGTCTGTATTTTTCAGTTGAGTGGCCAATTACCCTCATATGATAATCACACTTATTATTAGGATTGTAACTTCTTGCTGATGGATTTGGTGTTGTTTTCAGAGGCACAGGAGTAAGATATCGATATTCTATTAGCAAAGGCAAAATGTGAAAAATAGGGATGAGTAATTTTTCTTGATCATTCTTTGGTCTCTTTCGATTCTTTGTTGGTTGGGTGGTGGATTCAAATGTAGGAACAAGATCATAAATAACCACTTGAGGATGAGAGTTTGCTGAAAAGCTCAAATGCTGGCTTGGTTGGTAAATATATGGGTTTTAAGAGATATGGCTTACGGTAGGGTGATGGGGTTGATAAGCAAAATAAAGATTGTACGGGATAAAGCTATTAGGTAGATGCTTATCCAGTGTAACTGTTTGCACCTCTTTTTTATTCTGTTTTGATGTATTTTCTTCTTCAATGTCTGTCACATCTTTTAACTTAATCCTTCCACTCTTAGTTGCATTTTCTATAATTTCACCAGAAATCACTACTGTCTAAAAAAGTTTTAGAAAGATTCCCAATCATTCTTTCATAATAGAGAGTGTTCAAAGAATTGACAAATAGAACAGTAATTTTTTTTTCTGACAAGGGTGGTTATACTTGAACTGCTATGTCTCTCCATCTATGTGCATATTCTTTGAATGTTTCAGTTGATCTTTTCTTCATGTTCTGTAAGGACAACCTATCTGGCACCATATCTTTAACATGCTTGTATTGTGCTAGAAAAATCCTAGCTAATTCATTTCAAGAGCAAATCTTACTTCGATCTAACTAAGTATACCATTTTGTTGCAGGTCCAGTGAGACTATCTTGAAAGTAATGGATCAGTAATTTATCATTATGAGTGTAGCCTGTCATCTTTCGACAGTACATGGTAATGTGTATTAAAGGGCATTTCATTCCATTGTACTTTTCAAAACTTGAGGCTTTAAATTTTGATGGAATAACAAGATTAGGTACTAGACTAAGTTCACTGGCGTCAACATTCTCGTACACATAATGACTTTCAATTGCTTTCAGTCTGCCTTCCAACAGATCATACTTATATTTCATCACTATATCTTTTGATGGATTTGGCACGCCTTTCAATTTCTTTAATTCTTTATGATCATCCACATTAGGCATAGTAGTGAAGTCATGAGGAGTATGCCCAAGATTGACATTTGTCTGAACTGATGGTAACTTGGCAAAATGGCCAATATAAGGTTGATGAGTTGTTGAAAGTGTTTGTGACACATGAGGATCTTGAACACATGTGAACCTAGATGGATACAATGGTGTCTAGACAGCTGTTTCCTCTATTGTTCTGTGCGTTTCAACAACTTTTTTTTCTTTTGTCAATTCCACTATCATCTATTTTAATTCTGTCAGTTGTCTGTTCACGTTTTATTGCATTCTAGTAACTGTTTCACCGATCTCCCCTTGGGTCTTTTCTACTCTGTCCATTTGACTAGCATCTTCATTTTTCATGATTTTGATATTGACTCGAGTGCTATAAGTGTGCAGACTCAATTGACCTCGTTTCCTAGGATAGCTATCCTTGAACCTTTTATTAAGCATCAGAAGTCAGAAATGCACAACAAGAATTTTGTTATAAAAAATCTGTTGGCTTTGAAGATTTAATAAAAGCATATTCACAATTATCATCTTTTATCTTTAACTAGCATGAAAAATAATGAATTCAAACAGATGATGCATGATGTGTAAGCCAAATTTTATTATTATTAAGAAAGGAGAAACTCGAGTTCCATCATATATTTTGACTGGGTTATCTAAAGACATTCTTTTCTATTTCAAAAGTTTGGTGAAAACATACTTGTAACCATCATTCTTTCTTACACTCTTTTAGGCATGCCAATAAAATAAATAGATGCATCAATTTATAAAAAATCTAGCTTAAAAGAAGTTTCCATTCATTTCTAAAAGTATCAAGTTTACACATTATGAACCATTCTAGGGTTAGGGTAAAAAAGTACCAGATCTGCTCTCACTTCTCTTTGTCTCATCTAAAAAATAGTTGACTATGATTACTAGAAAAAATAACTCTTTACTTAAGAGCTTTTTATTCATCATCCTGACTAATTTTACTGTTACCTGTAGCACTACCTACCATTTCAGCATGGATCAAAGAAGGGTTCTTGTGAATAATTGGCTTTATCTTGGCATCAAAATTCAGATATTCGACTTTCATCAATTCTTGTACCCTATGTTTCAAAGCTATGCAGTCTTTCAGAGAATGGCCCACAATACCAAAATGGTATTCACATTGGGTATTAGGATTATACCATTTAAGAAAAGGTGGTTTGCGATGTTCAGCAGGGATAGAGGCAATGAAGTAGTTCTCTAGAAGCAACGAGTATAATTCTGTGTAAAACATGGGTATTGGATCAATAGGGGCTTTTCCTTTGATGTTACCAGAGTTTTTCTGTCCTGTGGTTGGTTTACTTTGCTAAAAAGGTGCTGGTATAATTGGTCTTAAGGTGAATTGAGAAACTCTGGGTTGAAGATCGGGTCCAAAAGGTAGTGGCGGGATAGCATGCTGAACAAACGATTGTAAAATATGAGATGGTGGATATGAGTCAGGTGTGAAATTCTTGGTGGTTGTATGAAAATTGGGGGTCTAATCCTAGGTGCTTAGAAAAGAGGTTAAAAATGGTCATAAGGAAGATTTAGGTATGGGTTAGGACTTGAGATAGTTGCTGATGGTTGTTTGAAGCTAAGTGACTCCTTATTGGAAATCAAACTCTTGAGCTCAATCATTTGCGTGGTTAGTTCACCCATTCCTTTCTTGAGTTCACCTAAACTTCGATCACTGTTCAAATCACCCAATGCTTTAGCATACTCTAGCAGAGTGCTGGAACTAACGGGAGCCAATTGACCTTGACTTGACGGTAGTGACAACGGTCTTTGAGGAGGAACAAACTCAACTTTATCACTACCTCTAACCATTTCTATCAATTGAGCCATTTGTAGTTTCATCTCTCGAAGCTCAAGCCATAATTTCTCTTGATTCAACTTCAAAGCACTAATCTTTGCTTTCAATTGATCTCTCATTTTCGTCACTCTGATTCTCACCAAGATAGACATTTTATTCCAGAACTTAGACTAAAAATTCTAGACTATTACCCTTATTAAATGAATATCACAAAAACAATAACACACAAAGTATGTTTATGAACACATGAATATGAGAATGTCACGAAATGCATATATACTTATGACAATGAATTTTTATATGTATAAAGACCCAAATAAAAATTTTCATCAACCATGAATGTGTATGCAAAAAAAAAAAAAATGCAATGTTATGTTGCAAGAATGGTGGGATATGAAATGCAATGTATGTTCCATACGACCTTATTATTCATGAATCTATATGCATGAAATGCAATGACATATTTATGTGAATGATGAGATGTATTCCTATGACTAATGTAGCATACTTGTATGGAATGCACGGACTTACTGTATGCATGAGATATGTATGTATGAAATGCAATGCATTTGTTGCATTGGCTTAATAAGGTAAACACTGCCTTAAAATACGTAACGAGATAGAATGCATGCACTACTTATCAAAAAGTGCATGGGATGCATGTGCATGAAGTAAAATACGTGTGTTACCTATTAATATGGATGGGATGGAATGCTCATATTATCCTATTATAATGCGCATGGGATGAGATACATGTATGATGTATGAAATGAGAAAGATGAAATAAAATATGAAATTTTGTTTTGAGAAGGAAAAAAAAAAGAAATAAGGCTTGAAAATTAGTCTTTATTCAGCCAATAAACAAAAGATTTAAGAAAAATCTTTAATCTTTGAAAATGTTCTTTTGTCTTTTTTTTTTCTTTTCAATGATTGACCTAAAATAAATACCACAGATTCAAATATAATGCACACAATCAAAGAATATATAAAATAAAAAAAATAAAATGACTCGAGAATTCAAAACAAACAAGTAAGACAAATAATATAACAACCATACAACCAAATAATATAATGTATAATGTCCTAATTTTTGGTAATTTTCTAAAAAGGTGGCATGGCTTTATCCTAGGCAGACTTCCTATGGCTCACGATATGCTGGGTTAGAATTTATATGTCTAAAGGTTCCCAGACTATTCCTCACATCATCGTCCATTATAGACTAGTAAGATTCCCTGATCCTCGCCCATTATGGGTTATTAACGGAAATGGTTCAATCTGAGTGAAAGTGTTTTGCTAGCAAATACAGAGGTTATCACCTCACGAGAGCGTAGCTACTTCACTCCCTCCTAAAAAAGATGAAGTCCAGGTATAGAGCTCATGCATGCGAGTGAATATGCAAAGTGTGTGCAAGGTAATGTATTAATCAAAACAACATGAATAAATCAAAAACAAAATCAAAATGAAATAATAACTAACACATAATTTATTTTATTTATTAACATGAAAGTTTTCAAAAAATAAAATAAAGGAAATTAGATTAAATATCAAATAAAATTAATTAAATCCAACCATTGTGAATAGCGCATAATTAAAATTTTGGCCTGACTCTCAAATAAGTCTTCAGTGGAGTCACCAAGCTGTCATAACGGTTTTGAGACCGCCAGACGTAAAAGATGATGTTTTAAAATTGAGAAAAATAAAAAAAAAGTCACCACCAATCTTTGTTAGGGTGTGATTGGCCACCCAAAAGTTTATCTTTTTAATAAAACTATAAAAACGGGTTTAAAGTTTATCAAAAAGATAAATTTTGATTTACGAAAAATCAGGTTAGGTCCGAGAGTCGATTACGTGTGGGGAAAGATTAGCACCCCCATAACGCTCATAAATTGGTACCATTTAATTATGCGCTATTTTTTATGTTGGATAAAAATGGTTTTAATTTAAAATTTAACACTAATTCCCTTCATTTGAAAAAATTAAATTTGCTAAAAATTTTTATTTAGAAATATTAAGAAAATCTTTAAGTTAAAGAATTATCTTAAAATTCTTTAACATCTAGACAGAATTTAAAATAACTCTTTTTGCTTAAGATTTAACACAATAATTCATAAAATAAAATAACAATCTTTATAGAAAATAATTGTTAGTGACTCTCCAACGTCTAGGCAGAGTACGAAGAATTATTTCTTTCGGAATGTTATTTTTATTTTTTTTATAATATCACAAAAAGATTTTTTTTAGTATTATTCTTTTTTGAGTTTAAAATATTTTATCATTGAATAGTAAATTAAAGAGAGAATAATGCAGATAATTATCGATGATAACATGCTAACGTATGTATACTAATGAATGTCATGAGAAATGAAATGCAACTTAATAGTTGGGTTTTTAAGTATAATGAGACTACCCTGACTCTCCAACATCTAGACAGAGCTTAGGTACGACTGTTTATATTTAAGATTCAAATTTTTTATTATACTTTTTATTCATTAATTTTATTATTAATGCGAATTAAGAAATCGTGTGAAAAGACTAACGAAGTAAGATTTCCTAAATACCCCATCATCTAGGTGGCATTCGGGAACAAATTACTTCAGATGAAATTTTCATACGTGTTCTTAGGATTTTTAAGAGTTTTTGAGTAAGGGCTTGAGTAGATGTTTTGAAGGTTTGGTTTTAAGGTTTAGAGGGTTTTAAGGCTTGAATTTTAGGATATGAAGGTTTAGGGTTTTTATTTTAGAGTTAAGAGATTTTAAGGTTTGGATTTTGTGGTTTGGGGTTTTGATTTAAGAGTTTGGATTTTAAGGATTTTGGATTTTGAGGTTTGGATTTAAGAGTTTAAAGGTTTGAGGATTTTGAATTTTTGAGGGTTTTGAATTTTATGAGTTTCAGATTTTATGGGGTTTTGGATTTTTAGGGGTTTTAAAAACTTAAGATTTTGAAAATTAAAAATTAGTGTTTAAGGTTTAAGTAAAATGCGAACATCTCTAAAAATTTCAATCATCTAGGCGGACTTTCGGAGCATGTTCAATTTTTTTATAATTTTTGAAAACTAATTAAAAATTTTTTATGTGTTTTTTTTTATGAAAATTTATTCATAATAATTCTCCAACATCTAGGCGAAATTATTTTTTTTCAGAAAAATATTTTTATTCCCTCCAATATCTAGGCAGGAAAAAAAATAATAATAATAAATATTTTTTTGAACATTTTTAATATATTTTTAAATATTATTTGTTTTCAATTTTATTATTATTAAAATAATTAAACATTTATTCTAACAAATTTAGAAATTTATCATGCATAAATATAAAAAATATACTTAAAATAACAAAAATAATAATATAAAAAAAATTAAAAAATTAAAATTTTTTTTTTTATCTGAACCGGACCGGTCAAAGGTCCGATCAACACTGGTCTGGACCGGTTTGACCGATTCTGCGGTCCAGTGGTTCAGACCGATTCAGATCGATTCACTGACGGTTCGTCTGGACAAGTTCAAGGTTGGCTGAAGCGGGTTGGCGGGTCGGTTTGTGCAGATCTTGGGTCAGATCTGGGTCCACGCGTGAATCCTCTTTGGTTAAAACGGCGTCGTTTTGGGGTCTTTCCCTAAACGATGTCGTTTTGAATGTTACTTTTTCATATATAGCTGAAAATTTTTTTTGGTTTATTCTTTTTGCGTTTTAAAAAGAGAGAGAGAGAGAGAGAGAGAGAGAGAGAGAAAGAGCTCTGGGGGAGAGGTCCGGCCGCCGCCTGGTCCACCGTCGTCGGTGGCCAAAAATTTCAAAAAATGACTAGGAAGCTGCTTTCGATGCGATCTTTCCAAATCCAAAGTCCGTTTTACCAGAAACAACCCCAATCAGTGTAGATTGAGGCTTGAAGCTTTCGGTTTCTTTTTTTTTTTGAGAAACTGACTTTTGTATTTTTTGATTTTAACAGGGCTTGCTCGGCGCTGATGGTTTCTCGTCGTAGGCGAGGACTGTGTTGTTTTTGTTTCTGTTTTTGCATTTTTGTTTTGGGTATTTTGGGGGGTGTTTGAGGTTGTTGAAGGAAGAGTGTGGCTTGGTGTTTGAGTTGGAAACGAGAGGGTGTTGAGGGTAGTATGTCTGGAAGATTTTCAGAGGGGTTCTGAGAGCTTTTTTTGAGAGGGGATCCGAGAGAGCTTCTTCCCAGAGCTTGAAGGGAAAATGGCTGGAGATTTTTAAGGGCTTCAATTATGGGGATCTAGGTGGCTGTAGGGTGGCTGAAAAGAAGTTGGTCAGGGGGCTGACAGAAGGCTGTAGGGTGGCAGCAACGCCAGCCACCCTACTTTTTGTTTTTTTTTGTTTTTGTTTTTTATATTTTTATATAATTAATAATTATTTTTAAATACTATTATTATTAATAATATTATCATTAAAATTAAAATAGTAGACCCGGACAAAATCGGTGTCTATAGGGTTGAATTACGAAATTCTTCTTAATTTGTATACAAGGATTTACGGATTAAGCCATATATGTTTGGAAAGCTTATTGAGTCTACTTTCCAATGAAAGAAGCAGAATTGAATTTAGAGTTTCTTGTGAATAAATATATAGTTTTTATTAGAAGGTATACATGCTGTTTGGCAGCAGTATATGACGTGGATTTCAAAAATTGTTATAATTAATCTACAAGGAATTACAATGTGTGCCATATATGGTTAGAAAGCTTATCAAGTCTAGTTTCTAACGCATTAAAGAGATCATAATTCCAATTTGGATATATTGAGATATGACTGTTTTAATGAAAAGAGGTCAGGCTGCTAGTATTAATTAGTTAAGTTAACCCTTGTGTAACTTAGTTGATTTTTGTATAAATACTCTAAAAAAGGGTTGATTAAATTCTGATCAGTTGAAATGATCTTGGATAGACCATTAATTATTTTGAGGGAAAAACTAAGTGGTGGAATCGAATGGAGGTAAGTGGAATTTGTTTTCAAATCTATGTATATATATATATATATGTTTTTAAATGAATGAATGTTTTATTTCTTTATTTTCGATATATGAAAATGGGATCAGGCATATGATTATTTTGTATTTTTGCTATGTAAATGATGGATCATGCTTATGAATGAAATGAGAAAATGATTTATGTTTAAAGAATAATTTTATGATGGTTACGTTTTTACATCCTTGAGAAGTGGGATCATCGATACCGAAACTAATTCTACGACTCTGGCTAACGGGTAATAGTAGTTAGCAAAGATATGATCATACGACCCTGCTAATGGGTAATAGTAGTTAGCGTAAAGCCCTAGCTAACGGGTTATAATAGTTAGCACTGATCATGATGATGAAATTGTTCATACGGTCAATGTTACGGGTTATAGCAGTGATCGTAACTAACGATAAACGATTGATAATGATGATTTATCATGATGATGTTTTGCGATGATTTTTAATGATTGATCCATGATTTGGTTTGATTATGATATTTGAATGATAGTATATTTTACAATGATTTATGAAGTGACATATTTTGACATTGATTTATGAATTTATGAAATATTTAACAAAACGATAATCTTGAAATGTTTTGATATTATGATTTGATAAATGTTTTGAATGATCTATATGATGTGTAAGAAAATTATGCTTGATCTGATAAGGTATGTGAGCTTATACTTACTGAGCTGTGGTTTGCTCATTCTTTTTTTACTTTTTCTTTACAGATGACTAAGTGATAAGTTTGATTAGTCTTGTGTGAAGCTAAAAGATAAATAGGTAAGATTACTTAATCGTCGGAGAATATGTTGACCAATGAGATTTTAAGAGGCAACTTTGTATTTTATATGGTTTGTATTTGGATATATAAAAATATATTATCAGTTGGATTAAAGATATATATTTTACTTGGTAGATTGTTTTATTGAAAAATTTTAAAATATTAAAAAAAAAAAACTTCATATTACTTTAAAATTTTCTTCAAAGTAATACGATCGTGTTACGTCTTAATCTCAGGGCGTGACACTTTTAGCTTGATTCTCTGAAGCCAAAGGAGAGCCTGGTTATCAGGCAGAGATATGGACTAGATGGTAAAGGTGATAGAACATTAGGAGAAATTGCTGGGAACTTAAATATTTCGAGAGAAATGGTTCGGAAGCATGAAGTAAAGGCGCTAATGAAGCTCAAGCATCCAGCCCGAGTGGATTATCTTCGCCCATACCTTGTCTGAATTATTAAAATCATCGGCTTCATTTACGTATTTTTCCCTAAATCCTTTTATTGGATTATGACCAAGTCGTTTCTGTACACTAATGATCAGTATCACAGTCATTTAACTGCATGAGCATAGAATTCCCATACCTGTTATATAAATTCAAATACTCAACGATTGTAAATCGGCAATTATACATGTCGTGTAATATTTTTCTCTTCCTGATAATAATTTGATTAGGCGTTTGTTAGATCGCATTGAATCCTTCATCATCTTTGTTGCATCTACCAATCTATGCCAAAACCTCTACCACTCGGCCCTCCCTCCCAGTGCCTCCTCTCCTCTTCCCAAGCCGTAAAACTTTTGGACTATCAAATCGTATGATGAAACAGCGACCATTGGAAAATTCATACGCACCCATTGTTGAAACACTTAAAAGTTAAAATTTAAGTGGACCAGAAAGGGGATAAATCGAAAGGGAGAGCAGGGGGAAAGAGAAGCAGGAGTGCAGAACTCCAGTCCAGTCTGCGTTGTTTATTACCATTAAACCTTTTCAACAAATGCCTGCCAGATTTCTTATCATGGCATGTTACCCATCAATGGCGGCCGCAGAAATAATGACTCCAGAGAAGTAGCACTTGCTAAACTTGGAAGGTCCAGGTTCTAAAATGCCTTCCGAACTTTTTACCCCTAGTTTTATATAGCTGAAATTTTTGCATCAATATTTTGTTTTTTCCAAAGCTAAACTTACAGCAAACAAAAAGTTTTAACCAAGTTAATTCATGCGCAATCCCTTCTTATGAAGATTTTGTTTGTTAAAAAAATTCAAATTTATGGTTTAATTGAACAAATTTTTTTTTGGTACACTGAAGGTTATAATTTCAAAATAAAAAATTATAAGTATTAAAATTTAAACTTTAAATCTATTAAATTTTTATTTTTAAAAGTGATTACATATAAATTTCAAATTTAAAATTTAACCATCTATTCTATGACAACGCTACTAACACCATCTATTAACTGACTAAAGGTATACCACATTAAGATAGCATTAAGTGCAAACAAATTATGAGCAGTTATGACTGTTTACTTAACTCGGCATAAGCAATAAATGGAGTTTCATTTTATTTAGTAACCAACATGGATGAGACAAAATTTGATAGTTTTCCCTGAAAAGTTTGCCTGCCTGCCTGCCTTGCGTTAATAGAATCAAGGGTACTGAATAAAGGCTTTTTATAGAATAAGTGCGAAGAAGAGAAAGAAGAGAGACAAGTATTTTCCAGTCTATCACAAAATAAGAAGCTATTTAGAACCATTAAATGCAGAAGACCAAATTTTTTTAAAACTCTCTTCCGCTGTGCTCTTTTCTTTGCTGGCGAATCATTCATTATGTAGCATTATCCAAAACCTCTCTATTTCCTCTGCTTTCCGCCCTGGAATCCTCCCAGCTATCAAATGCCACCTGAAAGTAGGAATCCTGTAGGGGTTAGCAGTTTTATTTTCATCACTTTTTAATGTGAATGCCATTCCTTATCAGCCAAATCAAAGAGGGTAACTGAAAGAACATTTGATTATTGTTTAATCAAATAGTCAAGCAAGCATACTTATTTTTCTCATATTGGTGTTCTAATCAAATGGGGCCTCAAATCAACATTCTACTTATACGCTTATAAATATTCCACCATGTATAAATGCCATGTGCGTTAAGGAAAGAGTGGTCTGGAACAGGATAGCAAATATTACTGCAATTTCTTGATCAAACCCATAACTTAGAAAAACTACCTAATGCCTTACATATCAAACCTTCATATCTAGGCACTTACATTTGATTAGTCATGCTGGATTTAATGCAAGTTTTCATGTCAGCTCACCTGTCTCCAACAAGCCTGTGCATCCTGTAGATGAGATCTTCTTCCTGTTCAGTCATTTTGATAAATTTCCACTCAATGCTACTAACCTCTGACCAAAAAACAACAATTTTTTTTAGAAACTTGTGTTACATACACTACCCAAAAGGAGAAAAAAAGAACCCGGTCATAGATAATAGGACAGGAAATGGAAGACAAAAGTGGACGGGAAAATTGGGAGAACAAAAACCCTAACCTTCATTTCCACGAGGAGTGGTGATTTCGGCTTGCTCCCGGCTGTGTTGTCGGTCCATTTAATCTTCACAGGAAGAAATTTCCCAGGTAAGTAAAGATGTGGAATCTTGTGCGCTTGTGGAATTTGATGGCCAAAAAAGGAATAAGGTATGTTTCAGCATAAATCTTGCATATATTTTTGTTCAACCAACCTTGAAAGTCCGCTTCTTGTTTGTTCACACGTTGGCTTTGTACCTTTTGGACTTATCGTTGATAAGCTGACAGCATTTACCAGGTAGGGAAAGAGGTAATAACAAAGCTGTTAAAACGATTCACTGTTCCATCCAAATTGAAAGTTTCTTTGGTAATTTAAATGTTCTCTGAGTTCTCCGTAATATAATATGGTGAATTCACGTGCAAACTCTTTCTTGCCAATTATCAGGATGATAGAAAGGTACGCATTTTACATAACCAAAAATTTCAAGTTATGATTGATCGGAAAAGAAAGAGAAAATACCTAACATATAGTAAAGTAATAATTTCTCTGTATATACCACAAGTTCAGGTATAGCCATTTGGGGAATAAAATGCTGAAAATCGCCTGCCAGTCGTAAACAATATAAAGGTAGTATAAAAGAATCTAATTATATGAATAAATTTTTTATGTTCGCAATTTTTTATTTAATTAATAAATTTTAAAATATTTTTTAATGATTTTTTTATTAAATTTAATAAATAATTAAAAATCGAATTTGCCACAAATTTTATCAATTTATGTTAGTTTAAATATTAACAAATTTTTTTTACATTTATGATATTTTTTTAATTAATTAATTTTAAAATATTATTTATAATTATTTATTAAGCTCAATAAATAAATAAAAATAAAATTTATTCATAAATTATTTAAACTTTTATTCCTAATTTCAAAATTTGTCCTTAACATAACTCTACGTCCTCCAATTAAAAGGGATAGATGCGTTAGATATTATAAGGCAAAAAGGATAATAGTTTTTAAAAGTAATATTAAATATTTTTGTTTTTAATTAAAAATCTAATTTTAACTTTGTAAGCATGAAAATATATGCATTAATTATTAAATTAAATGTTAGAATGCAAAAATAACATACTATTACATATTTTGACACATTTTTAGTGTTTTTATCTTGTATTTCTTTACTAACATGATAGATAGGTTATTGTTGGTTGATTATATAATGAAAAAATTTAGAGAAAATGTAAGAAATATAATTGCAATATTTGGAATAAAATATTTAATAATTTATATATTTTTATTGCATTTATTTCATATAAAATATATATAAAATAAAAAAATATTATATTGACATGTTAAATATGACAATTGTTTTTATTTTTTTATTAAATTTATATATAATTTTTATAAAAATTTTAATTATATTAATTTTAAATTAAACACTATATTATATTTAAAATAACTAAAAAAAATAATGTTGGTCCTTCCCGAATTCATCGCTTCATTGGCCCTTTGACAGCCTTTAGATTTAATAGTGTTCAGGGCTTCTCTGTTATTATAGCAATCAACATCTGAGAGGGAGAAAAACAGAAAACAAGTCCAAATAACGTAATTAATTATAAAAGATGATAATGACAAATTAACTTTCCTCTCCTCCTTTGTATCAGGGATAATTACTCGTGTTAAATATGGCCATCTATAACCTGAAAGATACTTTGTTATCTTCAATTAGATTTGGACTACATAGAAAAATGGGAAAACAAAATTTATCACCGTCTGCCCACCATTACAATTTCCAATTACCATGCTTCCATTATTAATATATATAATATTAATAAATCATATGATATCGTTATATTAAATAAATAAATATTAATTTTTAAAAAATATATAAAATTAATATTTTAAAAAATTATTTTTTAATAAAAAATTATTATATATAATAGTACGTCGAAATAAATTGCATTAATTGTTTAATGACGTGAGTTTTGTCTTTTCAATCACCAATGGTGCAGACAAACGACAGCATTTATTTAGAGGCAATCAAAGATCCACGGCAGAGCCATCCGTCTTCAATCACCTAAGAAGTCCAGCTAAATAAATTTGTCAGGTTGCGTACAGTATCATTACTGGACCAGGGTTTCAAAACTAAACATGCATTATTTAATCTTTTCGAATAAGAGGTTTTTTTTTTTTTAAAAAATAAGGTAAGATAATTAATATGACTGTAAATGAAAAAGACATGACACTGACAGTGTTTGTCTTTATTTGATTTAAGATAAGGATCGGTTACTTTTATGAATAGTTTTGGGTTCAAAAATGAACATAAATTAATTATGATGAAGTTGAGGTGTTTTATTTTCAAGAAAAAAAAAAAATACATGCTATCGTCATCCATCATCACTATCTTAGTACAATTTTATCCACGCAATCACATAAAAATCCAAACAGATTAATTTAGAGCCTTAGCCAAATAAAACTCACGGGGCTAAAATATAGGCCATAAAAAAAAAGTCGAAAAGACCAATGATCGTTTTCGAAGATAAGCTAAAGTTCTTAGATACCTTATCTTTCATCAAAAAAATTGATAGGATTATATTCCTAAAAAGGTTTAAAATGTTAATTTTAGATATATGTGATGATACCTTTGATTTTTTTAATCATTTGAAATTTTATATAATTAATATGATAACGTAGGGTGTAAATAAAGTTTTAATATGTAAAAAATTGATTATAACCTTAAAAAAAAGTGGTTAGGTTTTGGTACTATAATCTCAAATTGAGGTTAATCATCATATTCAAAAAGTTTAACTACTTTTTTCTTTTCTATTTCGTTAGTAGCAAAAGAATGAAAATTATTTTAAATTTGATGTCAATTTATCAACTTAGAATCGAGTATTTAAAAGAATATGATATGCGTTTTAACGTAAAAACTCTACAAGTGAAAGATTTAGAGCTAATGGCCACTGTAGTTACCCTGAATAGTGAATTTAGCGACAAAAAGTATCACTTGAAACTTATTTTATTTTAGAGCCACCAAAGATTGTAACCAACATCTTACTTATGGCTAAAAAATACACAAGTGCTGAAGCTACCATGAAAAATAATCGAGGTGAGAGAGGCTTATTCTCTTTTCTTAATTGAAAAAAAGATAAAAATTTTATGATTTTTTGTAAAGAAGAGACGACATAGGACTAAGAGCCCGAATAGAGAAAGAAACTACATTACACTGAATACATTTTGAAAAAAGATTTTGATGCAAATAGAAAGAGACCTAGAGCTTAAGTGGCTAAAGCCACTAAGGCATAATAGAAAAAGGGACATGACTAAGAAATATGCCTTCTAGAGAAAGATCAATCACAATACAAAAGATTGTGTCGACCTGAATAATGAAATTAAAAGTTTGATTAAGAGAGGTAGGCTAAGCAGATTTATGCACTATGCAAGACAAGGTCAAGGCATAACGGAGTATAAAAAAAAAGATCAGAGAAAATGGACAAAAAGGAATTTATAGTGTAAGAAAAAACATAATAAGGGTGGTTAGAACCAGAAAAATGAGCAAAAAAAAAAATGAAGGTCCAGCAATAGCTAACTGGCCCATTACGGGCATAATTAACGTGATTATTAGGAGAAGTTTCACGTTAGCCAGGAGAAAGTTTAACTAGGAAATAATCATGGTCATAGGGTCGTTAGCCAAAAAAACGAAGGATTGGAAAGACAAACCAATCTCTTTCATGTTAGAAGAAATGAAAAAAAATTCAATTTTCACATGATGACACCATCGTAGTCACTGTTGTTATATATAGTTATATGGGGAAGAGAATTTTGTTCAACAGTAAGAGCTCTACTGACATCTTATACTATGCCACGATGCTAAAAATGAGAATTAGAGAAGAAATGCTAAAACCATTCACTACCATGTTGATCAGTTTTAAGACTAAGCATGTGCTAGTAAAAGGGATAATTAGGCTGCTAATCACACTGGATACTAAACTAAGGAGTGTCATATCTGTTATTGAGTTTATATTGGTTGATGTGCTTTCAGCCTTTAACATAATGTCAGGCCGACGTAGCCAGTCTGTTATGTGATTAATTGGCTCAGCTCCTCACTTGAATATCAAAATTTTGACACCAAACAAGGTCAAAAAAGTTTGAGAGAACCAACTCATGGCATGATAATGTTATGTCACAACAATGAATGGTTGGATTAAGAAGTAGATTGACTGTTCAACAAGAAAAGAAGAGCTAAAAAAGATTAAAAGGACTGACATAAAGGTAGGAGAAACAAAAGAAACAAATCATAGCAACCTTGGTAAAAATCAGCAAGAAATTAATAAAGAAATACGTTTTTAAGTGGTTCTAAGCTTTTAAACTCTATACTTGTACAAGCCATAGATTTTTGTAATTTTTAAATTCATTTTATAGAGGTCAAGCTCTTAAGCTGGCATATATACATGTCAATGGAATCAAGTTATTAAGTTGACTAAATAAAAATTGAAATAAAAATATTCATTTTATTTAACTTTATATTTTTATCACATACCATCTTACAAACAATGAACTAATTGTCATGTCAAAATTTGTTCTTCTCATAAGAAACAATCTTGACCTAATTGAGTGAAAAGAAATAACTGATTAAAAATTTGAGATTGACGAAAATTGACTTGAATCGATAGATAACCTTGTCTCTATATTATTTTGAGAGAATAACTTAGAAAAATATATGTAAATTAGAGTCAAACTCGACCATAAAGAATAGTTAATTCAACTTTTAAAGAATAATGCCTATTTGTTTGCTTGGATACCATCTAACGTGCCAAGGATTGACCCCAAGGTAATGGTCCATAGGTTACACACCAACCTTAATATAAAGCTAGTTTGACAAAAAAAGAAAACCTTTACCTCAAAAAGACAAAAAGCCATTGAAGAAGAGATTGATAAACTACTACAAATAGGCTTTATTAGGGAAGTACATTAGCTTAAGTGGATAGCCAATATAGTCATGATAAAAAAGCATAATGAAAAATAGAGAATATGCATCGATTTCACCGACATCAACAAAACTTATCCAAAGGACATTTTTTTCTCCCAAGCATAGATCGACTTATTGATGATAGTGCCAAACACAGCTTACTCAATTTTATGAATGCTTACTCAAGCTATAATCAAATCAAAATGCTGAAAGAAGATGAGAAAAATAGCTTTTATAACTAAAAACATCTGTATTGCTATAACATCATGCCATTTGGCTTGAAAAATACAAGAACGAGTTATTAGAGGTTGGTTAATAAGGTTTTCAAAAATTAGATCAATCAAAACATGAAAGTGTATGTAAACAACATGATAGTGAAGAGGAAGAGCTCGACCAAGCATCTAAAAGACCTAGAAGAGACTTTTGACATCCTAAGAAAATACAACGTGAGGTTTAACTTGAGCAAATGCACCTTTAGAGTCACATCAGGTAAGTTTCTTTATTATATGATTAACATGAGAGGAATAGAGGCAAACCCTAAAAAAATTTCAAGCTATCCTAGAAATGAAAGCACCAACCTTAGTGAAAGAAATGCAAATATTAACTGGCAGGAAAACTGTTTTAAGTAGATTCATGTCTAGGTCAGCAAAATGTTGCTTGTTGTTTTTCAAAATCTTCAAGGATATCTATGACTTTAGATGGACACCTTAATGTCACAAAACATTTAAAGTGTTTAAAGAGTTTCTTTCTTTTCCTTCTATTTTCTCTGAGTTGAGATCCGACGAGATACTATACCTATACTTGTCTACAACTGACTAGGCCATTAGCTTGATACTGGTTAGGGAAAAAAAGGAAAGTAAAGATTGGAAGTAAACTACACCAAGATAGAAAAATTGGTCTATACAATAGTCATGTCAGTAAAAAAACTCATGCCATATTTTTAAGCTCATGCTGTTTATGTATTGACCAACTAGTCACTAAGGTAAATTTTTCAAAAGCCAGAACTGTCAAGAAGGCTAATCAAATCAACTATAAAGCTCAACAAGTATGACCTGCACATACTTTCTAAGTTGACTTTAAAATTATAGGTGCTAGCAAATTTTCTCATAGAGTGCACCTTAGCCAAAACTAATAAACAGCTTGATGAGATTAAGAAAATAAGAAAAGAAAAAAAATGTGGAAACTCTTTGTGACCAGTTAGTCATTAGCCATAAAAATGAGGTCGACTTAATCCTAATCAATTTAAAATACTTACAATTTTGGTATGCCTTTAAGTTCAGATTTAGAGCTTCCAATAATGAGGCTAAGTATGAGGCATTAATAGCTAGCTTGAGATTGTTAATCAAGCTGAATGTGAAAAACATTATTGTATACAATGATTCATAGTTTATTGTCGAGCAAATAAATGACGAGTTTAAAGCTAGAAAGAAAGGGGATAAAAAAGTACTTAGAGAAAGTACTGACCCATCTTGTCATGTTTTCGAATGTCGAGGTCAGAAAACATGTTAGTAGATTCTTTGTCTAGATTTAAGGATGACAACAGATAGCTCAACCTATGTCTTAATGAAAAAACTATCATAAAAGAGTATTAAAAAAAAGTTGGTTAGATAGGTTAAAAAGAAAAAATTATGGATGACTTTTATGAAGGCATACTTAACAATGACAAAACTACCTAAAGATAAGGCCTAAGCTAAAGCCCTGATGAGGAAAACTTCTAATACACTATGATCAATGAGAAAGTATACAAAAAATCTTTCAGTTTGCCTTGTTTAAGATGTATAGATGATGAGAAAACAAACTATATCCTTAGGGAAATACACGAAGATATATATAAAAATCCCCTTGGACCTCGATCACTTGCCTACAAGGTATTCAAACAGGGCTACTATTAGCCAACTATAAAAAAAAAAAATACAATCAACCTAGTGAAGAAGTGTGATAAATGCTAGAGATTTACCAAATTACAATACTTTTCATCAATCGAACTAGTCCTTATTATCAGTCTTTGGCTTTTCATGCAATGAAAAATGGATGTTCTTGAACCTTTCACCTCGGCCACAATGTAGAAAAGATTTGTTATAGTAGTAATTGATTATTTCACGAAATAACTTGAGGCTGAAACCCTGGCTATAACATAAAAATGTAGGTTGAAAAAGTTTGTCTAAAAGAATATAATCTATAAATTTGACTTATCTCAGTCTATAATAATAGATAATGTTAAGTAGTTTGAAAATTCAAGGTTCAAAAAGTGGTGCTCTAATATTTCAATTGACCTGAGATTCACATTGGTTGCTCACCTTTAATCCAATAGTTAGGTCGAGGCAACCAATAAGAAAATACTAGAAGCCCTAAAAAAGAGACTAAATGAAGTCAAGGGCAAATGGTCAATAAGCTCCCTAAAGTCTTGTGGGCTTTAAGGATGACTACGAAAGTCCTCAGAGGAGAAACCTCATTAATTCTAGCATTTGGAATAGAGGGTGTGGTGCCTATTGAGATCAATTTTCTAGTGCCTATTGAGATTGATTTTTTGAGTTTAAGAGTTGAACTTGAGTTTGAAAAAAGGAACAAGGACACACTTAGGCCCAATATGGACTTAGTAGAAGAACAGAGAGATGTAGTTCTAACCACAATAGTAGCCTACCAATAGAAAGCATCTAACAGCTACAATAAAAGGTTATAACATAAAAATATAGAAAGGGCAATTTGGTGCTCATAAATATTGAAGCTTTAGGAGTAATGACCAAGGTGACAAGTTAGCTCCGTACTGGAAAGGCCCCTACGTAGTTAAATAGGTCATCTATGATGCAACCTACAGGTTACAGGATATGAATGATAATTCCATCTTTAAGACATGAAATACGAATAATCTCAGAATCTACTACCAATAGCTCAGATAAAGTAGAGCTCACACTTGTAGTTTTGAAAACAGTGATTGAATAAAATTTGTCTTTCGATTACATTTATTATAAAAGCCTTGAGCTTAAGCAATGGCTGAGCTAGGGCTTGTGTTAATTCAAAATCTCAAGTTAATTTAACGAATTCTTAAATGATTGATTAAATACTATTACTAAAAGATTAATATAAATTACTTTGGTTTATCTGAGCTTATTATCCGAGCTGAGACTCAACTACTTAGTTTAATCATTTGAGGTAAAAAATGAAGCAAAAGATAGAGTTAGAGTTGAAAGTTGAAACAAAAAATATTTGTATTCATTTGCATTCACTTTATAATAGAATTTTTAGTGAGTGATCGTTTACATGAAAATGATAAAAGTTTTCTCGAGTGAATTAATCTGAGGTTGTTACAAAAATCTGACATCATACTTTACAAAAAAGTTACAATAAAAAGAAGGAAAAAATGAAAAGAAAAAAGCTTCCACTTTCTCAATTCCCCTTATCATTATTAGCAGGAATATGTCCCTTTTCTGTTTTAGGGGTAAAGATGACATTGAGTTCAATGTCCATGGCGATGTCCTCATTCTCATTCTCATCCTCATAATCTTCTTTTCTTTTAGATTGGATTTGAGATCTGGTCTTGAAATTATCTAACTTGATATCGAAAAAGTTAAGGTTCAAGCTGGTAAACTTGAATTGCACTTCATCCTTGTATAGCTCGAAGGCACCAAAGACATTATTCTTTGAGAATTTGACCTGAAGGTTGGAATTTCTTTCAAAAGCCATGAACATTCAGATAATCTCTTCCTTGCATTCTTCCTTGTATTCTTTCTTGGCCTATTTCTTGGCTTTTTGCTTAACCTTTAATTGAGATATTAGCTTTACAATTCCAACTGAACCTTATTGAGTTTGAGCTCAACTTGTTCCTTTATTCAATCAGTTGAGGCTTTTTACACCTGCATCTCTTCCAACTTGACCATTAAGTCATCGACCTTCTTTCTTTGCTCAAGTTCTTTTTTATGTAAAAAATAGAAGTTGGCTCCTAGATTGGTGATCACATCATTATTCTTATAATTCTTTTGAAAAAATATCTTAAGATTTTGTTCAGTCTTTAGAACATAGGCTAGGGCCATGTAAGTGTGGTGTAGAGATTTGCTGGCACATTGAGAGCTATAAAAGAAAATCGAGTTTAAACTTAGAAAAATAGTGGAATTAATAGAATAATACAAAAATCTAATTATAAGATAACTTACTCCCTAAATGATCCTCGATCTTCGTAAACTTTTTGGCCACGTCAACACTCTCAAGACGATTTTCACTGCATCATGCTCCAAGTCAGTAAAGAACTGTTTTGAGCTTAGCTTAAGGATTTGAACCTTGGGTTTCGCTAAAAAAGAGCGGCTTCATACCTCTATTTTTTAGAGGGAGGGGCTTGGACTTTCTAACCTACTATTACCTTTTGTTTACCTTTAGCGGGGATAGGAATTTAAGAGGAAAAGCTTAGCTTCTAAATGATAGGAGGATCGATTATTTTAATTCCCTTCAAAAAAGAATCCCAAGCTAGATAGGCTACTTTTCCTAGCTTTTCTTTGGCTTCAGCTTATGGAGATACTTGCAAAAGTTAATGGTTTTGGATGGTTAGGTGTTGTTAGCCATCTTTGTAAAATGAAGTAAATGTTATAAAAAAATGATAAAACCAAATATCCCTATGAGGCTACCTTACATCTATCCCATTACTTGAACTCGTTCACTACTTTAGGGGAGGTCAGCTCATTATCATCTATGACCACCTCTCTCTTTTTAGTGAACTCTAAAATTTTGTCCTAATCTTCAAAGTCACTGACAAAAAGAGAAATGAGCTCATTATAAAAAACTTCAAGCTTATTCAAAATCTCTCACACTTTGGGCTCATTATGCTTATTTTGTTTTCTTTTTTAATGTAGAGGAAAAAGAGCTTATAATTTTTTATTGAGCTTGGGTAATCTGTGAATAACTTTTTGGATAGACGAGCTATTACATAAAACCACCTTTTATCGTGTGGATGCTTCTTAACTGAGAAAAACTTTCTAAATAAAGTGAATGTGAGAAAAATGCCTAAGTTTTTACAAAAAATAATAAAAGTTACTATGCATAAAAAAGAATTTAGTTGAGTGGAGTGATAATCAAATTGTAAGAAAGAAAAAGTTAAACAAATAAAACATGTAAAGGGAACCTCAAACCAGTTATTGTTGAATCTCAGTACACCTAGAGTTGGTGACTTTTTAGTATATTAGTGACCTAATCCTTGATGGTTGGTATCAATATATTGTACTTTTTTTTTAAGCTAAAGTTGACCTTCAAAGAGTGGACGTGATGAACAGAAAACATGTTAGGGCAGTCATCAGGGTTAGCCTTACCTTTTAAGCTCTTCATAAAGAAAGTATTTGAGCTAGGCCCAGTTTGAAGACTCCTTTTTATCCAAACCTTTCTCAGCTTGGTTGTTCTTCTTTTCCTACTCTATCTTGGAACCCTTTTAATCATCAGAACCTTTATTGTTAGAGGACTCAAACTCTTGAATAGGAGTAAGATTCTAAGCTATAGTAGTGGTGGAGAGTACTAAGATGTTAGAAGAAGAAAAAAGATAATGAGACTTTTTTTAAAAAAAAGAATAGTAAGGTACATTGATTAGAGTTGACTTAAGAAGAGCAAGTGAAAAAAGAGCAAAGAAAGCAACATGATGAATAAAAGGCTAAAAAATAGATGAAGAAGAAATAAAAGAAGCAGTAAGAGGAATAAAATGTTGAGAAGGCTGAACTATAAAAGGAAGAATAGTAAAAAAAAAAACGTTAACTAGATAAGTTAGACTAACTTGAGATATAGGAAACAAAGGTTCTCAAGCTTAAAGTCAATGACATCACAAAGCTCATCTATGCTCTGGTATACATATTCTCCATTAACAAGGGCATTGTCTTCTATTCTTTTATGTTTTTTCTCAAATATCAAATTTAACTAGTATGCCATTTTGATACAATTTTTTCTCGTGACGATTGAAGTGACCCTATCATCATTATCCTTGTTATTAAATCGATCTTCCTTGAGAACTACCTTGTATCTCCCTGAAACCTTAGAGCTTGCACTAGTAAGCATTATAAAAAATAAGAAAGGAAAGAAAATATATTGAAGTAGGAAAGAAAAAAGATCGATTGAAAGAAATGGAAAACTTTAAGGTTGGTAAAATTAGGTTAGTTTGAGAGTAAAAGGTAGCAAGGTGAAAAAATGAAGGTCCTAAGAGGCTTTTTATATAACCAACGTCTAGATCAGATGAATGGCTCGAATTACACCATGTGTCAGACAATCACTGAAGATGACTTTTCACTTACCCAACTCTGGATTTTTACCATCCAAATACCTCTTTTTTCATTAAATGTAGTTTTCAAATAATCGAGGGGCAAATCGATCATTTCACCTATTCAAACTAGCCAAATCGATTGCAGAACCCATATTGAATCAATTAAGCAGACTAATTACTAGGTCACTCTGAACTAGTCTTAAGGATCAAACTTTAAAAAGAAACACAAATCTCATGTCAGACACGTAAGCCACATAAGTAGTCACTTGTAAACCTGTTTAGCCCAACCTTGGGCCTTTTTGACATAAAGTCACCTACTTTGGTAATTCTAGAATGGACCGGCTATGCATATAACTTGAAGCCTATACTCAAGATCAAGCTTAGCACCTATATTCGCTTGTCAGGTTGGCACACTCCAAAATAGCCAAGGTTATACTCAATAATATAGTCACAAACACCTCTCTCATCTGATTTTCACATCAACTTCGTTGACATTTAACTTCGGCAAGTTGAGGTCGGATCCTTAGCATAATTTTTCAAAAACCCACCCTCACAAGCTCGAGGTTAGAATAGCGAATATGTGCACAAGAAAGGTTCGATCAGGCACTTATAAGTCTGATGCTCAAACTGTTCGATAGGGAATAGAATGTTACGGATATTTTTAAGTCTAAAGGACAAATTGGTCTTCTATTTCATTAGAGACTTTCATAGACAGTTATGGGTATTTTATACTTTTGAGTTGACTTGACATGTATGATGCTATGTCAACTCGATTATGTCACTATTTTATCCCATAAACTCTTCATTTTTTACCTATGAATAGAGCCATTTAAGTACTATCAATCTAATCTCTTTTTTTTTTTCACATTTTTTTTTCCTTTTTTTATGACTTCCTTAGTCATAACCTTTGACCTAAGTATTAGAGTGTAAACGTAAAAACACTCATACCCTTGCCTAACTTTTTTTTTTCTTTTCTTATAATTTTAGAGTTTTGACTCTTAACTTATAACTCAAAACTAATAGTTACTTGCAATAAGATTGATTGAGTAATAATTATTAATGAGAAAAAATGTGGAATAAAATCATTTAAGTGGATAAAAGTAATCAGGAAGAAAATAAAAACATAAAGAGATGAAAATTAAAAAAAAAAGAAAAAAAATGAAGTATGAAGATATTCTATTAGAGCTTAAACTTTTTTTTTTAAAGTTGTTGAGTTTAATTTAATTTAATTTAATTTAATTGATTTAGAAATTTAATTTAATTTAATTAAAAATTATCACATCATTTAATGAGGCTTTTACATGTCATGTTAGTTGTTGGATGGTAGGTTGACAATAATATTGCACATGACATAATACATCATCAATCATATGACATATTAGAGTTGAAAAATGAGATTAACGAATTGTCGGGCACGTGATTTTTTTTATGTTAAAATTAGAGTTAAAAAAGGAAAAAGCTAGACGGCTTATTGACGCTAGTAAAAAAAGATTGATAATGATATTATTTGGTAAATTTATTGGAAAAGACTGAAGAAATTTATGAATTGTTTTTATTGAATAGTTAAATAAAAATTATAAATAATAGATTAAAAAATTTTGTTGTATAAATTAAATGTGTAAAATTTTTTAAAAAATTTATTTATTTTTTAGATAAATATTTTTAATAAAAATATTAATAAAATTTTTATTATTAAATAAATATTTATCAAATTTAAATTATAAATGATATTTTAATTTTTTTATATATTATTAATTTTCACATTTAATTATATTAATATATTGATTTAAAATTTTTATAAAAATTTTAATTAAATCATTTTTTTAAAAAAATTTCAAAAATTTTAATTAAAAAAAATTCATCTAAATTTTATCCCAACTGACTTTATTATTAGGCCAAAAATTTATGTTTATTGTCTGAAAGTGAAACCCCATGTGAACGGATTAGTTGTCTATATTAAGCATTTGTATGTAGATTAACTCATAAATAATTCTCGCGGTAAAAATATTAATAGCATGAAAATATTCTTCACTAACAAGTAATTTTTTGGGAAATATCATTAAAAATGTCGTGTAAGAACTAGAGATTTTTATGGATCAATGATATTTTAACTTCCACATCATCTTTTTTTTTTTTTCCCCTTCAGCACTTCTTTTCTTTTATCTTTTGCATTCTTATTCTCCCGTGTAGCCCATTTGCCATCTTTCTCAATTTTTTTTTATATTTTAAAATCATTCTCAAAATATGACGGACACTCAGAAAATTAGAAGTCAATATTCTTGCATTTCACTTGAAAATGTCTTTCTGTGTAAATTTTATAAAACATAAGATACCCGTATACTTGAAAACATAAAAATTCTACTTTTCGTTATTCTTCTTGCCAATAGAATGTGGATTCCCTTATGGGAAGCCAAATTTAGTGTCGAGATCGTCTGGTGTGACCAGCCCATATGGATCTAGATCGACCATGGCTTTACTCAGTCTCTACAAGACCAAAACCAATCTAGTCGACTGGCCTTAAGCCCTAGTTTGCTACTTGCCTTGGTTAAGAGTCTTAAACCAAAGCCGAAAACCATGACAGAATTACAAAGATGAATGGCGGATCGAAAGAAGAAAAAAAAAAACTCTTGAAAAATTATAGACATTTATATGAAAGAAGGTGAAATTTGAAGACAGGTTTCTCCTTCCAACTTTGGAAGATGAATGGCGACCCCTTCGATTTTAGCGAGTAAAATTTTTTATTTAGTTTTTATTTTCCTCGAAATTTTAATTTGTTACTGTTATTTGTTTTTGGGTTGCTGTTGCAGATGATGCTACAATGACAAAAAAGTTTTATTATCGTATGTGCGCTATTCCCTGTATTGTTCGGGATCCAAGGCCGTTGATTCAAACTAGGTTTGTCCTATCGGGTAAATCTTGTTAATCAAGTGTTGCTTTGAATTTGGCACTTCTTTTCTTAGATTAAACATTTTATTTATGATCTCCGATTCCCAGATGCTATCAGGATCACCTTTCCGTTTTTAACTTCTCTTTTCAATGTGATTTCATTTTCTAGGATTTGCGCTCTTGTTTAGATGCATGGAAAGAGAAGGAATATTGAAGGAAAAATATGAAGACATGGAATATAAAACTAATTTGAAGTATTTTAAAGTAGAAGTACCTTTTGTTTTGTAATAAAATTTAAAAGTACTTTTATTAAGGAATTAGGATTTAGAAGTATCTTAGGTTAGAAACAAAAAAAAAAAAAAAAAAAAAAAAACTCACAAAACGAAGGTAGAAAACATCTTTAATTTGTTGAACAAGTCTTTAAGGGTTTAACTAACGTGCATAAACTTGGTCTCATTTGAGGTATAAGGATCTCAACAAAAATCCAACAAATATTAATTTCCTTTTGCTCGGTTCCGCCATCAACGAGAAGACAAATTTCTGAATAGAAATCTCCTGGCTTCACGCAAATTACTTGTTCTCAGGCATCTCAGGATGTGTCAATGGGCTCATCATTCCTGTTCAAATTTTCCTCAATTTCTGTCAACCTTTTAGGCCTAAACAAGAAATAATTACATTTAAGGTCCAAGTTTGGTTGAGTCGGTCGGGTAGTTTATATATAAATTTTATATTTATAATTATATTACGTTAAAATAAATAATTAAATAATCAAATAATATATGTGTATAAATCAATATCTTATGTCTACATGTACCCAATCCCACTCAAAGAATATTAAATTAATAAAATGAATTTTATTAGGTCTTATTTTGTTGATTATTTTTTTTGTTAATATTTAATATAGACTTTATTTTTATTTTTTATTTGAAAACTTTGGAATCTCGGTAGGTTTAAGTCGAGTATGTTTAAACGAATCTGGACTGTTTCTTTTCATTTAACTCCAAGCTTAAACAGCCAATAAGACGTAAATTATTGGGCTGAGCTAGACCTAAACAAGTCTAAAATTTATTATCATATCTTGTTTGAAACCTGCCCAGCTCAAATCTGATTCAATCACCATTAACAGGTCTAACCAAGAATGGGTTGGGATTAAGGTTATGTTCCCTATTCTTATTTTTCAAATTTATTCATTAAATAATATATATTTCAGGAGGGGACGAAACTAGAGCTATGTTCCTAGTTCTTGTCTTCGAATTCCATCTCAAATCATTCTCTGTCGAGGTGAGGAATCAAATTTTCTAGAAGGCTTTGGATTTGAGTGAAATTGAGATACTTATATGCATCTCGTACTCAAAGATAAATTCGTGTAAGATATATATGAATATAATCATATATATATATATTTGTTTAGCAAAAGTAAATTATTGGTTGTTAAATAAGACTACAGTTTAAAAGTAGTTCATTTTCACAACATAAATCCTTCATACAAAATACAAAAATTTCTTTATTAAGAGCTGTTGACTACCAATTTCTCTCTCTTTTTTTTTTCTTCTTGTGTTTTGTTAAAAAACCTTCTTTTTTTTTTTATTAAATGAACGAATACTAGACCTGATAATTTTAAATATCACACGATGACACGACACAAAAAATATATAAAAAAATCATATATGAATTTAGTGTAATCATGTTTTGTGTCTTAATCGTGTCGATATGGTTAACACATGACATTATTCATGTCATGTTCGTATCAAACTCTAATGACATGCTTAAAACACTATATTGTTTATAACATAAAAAAATTTGAAAATTATTTTAATTTATTTAAAAAATAAAATAATAATCGTATTTATCATATCATTTTGATATTTAAATTAATTATAAATATTCAAATTTTAAATAATTTTTTATTTAAATACTAATTTGAATGATATTTTTTGTTTAAATAAATAGATTAATCGTGTCTAATTATATTAATCGTGTCATGTTATGTCATATTATTTGGGTAATTAATCATGTTATTCATAAATAATCATATTAATTGTGTCGTTTCAAGTCGTGTTATTTGGGTATAAATTAATTTTAAATGTATTAATCATGTCGTATCGCGTGTAATATGTATAATAAATGTATCATATTTGTGTAAAAGTTATTCGTGTCATTTAAGTATTTATGTCGTGTTTATATCAAGATTATTCATGTTGTGTCTGAAATCATGTTTGATACGAAATATGACATGATGACACAAATTGTCAAGTCTATCAAATGCCATTCTTGTTATAGTAGGAGATGGGTGACATTTTTGTGTTGTTTAATAACCATCATTAACTACCTATGGCAGTTTCACATTCATATAAAAAACCGCCTAATGGAAGTTGTTTCATGTCAAGATTGGGCCACCCATTATTGGCGGACCCGTATATTTTATTTCCTTCATTTCTTACTCATATAGAATGAGTGTCAAACTTTTATGATCTTGAGAACATTTTTTCTATTCTTTAAATTTGATTCATACAAAGGAATAAACGGTATAATTAGCACACTTTAAGAGTTCAGTTGCTATACGATTATTAGGTACATATAGTAGCTCAAAATCACATCTAGTCATTTATACAACTATTATATATGTTATTAACTTTCAAGTACAAATAAAGTAAATATGCAACACCTTAGACTCATTTAGTCACATTTTAGTTTTTCATGATCTCTTTTTTATTATATTGCATGATATACCTGTATATTCATGATTATATTCGACATTTCAAACATAATTGGTTGACTTGTGAATACAACCAGATGTGACACTAGAATGATCTTCCTTTCTTTTAGAATTTTTCCATTTTAATTTAACTATTATCCAAATATATCTTATTAAATCGAATCATCTATGACCATTGGCAACAATCCAAGATAGCTAATATTGAATTAATACTTAAAGAAATAGTTAAAAGTCTTTAAGGGTACTAAATATGAGATCCTTTGATCTCAAGGGTCTCAACAATAAGAAGCAGAGTTTATTTTTCTATTATTTTTATTGGTCGAACAATGCACATAAGGTATAAAATACATGATACGGTATTACTTTTCTTTTCTCATGGAGCATATATCTTTCATCATTTATATATTAATATCATACAAATGATAGTTCAGATATTCTAGTATCTAACTTGAGTCCACAACTTTACTTGATTTCATATAATTAGCGATACTTTCACATGGCATATTAAGATAGATAAAATGAATTGTGGATTTATTCATTTTCGATCACAAATCTCAATATCAAGTGACCTCATCTTAATCTCTTATTAAGGCAATTTCATTTTAAGATTGGGCTCTTGATTAGTTTCATCCTTTTAATGCCATACCATTAAGGTGATTGCTTGTGTGAGAAAATCAGTCATTTGTTTGACATACTTTTCAAATTATATCATATATGTACATATACAAATACATGTGTGAATGCATAAAAAAAACATAGTACTAAACTTTAATGGCATTAATTGTATTCAATATATATCAACTCAAATGAAAAAATATCATACATTATTCATATAGAATTGTTCAATTAATACATGTATATCAACATCTATGCAATCCTAGAAATTTTATATGGCTATTAAACACATCTATAGGTATAGGTTTAGTAAATGAATTTATAATCATCTTACACATAGAAATGTGTTATATGTTGACTTTTTTTATGCAAACATATATTTCAAATAGTTATACTTGGTATCTATATGTTTGATCTTAGAATAATATTTGGGATCGTTTGTGAATGTAATTGCAGCATGACTACATAATTCACCAACATTAAGTTGAACTTATTTTTCATAAATCCTAAATGATTCGAGAATTTCTTAAGCCAAATAGCCTCTTACACTGTCATTAAAAATGCTATAAATTTAACTTCTATTGTGAATAGTACTATACAAGTCTATATCTTACTGTTCTATGAAATAAGTCCATTATTTAGCAAGAAAACGTAGCTAGAGGTAGATTTTTTTTCATCTAAATATCTTCATTAATTGGCTTTTGTATAGCCAACCAAATATAGGTCACTTCCTTGATAGCACAACGATTAATCCACAATATCTTTTAGATATCTCGATATCCTTTTAATGGCTTTCCAATAGGGTTAGCCAAAATTTTATTAATATATACTTCCCAAACCCACGGTATAGTAGATGTTCGGCCTTGTTCACATCATAGTATATATAAGGCTTTTAACAGCACTAGAGTAAAAAACTCTTGCCATTTATTTCTTTTTCTTGTTGAGTCTTAGACACATTCTCTAGCTAAGGTTTTCACCTTTTACCATAAAAGTATCTATCGGCTTGCAATTTTGCATATTAAATCATTCTAGAACTTTCTTAATGTATTGCTTATGAAAAAGCTAACAACTTTTTGGAACTATCTCTAATGATTTTTACACCATGTAAGTTGCTTTGCTAATGTGTTTCATTTCAAAACTTAAGGTAAACCAAGTTTTCACCTCAATGATATACTTTTTGTTATTACCAACCAATAATATATCATTCACATAAAGTGATAATATTATGAATTTATTTTTGTCTCTTTTGACATACATACAGTGATTCTCATCAATCATGATAAAATCATATAAAATTATCTCTTAATAAAATCTAATATATATTGCCTGGAAAAATTGTTTAAAATAGTAAATTGATTTTAACAGCCTGTACACTTTTTGCTCTTTACATTTGTCAATGAAATCTATAAGTTGTTCCATATTAATTTCCTATTCTAGTCCTCGTTTAGAAAGAAAATGTTCACATCCATTTGATGTAAATCCAAATCTAAATTAGCTATAATAGCTATAATTAAGCGTAATGAGATAAATCTTACAATAAGAGAGAAAATCTCTTTATAATTAATTTCCTCTTATTAAGTATACCCTTTTGCTACTAGATAAGCCTTTTATCTTTCAATTATCCCTTCTAACTTATGCTTAATCTTAAGAACCCATATGTTCTCAATCGTTTTACGTCTTTTAAAAAGATCAACCAATTCCTAAACATAGTTTAATCTCACAACTTTATTTTTTT
Source organism: Durio zibethinus (assembly GCF_002303985.1). Next base: position 6,860,399 of record NW_019167838.1, on the reverse strand, counting down.
TATTGCTTTCATCCACTTTTCTTTTACAAAAGATGAAAGAGCTTTTTTAACATTTATTGGCTCTTCTTCATCTTATGGGGTAATCAAGAACACTTCCATTCAATGTCAATATGACGTCAAAAAAATTCATACGATGACTTTACCTAACTTGTGATTCTTAGGAAACTAATTCACTAAATTCATCATCTTTAGTCATGTTTCCACTTGGATGAGATATTGTTGGTTCTTGATGAAGAACATGCATTACTTGATTTGGAATTAATAAACCATTTGCTTTCTTAATCTTATACTGAGACATTTCTTGATCTATCTCACTTTTATTTGGAAAATCACTTTCTAAAAAGTAGCATCTTGATATTCAAATTTAGTTATGTTGTTACTTGATTGTTTACCTATAAACTGATTGCACTAAAATTTTAGTATTTTCATGCTTATTTTTAGTGTAATTTTTATATATTTTAGCTTGTTCCTTAGGATTTTTGGCAAAATTATTCCTAAATGTACATTTGTCTCATGTATAGGTGTAAATTATGAAATTGAGAAATTTAGGACAATTTTGATACATTTTTGGAGGATTTTTGGTGCAATTTGTGTAAGACCTAAACTAGTTCAATAAGCAAAATTAACATTAAAGAAGTTTCCTTTATTTTTCTTGTATATTTATTTAGTATTAATTTCATAATTTTTGAAGGTTAAATATATTAATACAGTGTTTGGAAATTTTTTGAAAAAAAAAGAAAAAATATACAAAGGATGAATGAAGAATGTTTGGACGTGTATGGTGCATGAATTAAACACCAAAAGTGCAAGGAGTCAACTAGGATTAAAACCACCAAAGAGCTTAGTTGAGTTGGTAATTCAAAGAGCTTTCATTTGCTATAACTTGGACATTTTGGAAGTGACAAAGAGCATGAGGAAGGCTTGTAATTGAGGAAGAACAAATAAGCCTACAAACAGCCATGCACCAAGTATAGAAACAAAGAGTAAGAAAGTCTCTAGAAGCTTATCTTATTGTAGATATTTTGAAGTGATTTTTTAGGGCTTTTTTCACCACTCACCTGTTTATAAATAGGGAGAGAGCTAGCCATTTTAAAGAGACTTTACCTTAGGATTTTATTTTTCTTATTTTTTAATTTTTGTACTTTACTGTATTTTACTTTCTTAACAAATAAATAGCCCTTGATCTTAATGTTTTTCTATTGATTTTGATTGTATTTTTGCATTTCCTCAAATATTTTTCAATGTTCTTTACGATTTTGGTAATGAAACTTGTAAAATTTATTGATTTCTATCTCAAATCTATTGATATTTTGTTGATATTCAAATATGTTTTTGAATCTACCAATTCTAACTTACCTGCGATTTTTTTAAGATATTTCATTCTAATCTTACTTGTTTTTGTCCAAAATTTTTTTCATAGTTTTCTAATTCAATTAGATACAACTTAGATAAAATTAAACCTCAAACTTGCATCACAACATTTCAGATCAAGTTTGGAAGATTCATCTAGATGCAAATGATAGATGAAGGTTATATGTGATCAATTAATTTTAGCATAAAGATACTCTTTCCTTGGTGAGTTGTTTGTCTTTTTCTCACTCTAAATCCTTAGTTTGACTTGTTTACTTGTTGATTCTTACTTGATTGTTGTTTGGATCATTTTTTTTAAATGATGTTATGATTTTTCAGATTTTGCACTACTTTTGAAATTGTGTTTGTTGAGTTGATTTCTTTATTGATTCATGCTATTTTCTTATTGATTTAGGTAATTATCTCATATATCTAGGTAATTCTAGCTCAGATGCAGTTTATTTTCATTTTGTAATTGTAGGTTGATTTTTTTTCTTTAGCAATACCATGCACTGTTATTGTTCATGTCAGTTTCAGTTTACAGTTCTGTTCATTGTTTGATAAATCTTCTCTTCAACTTTGGTTATGCAATTTAAACCCACATTTAGTCCTTTACTTAGTTCTTCATTTAGCCTATTTAAAGTTTTATTTGTTCAACATTAGAAGTCAAATAAAAAGCAATTTACAACTTGCATTCATTGCTGCATTTTTATATTTGTTCATTGCTTAGTTGTTTTTGGTTTGCAATTTTTGTTCAGTTTCCTTTTCTTTACATTCAATTCATTCAATATTTTTTAGATTGTGTCTATATAGAGGATGTTTAGTGGTTGCTTAGACTTTAGTTCATGTTCAATAAACTTTGCATTTTTTTGTAGCTTTCATTCCATGACATGTTAGGCAATAAATCTAGTTTTGATAATTCCAAGATGTAGGCGTAAATTTTGTAATTGCATTTCATACTTGATTTTCAATTGTGCATTTTATTTTAGTTAGTATTTGTTTTTGCATTTTAGGATTAGTTTAAAATTCAATTGTCATGCATTTATTGTTTAGTGAATTTTCATGCATTTTTACATATTAGTTGATTTTATTTTATTTTTTAGTTAGTTTAGTTTCATGTTGATTTTTTTATTAAACTGACTTTAGAAAGATAGGGTGATAATAGGTGCTAAGTTTAGGATCTCTTTAACTAATCCTCATTAGATCGATATCTTAACCTTTTGGCCACTATTATTACTTGTACGACTTGTGCACTTATAGGATTTTTCCAATCATGAATACATATCCCTTTGAATGCTCAGTATCGCAGAAACATACTTTTATTGTCTCGAAGATCTAGCTTGCCATGTAGATGAGCAATCTCATGTTTACATATGGCATAACCACAAGGTCTCAAATTGTTGAGATAAGATTTTTTCCTAGTCTATAATTCATAAGAGGTACTAGATGTAATTGACTTGAAAGGTGTCAGCAGTTAATAATGCATCACCCTACAAGGTGATTGGCAAATTTTCTTAGGTCATCATAGACTTTATCATTTCTAGAAGAGTTTTATTTTTTTCTCTTTGTAACATTATTTTGTTGTGGAGTCTTAAGAATGGTCAACTGCTTATTAATACCTTTTTCATCACATAATTGTCTAAACTGATCGAACAAATACTCACATCTTGAGTCCATTCTGAACACCTTAGCATTTTTGTTTAATTGATTCTTTGCCAAAGTCACATACTTTTTAAAGCATTCTAATGCTTCAGACTTGTGATAAATTAAACAGATGAACCCAAAACGTATAGACTTATCAATGAATGTAATGAAATATTGACCTCTTTTCTGTGACCTTACATTCATTGGACTACAAATGTCAGAATGTATCATTTGCAATAGAATTTCAACTTTAATTCTTTTACCAAATTGTTTGCTTATCATTTTCTCTGCTAGAAAACTTTCATATAATAGTAAATTAACTTTTTCAATAAGGCCTAGTAACCTCTCTTTTATTAATCTATCCATTTTTATTAACCTATGTGGCCAAGTCTAGCATATCAAATATTCACATCAATATTCGTATAAGAATCAATCATAAGGAAAAAGCTTAGATCATTGTATGGAACAATATCTAACATAATAAAACCATCAGGCAAATATTCAAATCTATAATAAATTTTATCCAAATACAAATTCAAACCAATATTGTTGAAATTCAAAATAAATCATAGACTAAGAAAAATAGTGATAGAAATAAAATTTTGTCGAATATAAAGAGCAAAAAATATATCATATAGGATAAGGGTTTTACCACCATGCATGCATAGCTTGCAGGCGCCAATTTTCCTTACTTCAAATCTGTAAATTATTTCCTACATAGATCCATTTTGTTCCATGAGGAATTCGATAAAAATCCACAAACACATTCCTATTTTATGCTATATGGTTTGTGGCTTCTAAGTCTATAATCCACGAAAAATGTGACTTAGTCATCAAAATAGTACTTGCTTGGCTCGTTACATTCATAAGCAAAATGACCCTTTTTGCTACAATTAAAGCGTTTAACTCTCAATTTACTTTTCTTAAGATAAGCCTGAAGACCTTGTCCTTTGTTGGTTTGGCTACTCTTTGGCCTTTTAGGAGCTTTCTCCTTGTTCCCACCATATGGCCTGTACTTGAAGCAAGAAACTTTTTTTGAACTAGATGATATCATACAAATATTAGCTCTAAGTTTAGATGTTTTTGTACAATTTTTTTCTAGTTAAAGATAAAAGGAAACATCATTAAGAGTCTTTATATTCTCATTGTGGATAAGGTGCACCTTTATGTGCTTCTAGTTGTGTCATAAAGAAACGAATAATAGCTTGAGCCCATTGTTCATCTGTTAGAGTATGGCTAACTCCTTCAGTTCACTTATCAAGTTTGACATTTCTCTTACATGTTGTCTTATATTATGATTAGCTCGCTTCTTGTAAGTGTCAAACTTGGTAGTAAGTTGTCTCAGTTTGGTAATTGAAATTGCACCAGACTTTGCTTTCAGGGTACTTCACATCTCTTTGGCTATTTCGTGAGATTATAGCTCGCACATAATATTATTCTCTAATTGCTAAGCAACGTAATACATGCAGTGAAATTTTTTTTTTTAGGCTTTATAAGTCTCTCGGTCCCTTATGTGTTGTGATGTGTTCTTTTCCTATGACTTTGATACCAATAAAAAATAAATTCATATAAGATACATAAAAACATAATCATATACACTTACTTATTCAGTAAAAGTGAAAATAAAAGCTTGACTTGAATTATTGATAATTGAACAAGATCACAATTTAAAAGTTATTTGTTCCTACAACATAAATCTTTCACACCAAATGCAAAAATTTTTTTTATTGAGAGTTATTTGACTACTAATCTTTCTTTCGCTCTTTCTTCTTATTTTGTTAGAAAACCTTTTTTTTTTTTTCCATATATGGAACTGTAGAAGATGGGCAGCATTTTTTTATGGTTTAAGATCCATTATTAATTGCCCGTGACAGTTTCACATTCACATAAAAAAAACTGCCTAATGATAATTAATTAATGTATAGATCGAATCACTCATTATGAACGGATTCGTATCTTCTATTTCTTTCACTTGCTTCTAAAGAGTAGATTATTTCATTGCTGAAAGAATGAAATTTTCTTGCCCTGGAAAATTCTTCCTTGGAAACTTAAAAAAAAAAAAAATCCTATGTTCTAATTAAGTAAGATTGCAAATAGAAATCATTAAGTACCATGCATAGTATGAATGGATACCATTAGTTTCCAGAGAGCTAGCAAAATTCCTGCGAAAACATTGATACTGCCATAGCAGACAAAGTGACAGCAATAGCAGTTCGGTTAATTGCTCTTTCTTTTAATCTTTCATCAGGTAAAATTAGTAATAGTACTACTTTTAACCAAAAAGTATTTAATTATTGATTTTTTCAAAATACTCTTTTTGCGTTCGTCACAGTCTGCCTTCCAGAAATGCAATGAAAAATGGACTAGGTTCAGACCATCCACTAACATGCACCTCCAGGAGATAAAACCAACCAAAGCAACATTTGTCTTATATCCAAGTACTGTAGTTAAAGTTTGTTAGTTATTAACATTACAATAACTAATATTTCAAAAAAAAAATTACAATAACTAATATTTATTCATTAAATTTATATTTGATATATTGTTATGATATATATTTTACATATTATTATTAAATCAGATAATATCAAATCACTAATAAAATTTTTTAAAAATTAAATTTTTATGTATTTATCTTAAACGTTAGTAAAAATTTATATTAATTTGATTATTGATATGTATAAAATCTATATAATAATAATGTATCAAATAAATTCTTAATTCTCAAGTTGTAACTAAAGTCATATATTAACATGTTATTAAGTCATAATCAAATATTTTTATTTAATAAAAAGCAAGCCAAATCTTCTAAATAAAGTGCCCAGCTAGAAGCATTTCTCATGTGATTGCAATCACCAATCTTTTATTAGCAATAATTCAAGTTTTTTAAGATTTTTTTTGAGGTTTTGGACAGTGTATCATATCTTATCCTAATTCCTACACCTAACTCTATGAACATCGTTGCATGCGCCTAAATTTATCTAGCAGGAAAAAGTAACACATATACACACACATATATATATGTATATATTTATAACATTAACCCTAATGCTTTCTCAAAAATCATATTGCACCATTAATCATCTTAAGCATCTATATATTCTAACTTTAAAAAAAAATTAATCATAAGAAAGAATTCACACACATTTAGGTCAATTATAACCTAGCTAATTATTTATATTTAAGAAAGCATTTAAATACATTCAAGTTTTATCAAAATTAAATGAGGTGATAGAAATTTAAGTAGTATTTGGTTTCAAAAAATAGAGCCATTTTTTGTTTTCATTTTTTTTAGAAAATGAAAAATATGAGTGAAAATGTGTTTGATAATTAAAAATAAAAATAATTTTTTAGAAAACAAAGATAAAAATGAGTTGAAATATGAAAACAAAAACAAGATGTTTTCAATTATAAAAATAAGGGATGTATAGTACTTTTTCCTTATATTTTACAAATTAATATATTTGAAAACTTTTTAATGTCATTAATTAATATATATATATATTATATTTATTATTAGATTATATTAATAATAATATCATTAAATATTTTATTTATTTTTATATTTTTGCATTTTTAGAAAATAATATTTATTTTTGCTTACCAAATACATTTTTTAGAAAATAAAAAATAAAAATAAAAACTATTTTCTAAAAAATAAAAATAAAAAACATTTTCTCAAACCAATCGAAACCTTATAATCTCATATTTTTGCTCTTAAATTTAAGTTATGAAATTCATTGTTTACATATAGGTTTAATATTACACACCTCAACTTTTTATATATAAAAAATCAAATAAATGGTTTATTAGGAATTATCTTACAAATTTTCATGACATTGATGATTTTAATTTTTTATTAATATTAAGTAAAATTTTAACTTATTTTTTTGAGTGTGTTTGATTGATGAAATCTTGGATTTTGAGAGAAAGCACGATATTCGAGAAAGTAAGATACTCGAGATTTTCTTTCATATTTAGGTATCTTATATTCAAATTCACTTGTTTGATGGAAGAAATCTACATATATTAATTATTGTATAATTATCATAATCTCTTTGATATATATGATGGCAACTTTGTTTTATTAAATAATAAATACCCAATGACAATTGATGCCTGTAACAGTAAAAGAAAATAAATATTTTAATTGATTATTATTTTTATTTATAAAACATCATTAATTAAGGCGTTTCAAAATATTAACCCCTTAATTGATAGGGAAAAATGTTAGAAAAATAATCAATTAAGGCATTTGGTACTTTGAACGCCTTAATTGATCCTTTTTATAAATTAAAAAACACTCTCAATTATGTCATTCAAATGCCTTAATTGGGAGTGTTTTTATATTTATAAAAAGGATCAATTAAAGTGTTCAAAGTGCCAAACTCCTTAATTGATCCTTTAAAAAAATTGTAAAAGATCAATTAAGCAATTAAGGCGTTTGGTTACACAAACTTATTAGTTGGTCCTTTTTATATGTTTGGTTACACAAACGTCTTAATTGATCTTTTTTATAGTTTTAATTGATCCTTTTTATAATATAAAAAGGATAAATTAAGACGTTTGTGTAACCAAATGCCTTAATTGATCTTTTCATAAATTTATACTAAGATAATTTAAGGTGTTTGGTTACACAAACGCCTTAGTTGATTAATCATTTAAGGTATTTTTGGACACAAATGCCATAAATGATCATTTTATTATTTTTTTATAATGCCTTAATTGATCAATCATTTAAAGCATTTTTGTACACAAACATCTTAATTGATTTTTTTATTTTGATTTTTTATAAGTGATCAATTAAGGCATTTATATGCAAAAATGCCTTAAATGATCGTTTCATTTTTTTTATAATGCCTTAATTGATTAATCATGTAAGGCGTTTCTATATACAAATGACTTAATTGATCATTTTATTTTTTTAATAACTGATCAATTAAGGCGTTTGTGTATAAAAATACCTTAAATGAACATCAATTAAAAATTTTAAATTGGATTAATTAAGGCATTTTTATTCATAAAAGCCCTAATTGACCTAAAAATTATTTTTAAAACTAATCAATTAAGGTGTTTGTTTAATTGACCATTTTAAAATATTCATTCTCCATTCTTGAATCTTGGAAAACCAAACGGCTAATATAGTTGAACGATAAAAACTTGTAATGTGTGTATTTCTCTAAACTTATCAGCCAATTTACTTTGCCTTTTTGTTTTTTCATCTCTTTCGTCATCGTCGATTGTCAACCACTAAATGTCGTTGCACCTTGTTTTTACTGGTATGTGCATATTTTATCTTTTTTGTAATATTTATATTCTTTTATATATATCATTTTTGTTTTTCCTTACTATATATTTATAGTTTTATTTTTATACGCATTTACCACCGTCACTTATGTCGTACAACCTTTCTTATTTCCATGTATGGTGTTTTCTTTGTTGTAAGGTTAGAGTATTGTGGTTTGCTAAATAGTTTTGTGAAAAATAATTGTTATATTTGTACTCATTTATTGTACATGGAACTCTTATGATATGATAAATATAGTATGGCTTGTACTCATATAATATAATTGGTTTTGTTATGTTTTATGTAGATTGGTCTATTTACTATAGTGGATATTGGTTGTTTTTACTATGTGTGATAGATAGAGAGACAGTTTTGTGTATTTCGTATAATTGTGATCAAAATTACAAGTATTATGAAATCCGAAGAAGATATATCTCTTTTTGTTGAACATGAAAAAGATACACCCATAGTGAAAAAAAAATCAAGAGGACATGATAAACAAATTAAAGCAACTAGGATGAAAATTCACATCGAATTCAATCAAAATAGGCAACATGTGTTGGATGGAGATGCTAAGTTGGCTAACCACATTGGAGCAGTCGTTCGGTATATTATTTCTATTATGTACCATAATTGGTAGATGATTCTCAATAATAAAAAGGATAATATATGAAAGTCAATTATGGTATGTTTATTCAACAATATCCAAGTTTTTGTTAATTTGGAATTTGAATTGAATTAATGTGTTGATACTAATTGTTTTAAATTTATTAGGAATGGTTTGACATCTCAACTAAGTATAAAAACTTGTGTTGTAATTGACTGAAAAAGCATTTAGAGAATTTAAGAGCAAATTGACAACTTAATATATTATAGTTCATTGATAATTTTGAATTGTTAGTTAATCCTCCAACATCATATGTAGATGTTATCAATTATGAAGAGTGATTGCAGTTTGTTCGAGATCGTCTATTAGATAAATTCTATGCATACCTAATTTGTTAATTACTTATAATATTTTGTTTAATATATTCGATGTCTTAATATGTGATTTATCTTTTTTTTTTTCAAAAAATCAAAGAACAACAAAAAAAATTGATCCAAACAAGTATATCGCCATCAGACATCGAGAAAAAGTTATACAAATGTCAAGCATGATCTTGTAAGTATTCACACACTTGTTTTATACTCATATATGAATATTTATGAATAGATTCTATTTCTTATATTGCTTTAATTTTTCAGGAATCATTTAGCTCTGGAACCAAAGTTTCTAAATGAGATGTATGGAAAAAAGGACATAAACGTAAATATGGATCATTCACAAATGAAACAATTAAAGAAATAGCTAAAAAGATTGTAAGTATAATTTGTTATTTTATCACATATGATATGTTTGTGATTGTATGTATGATTATATATTGTATATGGTTTGTTACGCACCATTTTTTTGTGTTTCAAGATGAATTTGCTACAAGATATGAATCTAGTGAAGTACCAATAGTTATGGTGAAGATCGCTTATCTTTAGCATTAGGATCCAACGAAAGACATGGTCAAGTTCAGGGGGTTGGTAAATTTGTGTCGCTATCATAGTTCACCCAAACCCCTTCCAATGAAAAATGTAGAATATGAAGCAATTATTTAGCAACAACAACAAAGACTTGATAAGCAAAGCAACGCTTGAATGATCAATAGTAATGACTTATAGCTTTGCAGGTGATATTGACAGTAATGCAGCCTAACATACCTCGAGGGTAATCTGTTACCGACTTTGCAGAGCCTGTCATTAATGTGTTATCTAAATATGCATTTGATCATTTATTTAGAGGAAATGTCATTGCTGTTAAGGGATAGTATGGGTTATTTGATCACCCATCATGTTTTACATTAGGAGGCCAAAGATTGAGCTATTTTGCACCCTGGATAAGATACTGCCTTATGATATTATTGCTTATATGAGATTAGTTTATCAATTAAATTAAATATCCAAAGTCAATATTAATTATTCTATATTAAGGTGTATTACTAAATGATATCGTTGATTGTTATCATGCAACCTCATATACAATGAGATAAAGGCGAGACAAATAACTCATAGATTCATATTTATTGACCCAAATTTGATTAGTCATGAGAGTGGCACTATCGTTACTCATTCTTGTTATGTAGGTCAATGCATGCAAAAACAAGTTGATTATTTTCTTATGCCTTATAATTCTGCATAAGTTCTTATCCTTAGTACTAATTGTATCATTTATGACATTTAATTTCATGCCTATTATTTATATATTATGTCTATTATTTTGCAAACATTATTGGAAGCTTATTGTAATTGATAATAACTTGTGGATACCAAACTTATTTAACTTTGCTCAACCAACGGTGATGCCTAAACTCGATATTACCAATTTAATAAAGAGGTAGTATATGTTATTAATAAGTGATAATTAGATCATATTATGTTTTTTCATAATTACTATTATTTTTTGTTTACTATTTTTTTTTTAAGGGAATAGCTACAGTTTATAAGAGTAAAAAGTTCAATTGGGTGTCATTATCGATAAGAGTGCATTTTATATTCTTTTATGCTGAGTTTGTTTAGATAAATGTTTACCAACCTACTCAATTTTATTTTTTAGGTTCCTCATCAACCAATATGAACCAAATATGGATATTATGTCCTTCATTTTATAAGGGAGATTGTTTTATACGATTTTATGAGCACATCATTTAAGGTTAGAATTAATTTCATATAATAGTAATATGTTTCAATAAAAAAACCCAAATTTTGTGCAAGTTCAATAACATTGACTTCTTATTTTTGGTTTATAGTAAGAGACTAAGGGAAGCTTTATGAAAGACGAACTTAATGAAGTCTACAAAGAATGGTTTGATTATGTATTAGGATTCACTAAACCTTGATGTTGGATAATGTTGATTGGCTATAAATATATGCATTATATTAATCTAATTTTTTTGGTAAATGCAATATGATTGGATATTTGTTAATTTTGATCGGTTTATTGATTTATTTTTATTGGTTTATATTTATTTTATATCATTCACATTATAGCAAGACACATACGACTTTGACCTCCAAACATTCTTTTATTAATACAAATATGAAATTTATAAATCCAAATTGTGTGGTCATTTGAACAATTATTTGATTCACACATGTACGATTTTTATTATAAATAATGAATGTATAACATGCCATACATTTTGCATATTTACAACCTTCCCATTCTTTCCTTAATTAAATAAATATGTTTACAAAATTATTGTATGAATTTGTTTATAAATGTAGTGCAGTCTATGTGTGTTTAGGAGGAGGAAAGTCAAACGATGAGTGAAATGCATTACATTAATTTAATTGTTTCTTAGTGTAATTACTTTTAAATACAGCTAGCAGAGTAAAGAAAAACTCAACTTTGTAATTTTCTTTCAATATATACTCACCAGTAGCAATAATTTCATTAGGCATTAATTCATCGAGTATATATTATTTCATTGAAAAATGGCTTTATTCTATCCATATTCTCAACTTTTGTCTGAAAGTAAGCTGAAATGCCCTTCCATCACATTCACAGCTCTATCATATGAAGCATCGATTTTGTCAATCTAATCAACCAAATCAATGATTGGTCCATCCTTTTTCTTAGAATGTTTTTTACTTGACAACGTCATCCTAGCGTTACTCGGAGTAGCAGAACCAATTTATTTTTCATCGTTTCCTTTTTTCACATTTTTTTCGGTATGGATATCAAACTCTGAAAAGAAGTAAGCATCCTCATTAGCATTCAATGATTCAATCGCATCGATTGCTAATTCGAGTTTTTGATCAGTTTCTCTATCAGATCCAAAAATTACTTTAAAATTATTAAAAAATGAGAAAAGTTTGTTTCTTAACCTTTTAGCATGTGGATGTGCTTGCCAAAAGTTCAAGCAAATACAAATAAAATAAAACCCATAGAAAAAAAATGTAAATAAGTAAGATAAGCCATAATATAATTTAAAAAAGTTTACCTAAACCCATTCATATAAAACTTCTTTCTCAGTTATGATGCATTTTTTTTATCATTCTACCTAAATCCACTAGAATTTTTTATATCACAAATTGTATGGTATTGTCTCTTGAGTAGCTTAACCCTAGATTCGATGTGAGGGGTGACTTTAAGTTGTAAAGTAGGAATGAATTGCTTTAGCATTCGTTCAATATAACCTAGATATTCGACGCGGAATGTCTCATTATCCATCTTCCATTTAGGATATTTAGCCAAAGAACATAGGCATTGAACTAGGTAGAAATCCTCATCTTGAGTCTATTAATGGGTTACCTATGTCCAAACTTTCATTTCTTTTTTTGGGTAGGCCTTGAATGGATTGCGATGGATTAGTATGTGATGAAGACATGTTCAATTTCTATTCACATAATTAGATATTATGCAACAATATCAATATAGTAAATCAAAAACTCACCAAGGAATGAAATAAACAAATACACTTGAAAAGAAAACAAAGAAGTGTGTATTCCAAATTGAAATATACATTGGATACTCAAGAGTAAAAAAATATAATGTAAACATATATTCAAAATTGATATAAAGCAAATTCTACATTCAACCATGTGGTACATACAATAAAAATCATTAAGCAAATATTATAACATACAAAACATTTCTATAATGTTCTTATCCCCGGGTTGCAATCAATAGCTGAACATTTCATTAGCTAAATAAAAACGTATTAGGCATTGAAACATGATGAAGACATCAAATAAGGTATTTTGTATATACAAATGCCTTATTTGATCTATAAAATATAGGCTCTTCTGCTTCACGATTAGACATTACAATATTCATATTGTTAGAACACGATTTTCAAAAGGGAAAAAAATTTTAATATGAAGCAATTAAGGCATTTGTATGAAGAAACACCTTAATTGATAACTAGTTAAGGCATTTTTCCATACAAACACCTTAATTGATGGATACTTCAATCTTTATTATACTATGACTGAAAATCATTTATGTCATAACACGATCTTTGAAAGCAAAACAAAATATTTTTAATAAATTATCAATTAAAGCATTTGACATGAAAAAAATACCTTAAATTGATGATCAATTAAGGCGTTTCCTGCAAATTGATGATCAGTTAAGGTGTTTGTGTATCAATTAAAGCGTTTCTATGCAATATAAAAAGAATAAAATTAAAATGCCACTAACAAAATTCTATTAGATGAGTTCCAGTCACTTTCAGACATATTTTTCAAAAAGATAACGGTTTTATGATAATTTTTTATTCAAGTTAAAAGTGAAAATAATGTAACTTTTTTCCTTGAAATTCTAGAATATCACAAGAAGAGATGAGTTTCTGATTCTGAGACTTTGAATACTATTAAAAATATTACATCCCCCCTGTAATCAAATTAATTTAAACAAAACGTAGGAATCAAATATCTACCATCAAAATTCCAAGAAAAAATTTATCAATTTCTCTGAACCAAACACGTTCTTCAGGTTTTAGAAGTTGAGAAAGATTTGGGGTTAAAAAGAGGGAGATGTGTAACAATTTGGATTTCACATTTTATCAAAAAATAAAGTGATTAGGTTAATTAAATTACCTTGGAGGATGCTGTGTTTTATAATTGATTGTGACCAATCATACAGCATTTCCAAAAATCACAGAACAATTTGCAGGAAAGGAATTTAAGAACTTCAATTTGACATCATCCTTGAAATTATAAGTTATATTTATAGCATAGGAATATATTCTAAATTCTTGAGCTTCATTTTCATCATTTACATGTAAATCGAATGAATGTTGCGTTCAAGATCACATGGATCTATTGCAAATTCTGAGTTGTGGAATTTTTATGAACAGTCCAAATAATACGAATTCCTTTATCAAAACCTTCATATTTTTACTCTTATACTAAATATTTTTTCTTTAGAAACCAAAACATTAATTAATTCATTGCATTACTTTTTTTCTTATCTGTTTAGAACTTGATAATCTGATTAATAATTAGTTGATGATAATAAAATGTTAATCACTTTTCTTTATCTTTTATTTATTCAAACTCAAAATTAGTGGCTAAACCTACTATGTTTACTCTAAATCGAGAATGAATGTTGGATATAAATACAAGTACATTTAATTTTTTTTTTTTTAATTTTTATGTATAGTAAGGATTTTGATTTTCATATTCATAGGATATATGCCAAATACAAATACAATAGGCGCAACACAAATCTAGACTTGAATATGTAATCTTGGTTTTTTACAATAGTAGCAAATCAAAATATGGTTGGTTTCGATTACTGTAGAAGTTTCAAGCACCAGAACAATATACGACACAATAAAGCATCAGAAACCCTATCTTGGGTTGAGTATATGTAATTTTAAACGATTAATATTAGAAGCAACAAAGAATAAAAAATGGAAGACAACCAATCAAAAGGAGGTGAGATCACCATCATAATAAAAATTAATTAATATTGGGAGCAAAAAGGATCTTCACTTTGTAGATAAGATCAAATTGACTGAGGCATAAACCTCTCCAAGAGCCACGGTACTGTGAGGGGTCGTTTGGAATAAATTTCTTGTTGGTTTTCCTTCAAAAGAATACCTCTCTGCTAATATCATATCAAGAGAATGATCCTGATCATAAAAAAGAATGCTGCTGATCTCTTGTTCTAAGAACCATTTTGATGTCTGAGAATCGGAATAACGCTAACTTTCTATATTCCTTGTTTTGTATGGATACAGATCATTTTAGGGCCAAAATTGTTTGTTCTAATGGGATTGGTTTTTATTGGTAGCCATTAATGACCAACAGATATTTGATCACTTGGGTCTTTCGACTTGTTATTTCAATAAAACTAGATTCTCTTAGAATTGAGAACTGCTTTTGTTCCTACATTAGGCAAATTGAAGCATAAAATTAACTGAGGGGAAGCAATAAAATAAAGGAGGAAAGTTGACTGTCTTAGTAAAACTGGAAGTGGGGAACCATGAATAATGAGATTAATTATAGTAGTATCCTATTATACTTTTTTTTTTAACCAAAATGAAAACTTTAAACCTTTTAGTATGCAACATTTACAGTACTATTCAACTAATATTTTTTATTGGAATATTTTATCTGTAATTTTTTTATTATAATTTTATAATTATCTAATTATAATCAAAACTATGTAAAAATACATTATTTATAAGGTAAGCTTCATAAAATATTTTGAAAAATCTTATATAATTTTAAACTATAATTAATTATTATAATATAATAATTATATGTAATATGATCATAACATTGAAGGTCATTTATTTTTTTGGTACAAGAGATGGACGTTTTTCTTGAAGATTTTTTAAGGTAACAGAACAATTGCTATATTCTTTCAATCAAATAAATTTGTTTATTTAACTTCTCTTATCCCTTCAGGATTATTCTTTTTAACCTTTTTTATCCCTTTAACATTATTCTTTTTTTAACTAATTAATAATTTATTCAACGAATAAGATAATTTCTTATTGTATTTTTCTATTATCCTGGCCTTCCTTTGCGTTCTCATAAAAATGAGTTGGAGACCTATCTACAACCAGTGTTATGTTCATCAAGGTAATTGACATTTTATTATTTTAAAAAAACTATTGCTTTTACCTATAAAAGTGGCATGAAAGTTTTTTTTTTTTTTTTTTAATTTACAAAGTTCAAAAAAATAACTTAAGTTGATCTGCTTCAGTATTTGCTAACCGTGACTAGGTGTGTTTTCCTCACTATACCAGGCATGTTTGCATTGTTTTGACTTAATTAATTACTTCAATTTGATTTTTTTTTAATTATGCAAAATAATTTTTAGGATTTGCATGTTAATGCAGCATGGTTTCATAGTTTTGCTACTCTATTATTCAAAAATGGATAATGAATTTATGAATTAGTCCATATCATCTACCACAAAACCAAAATGTGGTATTGCTTAAAGGATTTCAGATTTCTACGTTCCGCAAAGGAAATTATTTTTGTTATAAAAGATGTCACAATATAAAAATATTACAGATATTTGAGATTTAAATTATAGACATGTTAACTGTTATTTCTTAAATGTAATTACATGAAACAATTAAATTGAATAATAGGTTATATAAAAAATTAAATTTAAAGACATGCATGTTTATGAGTGGTCTCAAAACCATTTATTTAATTTTTTTTTATTAATTATTTTTGCCAGTTATACCATGTATACATATAGGATTTATGGTAAATGGCCAAACAACTTGTTGGTGCTGAGTTAATTGTTCCTGAAAACAGAAGAAAGAGAAAGAAAGTCATTGAAGATAAAGGTAGAGAGTGTTCATAGTGTTTAAGCTTTGATACTCAAATTAAAGATCCATCAAGAAAAAAAAAAAAAAAAAAAAAAAAAGAGATTGTAGGAAAGTATAAGAAAAATAAGGTGATGAAATGGTACTTAAATGGTATAAATATTGATACCTGTGAGATAGGAAATTTTTGGGCAATCTAAGTTACCCAATATCAGCTCTAGGATCGAGGATAATATAATAGACTGAGTTGAGTTGCAATATGATCACTTAATTAGGGGTGATAAGTTAGCATTTTGAGAAGTTTAATGGATAGATTAATGAGATGATCGAGCTATCGTAATTTCATGAATTTAGATCGACTTGATATGTTAATTCAACTAAAAAATTAGAAATATTCTTTATTGTCTACTGAATATTTCTAAAGAAAGAAAAAAAATTATTTTAATCTTTGGACAAAAAATGTCCCTAACAAAATTGGTGCTGAGAAATTTGTATCGAAGTGTGTGATGGAAATGCTAGCTAGTGACATCTCGTACTCACAAAGGAACCAGAACAGCAAAATATAAACCTAACAAAATAATTGGAGGAAATCTTTTTTTATTAAAAGAATTGTGACAAAAGCTCCATATTAGAGTAAGCTATTGGCATCCACAAGCTTCTGTAAGACGTAGACGCGTTTTTGTTGTTCTTTTCTCAATCTCTATTATTCCTATTCTTTTTCTGAAAAGAAATTCAACATCTCCCCTGTATTTATATGCCCTGAAGGTTGTTAAACAGTCCACAGGGCATGCTAAATTATATAGTTTCTTTGTACACTTTTTCTTGGACCATTTTATTTCTCCGTCTCAGGAGTTAGGACCATTTCTTGTCCAGGGCCAAAATCATGGGTGATAGGCTGCGCCTGGCAGTTGGGGCCATGGGTATACTACTATTTTTTATGGTTTAGTATTTGCTCTGGATTTATATATTTAGCAGAAAACTTAACTGATATAAAAAAAATCTGCATGGTGCAGGCAATGCATCTTCTTTGTTGCTTTATGCAGCACCAATGTAATGTCGATATTCTATTCACTTCATAGTTTGTCTTCTATTTACTTGTAGTATCTCATTTCCAGGGAGGCCGATGGATTTTAGGTATTTGATGATCATTCAACTTAAACAAATGTTTGTTGTTTTTGTACTTTTCCAGCTTGACTTTTTCCAGGGTGATAAGGAAAAGAAGCACTGAGGAGTTCTCTTGCGTTCCTTACATCGTTGCACTGTCAAATTGCCTTCTTTATACTTGGTATGGATTGCCTGTTGTGAGCTATAGGTGGGAAAATTTCCCTGTGGTTACCATCAACGGTTTAGGGATCATATTAGAGTTATCCTTCATTTTCATTTATCTTTGGTTTGCTCAAACAAGAGAAAAGGCAAGCTTCTTAATCCTGCTTTAAATTTAATTATCTTGTTACATGCATGCAATACCAGCTAGTTTTGTGTGTGTGAGTGTGGTGCTGAAGAAAATGGAGTAAAGAACATGGACTCCTTTCTTCTACAGCATGAAGAAAAATGAGATTGATGTCTTTATCCTTTCATGCATGAGTGCATTCTTGCATGGAAAAAGTCATGGGTAAAGAAGGAATTAACAATTATGTAGCTTGATGAAAGTGCAGATTAAGGCAGGTGTTATAGCGACAACCGTTATCCTATTGTTCTCTATCACTGCAATAATCTCAGCTTTTGTATTCCATGATCATCATCATCGCAAAGTTTTTGTTGGAACTGTTGGGCTAGTGGCCTCCGTGGCAATGTATGCTAGTCCACTTGTGGTGGTGGTAGGCTGCCTTTTTTCCTCCACATCTCCCCTTAAAAATAATAATAATAAGTTCTTCAGCTTTTGTCTCTTTAGTGTTGTAATTGAATTCCTTTTCTAATTGCAGAAACAAGTGATCATGACAAAGAGTGTGGAATTCATGCCATTCTACTTATCCTTTTTCTCGTTCCTGGCTAGTGTGCTTTGGCTGGCTTATGGACTATTGAGTCATGATCTCCTTCTTGCGGTTTGTATTATGGATTATGGACATTTAGACTGTTCTGACAAAGAGAAAACTATGCTTCTGTTTTTCTAACTGAGTTTCTAATTACGGCAGTCCCCAAATCTGGTTGGTCTTCCCTTAGGCATCCTGCAACTTGGACTGTACTGCAAATACAGGAAAAGAGGAATTATAGAAGCACCAAGCAAATGGGATTTAGAACAGAATAGCGAAGACAAATCCAAACAGATGCAGCTGGTGACGAACGAAATTACCAATGAGAAGAGATGAAGAATACCGGTTAAGGTATGATCAGAAATCAGAATATTCCTTTCCCCTGTCCAGGATGATAGCTCTCTATGGTATAAATTTCCGATAGACCAAAGATTTTGCTCGCGTTCAAGTAGTTCGAATATTGTATATCTATATACTTAGCATTCAATGAAATGCTTTTAACACATTTTCTCATCCGTGACAGGGGACACAATAATATTTAGCCTTCATAGAAGCAAAGAGGAGCTTTTGCTGTCACAGTTGTTACATATCAATGTCTTTTTGTTTTTTCTATTTGAGGTTGCGACTGAACTTGATCATTTGAGCACTCTATCAACAGACTACTCGCTGTTTGTTTGACTATGTATCAGTGTCATTGACATTAAAAAATAAAAGAATTAATTTACTCTGTCTTGCATATCCATTTCTTGCAAAGTGCCATCCAATTATGCAAAATGCATCGGTAAGGAGAGGCTCACATAATTAATTACTCCAACCTCTAAACCAAAGCCATGGCTTAAAATCGAAAGCGAAAACTGGACTTAACATCATAATTAAAAATTCTTCTGATCAGACGTTTCTTCTTCTGCATTAAGCGCAAAGAAAATCCATGTGTAGATACACCACTGCCAAATGTAAAACTCTTCAGGAGTTCATTGCTTTAAAAGTTGAAGCAGTACCCAAAAGGAGAAAAAGAAAAAAGAAAAATGACACAATGTTCAGAATGTTCAGAATTGATGCCTGCATCAATTTATCCAAATTCCCAGCAGGTTGCCGAGCCACCTGAGTTCATAGTAACCGCTGTTAATCACCATTATTAATTACAATCACAAACCACAAGTAACAAACCTTTATCCATGTGTTCATTAGACCACTTGACTTAGGTATGCAGTGACTGAAAGCAGAAAAGCAGCATACTTTTAGCTTATGGAAGAGAGAGCAGCCCCAAAACAACCTTAAATAGAGTCCTGGTCTAGCTGTTAGAGACAACAATCAACAGTACTTTTGGTACCAATCGCAAAAGCAACAGTAAACACCTGTTATCATGTTAACCATTGTCATCAGACATTTGAACCATTTTTTGTTTTCTGTATAAAGCGTATTTTGACAAAGAATAAGCCTTTAGAACTCATTCTACATTGACAAATGCAAGACAAGTGTCACTGACAAAATATGCCTAATGATTCACAGCCAGGCAAGCCATACAAAATGACAAGTCAAAATCTGAAATTTCATTTTTCGATATGCAAATCTTAATTTAGAATTAGCACTATGTTGCCAAGGTATCCAAGCCACTAGTTTTAAGGAATAAAAAACATTATGCCCAAGTTATTTAGTGTAGAACACACAATTTTAATTAAAGAGAAAGAGTGCCCTAAAAAACTCAGCAAAGGAAGACAAGAAAATCAAAAATAATGAAAGGGTTGCATGTGCTGATGCAAATTGCAGCTGACTTCATTTATAGCCTACTTAACCTTGTATTGCTTATTTTGAATGCATGACATGACATCATTGAATTGCAAGTGGCAGGATTTCTTTCCCTGAATTCACCTCAACTACTTGTCTATCAAAAATCAGTTCAGCATCTTCAACTCAATCCTACCCCTCCAAGAAAATTAAAGTGAGTTTTAAAGCAGTTAAACAGGAATTTGTATTCCATCACAGTCATATAGTCTCTCTCAGCATCATCAACAGCTCCATAAATCACAATCACAATGAAAAGTTACAACAAAATTAAACGCTTCTTTCCTGCCAGCTCAAAACTCTTTGTTTCGAGAAAATACAGCTAACTATAGAAGAGAAAAGCAATGGGGACTGAGGACGGAAAAAGTTAGGATGAGTGAGATTAAGGAAGCTCTCTCTAAGGAAGAAGAAGCGGAACTTCGCCGTAGCACGAAGAAAAAGAAAGATATCAGAGAAAGTTCCCTCAACTTTTGTAATGGACACTCTATGGAAGACGTTCGTGCTAGAGTTTCGTAGAGGGACTCGCTGCTGGGAGGAGGATATGGAGACTTTACTGTGGCCGTAGGAAGCTCAAATGAGGAGATGGAGTTGGACTCGAAGAAGGAGACAGATCTGGAGGAGGAACAGAAGGAGGAACCTGAGGCAAATGAAGATGGAGAAATCAATGTTAAATTGAACGCGGAGGAACTAAGAAGGGTGAGGGAGCGGTGGGCTCCCTCCATCATTGTTAAAGTTTTTGGGAAAATGGTAGGTTATAAATATCTATCACTCAAAATAAACCAAATGTGGAAACTCCAGGAGAATCCTACTATTGTTGACCTGGGTCACGACTACTTCCTCCTAATTTCATAATAATGAATATTTCAATTTTGTTTTTAAAGTAGGTCCTTGGTTCATTGGAGGGCATTTCCTCACAATCCGTAAATGAGAACCAAATTTTAGAGCGTCGCAAGCAACCTTTTCCTCTGATGCAGTGTGGCTCAGATTACCCAAATTGCCTGTGGAATATTTTGATGTTGGTATTTTGAACAAGATTGGCAGAAATATAGGTACTCTTCTAAGAGTAAATGGCCATACGTTAGCAGAAGAATGGGGTAGATATGCTAGGATATGCGTTCAACTAAGTTTGGAAAAACCATTGCCAAAGTTCATTAAAGTTGAAGGGAGAAGACAAGCTATAGTGTACGAGAGTCTGGGATCTTTATGCTTTCACTGTGGGAGGCTTGGTCATCGCAAAGATTTTTGTCCAGAGATTAGGTTAGCAGGACGTTCAGAAGTAGGAAGTCTGGAGCAATGTAGAAATAAGTCAAAACAAGGGGAAATACTCCCAGATGATGGCCGATGACAAACCACAGGAAGGTTTTGGACCTCGGATGGTGATCCAGAGAAGAAAGCATCGAAATCATATGAGTAAGAAAGACCCAAAGGAGGTGTTAAGAACTAGAAGGCAATAACTGCCCAGGTAAATCAAGCCCAAGAAGGGGCCAGCAGTTGAGACTTGAAAGGATGAGAACCGAAAAAAGATAAAGAGAAAAGGGTTGGAGTGACTAAGTGTCAGGGAAATTTTGATGACAAAATGGATAATCAAGCCAAAGTGCTTGGAAACGCCCATGGTCAGATTACCATTTATGAAGGAACGGAGCGGTTGACAGGAAAGGAAAAGGGCCTGCTCAAAGTCAATGCAAACCTCGGTAAGTCCCCGTCAGTAGAAAAATGAAAAGGATGTCCTTGCCAGGCATGATGATAAGACATATGAGAAATTAAGGATAAAAGATGGGACCTCGATGGAATGTACTAGTCTGAGAATCCCCTTCACCCTGCAATATGATAGGACTGCCTCGGTCGAAAAACCTATGCTTGGCAACTCGAGTACGAAAGTGGAGGGTAATCCTACCAGCTTGCTTACGGGTAAAAAACTGTCTGGTTCAAACGGCTACCAAAATATTCAACAGCAGATCAAAGCAGATCAAAGGCCCACATCCAAGGCCCTCTCAATTTAAACGAAGAGCATATCAAAGTAAAGCAATGTCAGGAGGCCTTAGTTTGTCAGTAGGATATGCCCATTTCCTTCACCCTTTCTCATGACATTATGGATTCAATAAGGGTGGTGCCTGAGCAGATGATGGGACATGATCCTGATAAAATCATTTGGACGGCCTCAAAGAGTGGCATATTTACGCTAAAGTCGGCTTATGATCTGGCAAAGGGAATCAAAGGTGAAACTGGTAATATGGACTGGCAGTGGATATGGCACCTCAAAGTCCTCGTAAACTTCAATTCTTTGTTTGGAAATGCATCCATGGGATCTTGCCGATGAGGAAACTCTTGGCCCATAAAGGTGTACAGGTTCCTAAGGAATGTGTTTTTTGTGGACAACACCCAGAGGACTTGGAACAACTGCTGCGAGATTGCTATTGGGTTAAAGATATCTGGAAGAATATCCAGGAGAGGGGAAACGAGATTCTCTACCAACAGAGAGAGATGAAGGACTGGATCAAAAGAAACGCCATTGGAGGAACTTGTAGGTACCATAAGGGTATTCCTTGGGATATTCTGTTTGTCTGTCCTATGGGAGCTATGGTTGGAGAGAAATCATAGCATCTTTAAAGGACTTAGGGAGAGGAATGGTGTGTTAGGGAGAGCTAGAAATAACGTCGGGGAGTTTTATGCAGTGAACCAACCTGAGTGTCACTCAAAAACTGTCTTTCATCCCTGTTAAATGAAAGCCGTCATAGGTAGGTTTGTTAAAATTGAATATTAATGATGTTAGAAATAATGACTTAAATTTCATAATAAATTTATTTGAGATTGGTTAGATATTATTTGATGAACAAAAAGACTTGTAGAAAAAAAAATTTTAAGAGAAGAGAGATTATTAAAAGACAAGTTTGACTTACAGAAGAATATTTTTAAAAGGAAAAAGATTTTTAATAGGCAAGTTTGTAAATTTATAAATAAGTGAAGTCTTTATAAAGTTAGGTATGAGAAAAAGATAAAATAAAGTTGTAGGATTTTATATGATAGATACCTCATAAAACTATTTGAGATTTACTTCTTATGAGTATGTATATTTATATGGTGCATAGGAGTGAACTAAAAAAAACTGAGAGAGTCACACAAATATGATAAATTGGTACATATGAGTATCCATTTTTTTGTGTTGAAATGGTGCACTTGGAATATATTTATTTGGGTTGAGAATATTCTATAGGACTAGAAGAGATTGAGAGGATCTATGAGTATTAATTATGAGTGTTTGATTTAATTTTATATTTGTTTGTAATTCTTTACAACTAATGAATATTGTTTCTCATCCGTGGACGTAGGTCGGTTGGATCGAACCACGTTAAATTATTATCTCTTGTATTTGATTATTTGATTATTTGATTTCACTTCCACTGATATGATTGGATATGAGGATTTTCACTTAACAAGTGGTATCAGAGCCGTAGTGATCCCTAACAAGTAGTATCAGAGCTAAAGGTTCGAAACATGAAAAAAGCTGATAGTTTAAGCTATGGAAAGAAGAGACAAGTCTCGAAGAGCTCGATTCAAGAGAAGAGTTCGAGTTCATACTTTGATAGATTGATTTGTGTGAAGTGTGAAAACACATAAAAGAAAATGATTGTGAAACTTCTATTAGAGGTGGAACCAAGCATGTTTACCATGAAAATAGATATTTGATGAAATTTAAGTCAATGTAGAGATTGCTATAAATAATGACTTAAATCCCATAACAAATTTGTTTGGGATTGGTTAGATATTACTTGATGGACAAGAAGGCTTGTAAAAGAAGAATTTTAAGAGAAAAAAGTATTTTTAAAGGCAAGTTTGTATGTTTATAAATAGATGAAGTATCTACATGGTTAGATATGAGAGAAAAATGTAATAGAGTTGTATAGTTTTATGGATAAACAGATTATGGAAAATTTATATCTTATAGGTGTGTATATTTATATGGTGCGTGAGAGTGGACTAAAGAAGACTTAAAAGATTCATATAGGTATGATGAATAGGTACATATGAGTATGTGTTTATTTGTGTTAAAATGGTGCATATGGGATATGTTTGTTTGGGTTGAAAATAATCTACGGGACTAGAGGAGATTAAGAGGGTCTATGAGTATTAGTTATGAGTGCTTGATTTGATTTGATATTTGTTTGTAATTCTTTACCACTAATAGATTTTATTTCTCATCCATGGATGTAAGTCGATTGCACCGAATCACTTTAAATTATTATCTCTTGTATGATAGATTCATTATTTAATTATGCTTCTGTTAATGTGAATTGGATTAAGACTTTTGGCTTAACAAATGGCTCGTCGAGGGTTAACCCTGGTATTGCAGGGGCTAGGACGGTTATTCGTGATCATGAGTAGGGACGGCAATCAAACCCGTCCCCAACGGGTTTCGACCCGATCCTATGGGGTCGGGTTTTTTTTTTAAATTTCGGGTTTAGGATCGGGTCGGGTCGGGTTCGAGTATGCCTAAAATCCGACCCGACTCGACATTATATAAAAAATTATTTTTTAATTAATTATTTAATTATATATATTTATATAATTATATTTTTAAATATTTATATTTAAAAAATAATATTTTACATTTTAAAAAATAATATTTTATTAATTTCGGATCGGATCGAAGTACGATTTACGTAATATCGGGTCGAGTCAGGTTCGGATATAAAAAAATCGGATAAGATCGGGTTCGGGTTTAATAAACCATAAAATCAGATCGCGTTCGGGACGAGCAAAACCCGTCCCAAACCCAACGCGATGCCATCCCTGATCATGAGGGTCGATGGGTGGCTGGCTCCGCCAGATCTCTAGGAAGGGGGGCAAATGTTTTAGCTGAATGCTGGGCCCTCAGATATGGCCTTCTTTTAGCTAGAAATATGAATATTCAGAAGCTTGAAATCGAAATTGATGCCTCTTTAGTTATTTCTATGGTTAAGAACGGCAGTAGAACTAATCCTATGCTCCAAACTTTGATGTCTGACTGCAGGAATTGACCAACATAATATGATTCATGTCTTCAGGGAAGGCAACCGCTATGCAGATGCCCTGGCTCTCTTTGGTAGTAGTAACTTTTGTTGTAGTCCTATGTACGAGGGAAACTTTTACGTTTTATTTCATGAACCTGCTGTTTTTGTTAAAGACCTGTTATATGCTGATGCAGCAGGTCATTGTTTGTACCTTGCTATATTTTAATCTATGCAGCTCTCAGTTTCGTACCAAAAAAAAAAAGATGAAATGCACCGTTTAACCAGACTGTCCTCTTTACTCGAAAGACTGCCAAGTGTCATAGAAAGAAAATTTCATGCATGAGGATACGTACACACTCAGCCACTTCTCTCTCGTACTCTCACACGACTTCAAAGCTCAATTCACCTCTTCAAACACTGAAATGTTAAAACTGATAAAGAACAAGAAGCAGATATATAAAAGAGCAATTAAATCTTTGTCAAGGAAGAAAAAGAACAGCCTGTTTCTTTTAAAACTTGTATAGCCATGGAATTGCTTTATTTGCTTCATTGACTGCAGTATATCCACTTAATTAAGAAGCAATTGTGGTAGTAGTAAGTTACATTATGCAGGGTAGAACTTGGGTCTGCTGAGGCATTTGTGGTGGCCTAATATTTCTCATTGGGGGATTGACGAATGTGGTATAGTGTTCAAGATGCAGCAAACAAACGGGATAAGGCTTGAGAAATTGCGTAGAAGAACATAAGATAGACTGATCCAAGGTAGGGAAGGGCGGGTCCCTCTGATCCATTATTAGATCAAAGTGCAAGTGGAAGAGGTAACCCGTTGACTCTCCCTGTATCAAGTATTTTCAGTACAAGTAGTAACGTCCTTTTTAAACCGTGTAATTATAAGATAGAGAGAGTGTTTAGGAGTAAATTAGAAATTTCAATAAAAATTGCTCTTTTTTCCTTTGGGATTTGTTTTTATTTTGAAATTTAACTCTTGATTTTTAATTTGTGTTTAAATTTTAATCAATTATTGCATAACGTGTTATATGAAATTTACACTTATAAATAATATATATTATATAACTTTTTCTTATTAAACAATTATAAAATTATAATAATAATAAAAATATACGTAAAATGCTCTTAATTCCCTTTCCATTCTTACTTTTTAAAATAAGTTCAAATACTCTATAATTATAAATTTGATGAGCAATTACATGTAAAACTTATTTAAATATACTAAAACTATTTCATATGCCAATAAAAAGTTGGTTGGAATTGGGTTTGAACACCAATGGCAATGGCCCCTTGGTGCTATGGAATATATTTATTGTCATATAAAAATAAAATAATATGTTTTTTATTTATAAATTTAAAAGATATTTTTTATATAAAAATTAGAAATAGATTCGTGTGTTGTTGTAGGTCAAATTTTTTTGTTTTGTTATATGTATTTATCATTTTTTTGAAAAATTGTCTAATTAAAAAATTAAAAAAAATAGAAATGACAAGTGAATACTTTAATTAGCTTCTTTTGCTTGTAAAATTTATCTAATTAAAAATAAAACTAAAAAAAAAATAAAAAAACTAAAATGAAAATGAAAATGAAAAAACTAAAAAAAAAGAGCTTACAGAATGTGTTACATTAATACTCTATATTGAGTTTAAAATATTTTCTTAAATTAAGATGAAAAATTATTTTATTAATATAGTATATATATGCCTAAAATTAAATTAATTATAAAATATCTATATTAATATATAACTCAAAATTAATTGGAATAAAGTACCGTAAACATGCTTCCGACTCAATATCATTTCTTTTAATAAAATTCAATCCATCTCAACTCAATTTCGATTTTAAAAAAATGACTCTTATTAAATTGATATAGATCAAAACCAATCAAATATAGATTGTTTTAACGCGTCTATCAATTAACGTAATTTGCTTCAAAATTTATATAATTAATAAAACCAAAAAAATGAATTGGGAAAAAAAACAAATGATTGTCACATGGACACTTTTTATTCATTTTTTTTACAAAAGAATTTTAATAAAAAAAGAAAAGTGAAAGAACAAAAAAATATTGAAAAACATAAAAAGAAAAAAAAGGAAAAGAAAACTCATTGGGATACTAAATGGATTTCCCATTTGAATAGGAACTCGTTGGACTAGATATGAATTATTTTGACATTTTTATCCATCGATTTTTTTATTACAAAATTTATTTAATTAAAAATTAAAAAAGCCGAAAAAGACAAAGCAAATTGGGATGCCACCTGAAAAAGTATATTTTTTCTTAAAATTAATCTACATAAAAATTTAAAACAAAATTTTTTTTTTTGAAAAGAATGGATTACATTTTAATTATGTATAAATATAATATCTTTTTTAAATTAAGATATTAAATAATATCTTTATTAATGTAATATATATAAACAAAATGAAATAATATAATATAAAATATGGTTTCATATATACAAATAAGGCAAAATGAAATACTATAAGCCCACATTTAATTCAAATTTGATTTTCAAAAAAAAATGTCGATTCGATCTCAAATAGAAAAAATACATCTACCGAATCTGAACAAATCAAAATCAATTAAATACGAGTAGTTTAGTTGCAAACACATCAATTGACATTTTTAAAAAACTTTCACAAATTTTTTGTTGTTGTAAATTATTTGATTAAAATGAATCAAAAAAGTAAAAAAAATGAAATAAAGTACTACTTTTACACATTTGTTAATTTTTTTAAAAAAATTATTTAATCAAAAAACAAAAAAAAAATGAAAGAAAGCAAAAAACTTAAGAAAAGTAAAAAATAAAAGATGAAAAAGCAAAAAAAAAAAAAACTCGAAGAAAATCGAGTTGCTATGCAACATTAGTGATGATGAGCTTTTTTTACAAAATTTATATCATGGATTTATATCTTTTGCTTTTACTTTAATTTACTTTTTCTTTTTTTTTTATATTAAAAACTTTTTAAGTTTTTTCTTTTGTAGGATTTGCCTTAGAAGTTATTTAGTTTATTAAGGAGTTAATTGGTTTAATATGTGACATACTTTTAACAGCAAGTGTGTCTAACATAAAAATAAAAACATAAAAATAAGATATAAAAAATTAAATTGGTATCAACTAAATCAAAATAAACAAAAATTAAAAACTTTATTAAATATTAAATAAGCAAAAAGTAAAAATAAAATTACGCTGTCATAATGTATAGATCCATGAACCAATCGCTAGACATAAACTTTATGAGTCACCATCAAATTTTTTTTGTTTAGGTGATATTGGCTACCTAACTGAATCTGTCTTGTTTTAAAGAGAGATTCAAACTTAATTTGGATATCTTTAAAATGTAGATTCTAATCTACAAAATCAGATTTTAGGTTTGAGAGTATGGTTATACGTGAGGAAGGTTATAGCACTCTCATAGCGTTTATCCAAAAAGTGATACCAATTTGATTTCAAATTATCTAAGCTGTAAAGTCTTTTTTATAATTTACCGAATAATTTAATTATTGAAAATTGATCTTAAAATTACTCCAATAGTTTGGTAACAATTAAAAATAATTTTCTCACATCAGAAGTATTCATGGAGACTAATGTTCCACTCTGAAGAGGCTTTGTTGTTAGATTTATTTAATCTTTTTTTTGTTTTAAAAACTTTTATTTGTGAAAATAATTTATTCTTATAAATATCTTCTAATATATTGGTAAGATTTTTTGTCAAAAATTATCCTTTAATATGTTAGCAGGATTGAAAATTTATTTATTTGTGAAAATAATTTATTTTTAGAAATATCTTTCAATATGTTGGTAAGATTTTTCATCAAAAATTATCCTTTAATATGTTGATAGGATTTTTAAAATATATTTTTTTCAAGAAAATTCATAAAGTTTTTCAATAGTTTGGAGATACTTAATTCAAGATTTAAATCCTCCAATAGTTTGGTAAGATTAAAAAACTTTGTTTTTGAAAACCTTTTATTTTTTAATTTGAAAGAAAAGAAAATCAATTAAAATAAATAAAAATCATCATGCAAATAATACCATGCAATAATAATATAATATATCATGCAATAATATAATATATCATGCAATAATAATAATCATGCAGAAATAATATAATCATGCAATAATATAATATGTAAATTATCATGCAAATAATATAAATTATCATGCAATTAATATAAATTATCATGCAATTAATATATTAAACAAATGCCAAAATAAGAGCTAAAAATAAATTAACAAAGACATCATGCAAAAATAAACTTTTTTCTCATCATATTAACTCAATTAACCCTTTAAAATAATAAATATAAAAATAATATATAAAAATTAAAAATTAAAATTAAAAAAATCAAAGCAAAAAATAAACAAAAAAAGGAAAAACCTATGCTGTGGGTCAGGTTTGCACCCATGTTGTGCATGGATCTCCACGAATTCATGCGAATCCTGTCTTTTTCAAAATGTTGCCACTTTGATTGTGTATAAAAGCTAAAAAATTAGTTTTTTTCTTTAAAAGGCCTTGGCTCCTTCTCTCTCTAGAAAATCTATGATTTTTATCTAAAAATTGAAATGGAATGTTCCAACAACCACCATAAACCTAGGTTTTGGTGTCGAAAAATTCAAAATCAAAATCAAAATTAAAATCAAAATCAAGATTGAAATTATAATAAAAAATTTTGAGTTTTTATTTTATTAAGCCCAAAGCTCCACAATCAGGCCTACAATCGAATGCCCATTTTAGTTTCAAAGAATTCTAGGACAAAATGGGATGTTACAACTACCATTCTTTGCACAATTTCTATGAAATAGGAATTGTGCAAAAACATAGATAACCATTACATCCGGGCTTAAATCAATCAATTTTTTTAAGAAAGAATCCTCTAAATAGAGGCATATAACTGTAAAAAACTTTTAAAGAATTCTTCTAAAAAGAGGCCCAATAACTTTAAATTAAGAAATGAGCTCTTCTAAATAGAGGCTAAATAACTTTAAAAACTTTAAATAGAAAATTTCAAAAGACATACATTTTGCTTGAGTCTACAAAATTTTAAAATTTTTAGTTTGAAATTCAATGGTTCACAAAACTGCTAAGATTCACAAGGTTTCATAATAAAAGTTGAAAGATTCCAAGACTCCAAGATTTGCAAAAATTCATAATGATTTCAAAATTTACAAAGGTTTTCAGATTTGCAAGAATTTCAAATTTCAAATTTCACAAAGATTCTAGCTTTACAGAGGTTTCAGATTTGTAAAGGTTTTATATTTGCAAAGATTTTCATATATGTAAGAATTTTTAGATTCGCAAGAATTTTCAAATTCATAAGAATGGAAGATTCACAAAAATTTTCAAATTCGCAAAAATGTAAGATTCACAAGAATTTAAATATTTGCAAGAACTCAAATTCACATAAATGAAAGATTCGCAAGAATTTTAGATTCGGAAAAATTTTAGTTTCACAAAAAAATTCATCATTATAAAGATTCACAAACTATAATTCACAGACAAGATTTAAAGATTCGCATTCAAAAGATAAAAAATTTGTAGATTCACATAAAAGATTTTAAGACTTACTTCCAAAATTAAAAAAATTCTTTTTTGAAAAAAAAATTAGAGGTTCACACCTAAAAGTTAAAGATTTTTATTCGAAAAACATAGGGATTCACATCTAATTTTAAAAATTCACATTTGAAAAACTTTAGTGATTATGACCAGATGTCTTATAAATCATGAGTATTTAAAAAAAAAGACTCTTTTAAACAAAGGCTTTAAAACTTTAAAATTTTGGAAAGTTTTCCTTATCAACAAAAAAAAAAATTTATCATGAAAGATCTTTTTCACTTAAGGATTCAAAGGTCAAAAATTTCCTCGTATAAAAATCAAATTATTGTATGTGACAAATGTCATAATAATGCAAATACCTTCTAAATGATGCAAATTTAACAATCAGATTCTCACTAAATGATATAAATGTCATAGTATGATTCAAACGTTCTTTACATGATGTAAATGCATACCCCAACCACGATGTAAATGCAATTATCACAAATTTAAAAGCAATGTAAACACAATGTATATAATACAGATATCACTAAATCAATGCCATGCAATTCCAATTGTGGTAACAAAATCCTCAAGACTCTACCATTCTTTTTTCACTTTTCAATATTAACAATTTCAAAATAAATTCTATCAACTGCTCCATGTTATTTTTCTCATCTCCCAACTTACAAGTTATATCAATCAATCCATCATTGTGTTCATCATTGGGTCACCTCATTTACCCTTTTCAAATCATTTTCTTAGGTTTCTTTCACTTCTATCATTTTGGTTTCTTTCAAAAGAATAAAAAAAATCTTTTACGAATATTATCATTCACTTATTTATTATCATTTTAATTCATGACAAATACGATACAATTTTTTCATTTATTTAAGGGATGTACATTTGATAAAAAATAAGACAAATGGGTATTCATTATCGAAAAGAAGAAGTTGAACAAAAACAAAATACTGTGGCTATTTAAATGGATATTTATATCCAAAATAATAACTGTTTAGATAATTTTGAACTCTAACTTAGAATTCTTTCTCAAAAACATATTTTCTCGATATTCTTGATCTTTAAACATTATCCATATCCTCTAGATCCTCAAATGAAGCTATATTTCTAAGTTTCTATCTTTACTTAAATCGTCCTTTTAGGTTTTCAATTTAAATATTTCTTTTTGTTTTTTTTGTACATATTTTTCTTATATTTTCTTTTCATTTTTTTGATCTATTAGTGACACTTTGATTTAAATCCCAAACAATTCATTGATAAATCTATTGTAGTTCAATTTATGATTTTTGAATTCAAGTATTTATATTTGATCAAAACAGACTTTTAAGGGACGTAACATAGGTTAAGGTGATGAGTTATGAAAGAAATTGATAAAATAGGCCCAAACTGTATTGAAAGGTTATCAAAACAATAATCATTTCTTTCCATGTAGAGCACCTTAACATTTTGCCCCATCAATTTCTTTTTTTTTTTTGGTATTTTTCATCATTTTTCAAGAAAAAATTAAACGCAAAAAGGCTTTGCCCCTGAAATAATTGAAGATATTCACTTTTATAAGCTTTTCAAGCTTTTACCCCCAATGTAAGGGTGATCTTTCATTAGGATTTCTTTAAAAAAAATTTAACAGGTTCAAATGGGATAGAAATGATAATTTTACTCATTTTATGAAAGGTAAAAGAAAAATAGTCATTTATAATTTTAAACATGAATACTCTCAATAGAGAACATTGATTGACAAAAAACAGATTTGTGAATGAACCATTGCAAAGATCACATACTGCATTAGTTTTATCTTTTAAAGAGTAAAATTCTTTACCATATGTGTCTTCTCTTACTCAAGAATCCTAATTAACAGTCTCAACTTATCAATCATATTAACATGAATGATGCTTTCAAAATTGGATCCTGAATTGTTATTATAATTGTCTAAACATTCATTATTTGAAATTTGAGAATAGATATAGAAAAAGATATAAAAATGTAAAAGCATATAATGGTGATTTACACAAAAAAAAATCCTGAAAATGCATCATATTTGTCACTTTTATTAAAATGATAAAAAATAAAATAAAATTTTAATATAATAAAAAAAGTCCGTTATTTCAAAAAAATCCTAAAATGACAAGCAGTTTCAATAAGTTTTTTCATATCCTTCACAAAATTATACCTCTAGGTGATTAGGCAAAGAGCCTTTATATACATTTAACTTCCTTGATTTGTTGAAACTAACCGAGCTTGTTTGGATCAAACTTTACACCTTATACTTGAAAACATGGTAAGTTTCTATAAGGTGACCCATATTTCTATTATGATAATCACATATAGCATTAACATTATACCATTTAAGATATGGTGACTTTAATAGTTCTAAAAGAACTAGGGATACTAGGTCATTCTTTAATTATTCTAGGAATAGTTCAGTATAGGTTATGAGGATAAAATCAATATGAGTTCTTTTTTAGTTGCCCATGGATCTTTTCAAACTACTCACTTGATTATTAAGCCTTGAAACTGTTGTAGTGACAAGATTAAGCCCATATGAAGGTGCTTGAAAGGCTAATTGATAAGGGCTTTGGTAGATGTTATTTATGATAAGGTAATAAGGCTAGTAAGGGAGTTGTGTAATATTATTAATTGAAGTGTAGTAAACAAGATGAACAGGCGGTGGATATGAAGCATAATTCTGAATTATGACCTCTCAAAACTCAATTTGGGTTTCAACTTCTTTCTTTTTAGGTATATTCATTTTTTGGTATTTCTGGCCTTTCCTTCTTCAAACTTACCACTCTTGATTGCATTTTCAATTATCTCTCATGAAATCACCATATCAGTAAAGTTATTTGTTACGTCTCTTATCTTCTTCTCATAACAGGGTGCTATCAAGATGCTTACGAATAAGATAGTTATTTTTTTTTAGTTAGAAGAGGTTAAACTTGAGTAGTGATATCCTTTTATCATTGGGCATATTCTTTAAAGGACTCTATTGCCTTTTTTTTCATGCTTTGTAAAGAAAGATGATTAAAAGCTAAGTCAATGATATGATAGTACCGATTAATAAATATCCGAGCAAGCTCTTTCTAAAAGTGGATGCGTATTTGATCTAACTGAACATACCACATTGCAGTTGAGCTAGTAAGGCTATCTTGAAACACATGTATCAATAACTTTTCATCACTGTTATAAGCAATCATTTTTCGATAATATATAGTAACATGTGTAATCAGAGACTTAGTACCATTTTACTTCTCAAACTCATGGACCTCAAACTTTAGGTGGATTACGACATCTGAGACCAAGCACAGGCCAGCTGCATCCATGAAATTATAAAAGTCTATACCCTAAACGGCTTGTAATCTTTTTTCTAGCATGTTCATCTTTTGTTTAGACTTTGAGTCCTTTTAACTTTCAACCACCTTCAATTTTAACTTCTCATTCTCTTTTAGTTCATCCAAGTTGAGGATTAGGACTGGCTTTACTACATCTTTAGTGAAGACAGGATTAGCAAAACTTTTAAATTACCCTAAAATTGGTGCAAATGGTATTCCTGTGTAAATAAACCCTAGAGGGAATATGAATTGTTATGATGAACTACCTTAAATAGACTAGGCCTAATGTGGGCCATAACTAGAAGTATACAAAAGGGTCAACAATATTTTGTAATGGATGAGTTTGGCTTTTTTTACAATTCTCTTGTTTAGCTTATTCAGTGCCTCTAGGATCTTATTTTACTTTTTTTTAATTTTCTCTTGAGCCCTCTCCAATTTCTAAATATGGCTTGCATTGTTTTGCTCTATTTTTCTGGCTTAGGCTCAGGTGTTGTTCTTATGGTTAGTGGGTCGAGCTATCCTTAAACCTTAATTTACCCCAATTAGGGTGTGTATTTAGAATAATGTTTGTGAAACCATTCAATTATGCATGAAAATAAATGCATGAATGTACAAATGTAATAAAGAAAATTTACCACATTACAATTGTTAACAAAAAAATTTTTATTGAAGTAAAAGTTATTTCTAACCAAATCCAATATTACATCCATGAAAAATCTAGAATTTATTGAAGAAAGAAATTCTTAATTCATCGATACTGGCTTTGCACTTCATTAAGAAAATCTAACAGTTCTTGGTCATGTACTCTTATTAGTGGCACATTTATCTTCCATTCCTTAACCTTTTCTATCATATCCTTGGCTTTGTAAGCAACCATAGTGATTTGGTTAAGCAAGGACACCAACTGGTTATGCTTTCCTACATATGCCTCTTTTGCTTGTTCACATTCTTCATTCATGGCTCCCATTTGTGTTCCAATTTCAACCACAACTCCATTTAGCATTTGGATGTGCTTTTGTGCCTCAAATAATGTCTCTTCTTTTTTTTGTAGCTTTGCTTACAACTGTCCATTTTCTTTCAAAAGTTAAGCCAGTTCTTGATTAGTGGATGATCGTGTTGTGTTAAGGTTAGCAAACAAACTCTTCCACTCATCTTTTTTTTGTTCAAGTGCTTGAATTTCCCTTTTTAGCCTTTTGTTTGCAAGTTTCATCTTTTCGGACTCCCTTTACAAGCCAATAGAGAACTTTGTTAGGCTTTCCATAGATGTAACAAAGA
This sequence comes from Durio zibethinus, assembly GCF_002303985.1. Next base: position 6,824,875 of record NW_019167838.1, on the reverse strand, counting down.
TTATTTTTGTTAAAATTATTTTCTAACAATTACTTCTTATGATAAAGCTAATTATGTGAATCATTGCATAGTAAGAGAAAAAGGATTAGTATACACATAATATATATATAAAGAACAATATATAAATACAAAAAAGTATGTAAATAATATATACAAAAAAATAATACATAAATTTATAAGCAAAATAAACATCCCATCATATGTCCTATTTAAGATTTTCTAACTCAAGGAAAGGCATGGCTTTAATCTAAGTTCAGATCTTTAGGGTTTATTTACATGCTAGTTTCAAAGATTTGACAATCTAAGGGTTCTCAAATTATTTCTTACATCATTGTCCATTATTGAATAGTAAGGTACCCAATCTTCACCCATTATAGGCTACAAGTGAAAATAGTTTAATTTGAGTGAAAATTTTTTCATAGCTCATGCGAAGACATAAAATCTCATGAACGCATAAGTTCTTTACTCCCTCATAAAGGATAGAACTCGAGTGTAGAGCTCATGTTATGCATGTGCCAATGAATGACAAATATATAAAATGAATAAATAAATAAATAAAATACAAACAAAATTTTAATTTATTAGGTTAGGCTTGGATAATAAGAAATCATTTATTGGCTTGACTCTTGATATCCTTAGAGAGTCACCAAACTATCATAAGATATAGATTCATGAACCCATTATTAGACATAGATTTTAGGAGTCGCCATAAATCTTTTTTGTTTAAGTGCGATTGGTCACTTAACTGAATTTATCTTATTTTAAAAAGAAATCTCAAACTTAATTTAGGTATCTTTTAAATGTAGATTCTAGTCTACGAAACCAGATTTTAGGTTCGGGAGTACGGTTACGCATGAAAAAGGTTATAGCACTTTCACAATTCCCATCCAAAAGATGATACTAGGTTAATTTCAAATTATCCAAGCCATAAAGTCTCTTTGTAATTTACTGAATAATTTAATTATTAAAAATTCATATTAAAATTACTCCAATAGTTTGGTAGCAATTTAAGATAATTTTTTTACCTCAGGAATATTCATAAAGACCAGTGTCCCAATGTGAAAAGGCTCCATCATCGAATTTATTTAATTTTTTTTGTTGTAAAAACTTTTATATGTAAAAATAATTTATTCTTAGAAATATCTTTCAATATGTTGATAAAATTTTTTGTCAATAATTATCCTCCAATATATTGGTAGGATTTTAAAAAAATATTTTTTCAAGAAACTTCATTAAGTCTTCCAATAGTTTGAAAAAACTTAATTTAAGATTTAAGTCCTCCAATTATTTAGTAGGATTGAAAAAAAAAAAATTTTTTTGAAAACCCTTTTCTAAAATTTGAAAGAAAAGAAAATCAATTAAAATAAACAAAAATCATTATGCAAATAATACCATGCAATAATAATATAATATTTCATGCAATAATAATAATCATGCAAAAATAATATAATCATGCAATAATATAATATATAAAATATCATGTAATTAATATATTAAACTCATACTAAAATAAGAGCTAAAAAGAAATTAACAAAGACTTTATGCAAAAAAATTTTTTTTTCTCATCATATTAACTCAATCAACCCTTTAAAATAATAAATATTAAAATATAAATGTAAAAATAATATATAAAAAATAAAATAAAAAATCAAAGCAAAAAATAAATGACAAATGAAAAAACCTGCACAGTGGGTCAGGTTTGAAACCAGGTTGCACGTGGATCTCTACAAGTTCACATGGATCTTGTCTTTCTCAAAACATTACCGTTTTGATTATGTATAAAAGCAAAAAAATTAGTTTTTTCTTCAAAAGGCCTTGGCTCCCTCTCTCTATATAAAATAAAACCTTTGTCTTCTCTCTAAAAACCCAAATGGGATGTTCAACTGGTCATCTTAAACATAGGTTTCGATATCAAAAAATTCAAAAGGGTGTCAAAAAATTCAAGACAATCTAGAAACTACTGTGTACTCCAAAACCCGACCACCGTGAAAACCCTTCGGCTACCATGAGCCCATTATTAACTTTAAATTTCAACCGAAAAGTTTAACTAAAAATCCAAAGAAATCTAGAATTTGAATCCAAACACAAAAAATCAAAAAAATTCCTGAAAATTCACCAAACTCCACCTACAAACCCAGAATCATATTGAAAATTCCAAATCAAACAAAACCTCTACCCAAACTTCTAGAATTAAAAAAAAAAATCAAAACCTAAATTCTAGAACTGGAACTTAACCTTTAATCAAAACGCAGAAACAAGCAAACAAAAATCAAACCTCATGAATGTTAAAACCCTAAACTAGCTTTTAAAAGAAACACCTAAAACCCAAAACTAAAAATCCAACAAACTTTTTTTCCCCTACCCCAAATGGTTTCTATGTATGATTTTTTATAGGGATTCAATCCTTTTTCATCTGAAAAACAGAACTCAACTGAATCTTTTATTTTAATGTGATTTTAATTGATCTAATTTTGTTGTGAATGGATTATGTAATTAAGTCCTTTTGTTGAAACTTTTCTTTTTCATATTCTGACTCTTTTTTATTTTACTCTGACTTTTTCTTTACTTTTTGAAATTACAATAACAAATTTTGAGCTTTTATTCTATTGGACCCAAAGCTTCACAATCGGGCCCACGATCGAAGGCTCATTTCAGTTACGAATAAGTCCTTAACAAAATGGAGTGTCTACACACGCAACACTAAACAGAAAAATTTGAAAAGAATGAAGATAAAAATGAGTGAAAAAAATATAATAAAAAAGTAGGTCTTACATTTAAAAAAATATAAATTGAAAAAAAATTAAAAAAAGGGTCTATAAAAAATCTTGGACTTAATTAAAATAAAAACATAAAATATATAAAAATTAAAAAAATTGTAAAAATGCTTAAGAAAAAAGGCGAAAAAAATCCAAAACAAAAAAATAATTTATAAAAAAATTATAGTCACCATTAAAAATAATAAAATACATAATAAATAATAACTAAATAATAAAAAGTGAACCTATGAAAAACAAAAGTAGTAGGTCAAAAAATTTTAAAATAATAAACATATAAAATGTTAAAAAAATCAAATATAAAAAGTAAAAATGGTTAAAACAACTTATCAAAGGAAAAAATTAGGTTCTACATTTAACAAAAGTGAACCTGAAAAAAATAATTTAATAATATTATATATTTCAAAAAATGAAAAAGCAAAAATTTTAAAAATTTTTAAAAAACGATAAAAAAATCCCATGAAAACATGGTGGACCCCACTTGAAAGAAAATAAAACTAATTTAATAATAAAGTATATAAATAAATAAATAAAACAAACAAACAAAAACATAAAAGAAATGAAAAAAAGCAAAAAAAAAAAAGAGCAACACGTGACTACAATGCAGGTTGTACACTATAGCATTTATATTATTGATATCAAATGATCCATATTAAAAAGGTTAAAATATAAAAAACCACTAAATATTAAAAAAGTTAACAAAAAAACCCAAATGGAAAAAAAAAAAAGCAAATGGCTTAACATGTTGTATATTATTGATCTAAAACGAGTCTTACAAAAAAAATTTAAATCAAAAAAATATTTATCAATCATGTAAAAAAAATAAACATGCGGTGTATTTTTATAGTGAGTGAGTTTCAAAATAAAATTAAAATAAAAAATAACTATTTTGAAAAACTTAAAAAAATAGAAAAAGTAAAAAGTAAAAAAAAAAAGAAAAAATTTTGGTATAAATGAGTCTCATAAAAAATATTTTAAAAATATATTTATTTGTTTTTTTAAATTATTGAATATATTTATCAAAGTATGGGTCACACATAAAAAATTAATGTAAAAATGTGAGTTCTACACCTTTTTTAAAAAATTAAAAAAAAAAAACAAATGGATCCCACCAAATTTAAAGAAACAAAAAAAAATGATGGAAATGTAAAAAAATGTGAGCTATATAGCTTTGAAATTTTTTTGTTTAAAAAAATGTGAGTCCCACCAATAAAAAGCAAAACAAAAAAAATTGATAGATTAAAAAAAGTTCTCACAACTTAAAAAATAAAAAAATATAAATCTCATGTCTTTTAAAAAAATTAAAAAAATAAGTGAAGTCCAAAAAAAAAAAAAAAATAAAAAGTAATAAGCTTCTATATGGCAGCATCTGCTGCATATTTGCAGCATTTATATAAAAGATATCAATTGGACCCCATATTAAACTTTAAAATATTTACAAATATAAAAATAGAAAAAGAAAAAGTAAATATAAAAAAAAAGAAAAGTAAAAAAAAGAATTAAAATGATTTGATATATGATATGTTTTTTATATTAAGTGGGTTTCATAAAAAAAATTTAAAAATTATTTATTAAATATGTAAAAAATAGAAAAAGTAAAAGTAAAAAAAAAGGAAAAAAAACAAGTGATATATCTTTGGTAGCAAGTGAGTATCATGAAAAAATTTAAAATTTTAAAAAATATTTATTAAATATTTTTAAATAAAAACAAAAAAAGAAAAAAATATTAAATATTAAAGTGAGTCTCACACAAAAAAATAAAATTTTTTTATCAAAGAAAAAATCTAAAAAAATACTTTTTATTGTTTAAAAATTTTATTAAATATAATAAATAAATTAAAAAAACATAAAAATGCAAATAAAAGAATGAAGCAACAAACAACACGTGGACAACATAGTAGATAAAACATTTGCAAAATTTATATCTAACATACATATATTTTTATCTTTTATTGCTTAGAATTGTGACATGTAAACTACCACATATGCAACTTTCATTTGCCATGTAAGACCATTAAGTTGCCAAATATTCATTTTAAGTTGTCAGGTCTTTCAAGTTTAATTATTTCCTTTCTATATCTTTCATCTCTTAGGGTTTACAGCCAAAAATACTTCATCTTTCATTCTTGGTTGCCTTTTCAATACTTGTATTCCTTTTTCATTTATTTAAAAAAATGTTTTATTTTTTTATTCAAAAGACAATAAATCTTCAAAAAAGTCTTTAGAGATTGAGAGGAGATAAAGTTATACTTTTCAAATTCTTCATGTAAGTAACTAATTGTCTTTTTTATTATCTATTTATTACTTTCAATTTTCATTCTCCAAGAAAAACACATTCATCTAACATTTGATTGTAAATATAAATATTTTTAACTTAGTTTTTTTTTTAAAAAAAATTGTTTTATATACATTTTTTTTTGTTTTAGGTTCTACCAACAATCTGTCTAATACTTTTTTTTCAACAGCCTTTCCATGAAAAATATTTCATCAAAAGTATGTTACTTCCAATTAAAATAGAATAATCTTTTCCTAATTTTAAAAATCCATTTGAACAAAAAAAAATCCACTGTCTTAGAAGAAATCACCAAATTTAGAATTTGTTTAATGATTATCTGATCACCTATTTTCATTCAGGTTCTTTGCAATCTTTCTTACAATGTAGATACATTTCTTTTCTTTTCCCAATTTTAACAATTATATTTTTATTATATTATCATTGCATTATAGTTTTGGTTTAATAATAAAGATTTTTAATGAAAAAAGTGAAATAAATCACAATGACTAATTAGTGATTTGAAAATGAAATGAGCAAGAATTTTATTTGAAATTATGGGTTAATTTACAACTTAGGTGAGATTTATTTGCCTCTTTTGATTACAGAAAATATGACATTTTTTATTTTTACCCGTTGTGACTTTTTCACTTTTTAAAATATATGAGATATTGGAGATGTGTCATTGTTATTTTATCTTTTGAAATGTATTTTTTTATTATTGCAATATATATTAGATAATAAAATCATAAACCATAACAACGTGTGGATTACTATCTTATATAGTTTATAAATTAAAAAATAATAAAAAATTTTAAAGTAAAAGTAGCAAACAACACGTGGACAACAATAATAGATGTGTTTGTGTTAAGTTCGGACTAATAAAAAGAGCTCAAAGATAAGACTGAGAGAATTGAGAAGAAGAGTTCAAAAGAAAGAATGAGAGAGTTAGAAGAAGAATTGGCTTTCTTTTTACTTAGAGGGAGTGGGGTATTTATAAAAGTTAGCTAAGACTAAATGACCAAAATACCCCTATTCCAATTGTGAGCTACTCTTTTAGGATAAAAGATAATTATACCTTTATGACCTAAAAATAACCCTAACATTATGTTACCCAAAAACAGTCTGAAGATTAAATAAAGGTTGAGCCGAAATATCTTACCTACTTTGGCTTTAGTTGATTTGTTAAAATTTAAGGATATATCCAAGTACAGACTTTGAATGTTGATTTTATTATCTAACCTTTTAGTGACGCGAATGGTTTGAAATACTGATATGATGGGATGTCATTTTATGATTCATCTAATGTGGATAACTATTAGGATCTCAATAGTTTTTTTATTTTATTTGCTAACTATTTAACATTGGCCAAGGTTAATAGGCAGTTGATCTGGGGGCCCTTAGGTCATCTAAGTTAGTTATCCAATAACCAATAGATACTTGATAGATTTTATAATGAGATTCTAAATTCATTTGTGCCAAGATGATTTACACCGAGGTGAATCTATGTCGAGATAATTTACATTAAAGTAAATATATGCTAAGGTGATTTTTACTTAGGTGAATTTGTGTCGAGATGATTTTCACCAAGGTGAATTTGGTGAATCTGAACTCTTGCAAAAATAATTTTGTTGAGCGAAGATTTATTGAAAGAAAATTTATTTAGTAAGCTTTTTTTAAGGTAATTTTTATTATAGTGAGCTTTTTTATCGAGCTAAGTAATTAGGTCAAGCTGAAATTTTTTAGCCAACCTGAGCTTTTTAGCTATGCTAATCCTTTGCTAAGAAAATATGGTGAAGCTGTTACTTTACCAATGAAATTTGGCTAGATCGAGCTCTTTTATCCTAGCTAATTTTTTTTAACCAAGCTAACCTTTTTTGATGAACTGAGCATTTTTGGTCAAGCTGGCAAAACTAATATTTTATTAATAAAGTTTAGCTAAGTTGAGCTCTTTTAGTCAAACTAATCCTTTATGAAAGAAATTTGATGAAGTTAATACTTTATCTAAGAAATTTAGTCAAACTAAACTTTTTTAACTATCTTTTATCTTTTGACCGAGTTAATCTTTTTTAGCCAAGCTAATTATTAAGGCTTTTTGGACGAGTTGGTCTTTTATCAAAAAAATTCGATCGATTGAGCTCTTTTGACTAAGCTGATCACTTTGATTAAGGTGGCCCAATTAAGCCATTATAAATGCAATTTACTACGACGAGCTCTTTGACCTAAGGTTAGCTTTTTTAGCCAAGCTGATCACTTTGGTCAAGGTGATTCAGTTAAGCTTTTATAAAGGTAATTTACCGAGATAAGTTCTTTAGTCGAAGTAACATAACTAAACCTTTATGAAGGTAATTTATCGAGCTAAGCTCTTTTGGTCAAGTTGATCACTTTGGTTGAGGTGCCCCAACTAAGCTTTTATAAAGGCAATTTACCTATATGAGCTCTTTGGTCGAGGTGGTCGAGCCAAACCTTTATGAAGGTAATTTACTAAAATAGCTTTTTGACTGAAATGATCAAGATAAGCTTTTTTGACTAAGGTAAGCTTTTTTAGTTGAGTTGAGCTTTTTTGTCCAAGTTGAGCTCTTTTGGTCAAGCTGATTACTTTAGTCAAGGTGGCTCAACTAAGTTTTTATGAAGGTAATTTATCAAAATGAGTTTTTTTATTGAAATGGTTAAGATAATCTCTTTTGCTGAGGTGAGCTCTTTTGGTCAAGCTGATCATTTTGGTCGAGGTGACCCTATTAAGTTCTTATGAAGGTAATTTACCGATATGAGCTCTTTAGTTGAGATGGCCAAGCTAAGCCTTTATGAAGTAATTTATTGAAATGAACTTTTTGATCGAGGTGGTCGAGATAAGTTCTTTTGATCGATGCGAGCTATTTTGGCCAAGCTAATCACTTTAACCGAGGTGACCCAACTAAACATTTATGAAGGTAATTTACTAAGATGAGCTCCTTAGCCAAGGTGGCCAAAATGAACTCTTTTGATCGAGTTGAGTCCAAGCTCTTTAGCCAAGCTATTTTGTCATTGGGCCTTTATAAAGGTATTTTGTAGATTCAAGCTTTTTTGATTAAGCTAAGTCTGAGCTCTTAGATCGAGCAATTTTGTCGAGTTAGGCTTTTATAAAGGTATTTTATAGATCCAAGCTATTTTGGTCGAGTTACGTCTGAGCTTTTAGGCTGATCTATTTTGTTGAGTTGGATCTTTATGAAGGCATTTTGTAAATCCGAATTCTTTTTAGTCAAGTTGAGTCCGAGCTCTTATGTCTAGCTATTTTATCTAGTTGGGCCTTTATGATAGCATTTTGTAAATCTAAACTCTTTTGACCTAGTTGAGTTTGACTCTTTGGTTGAGTTATTTTATTGAATTAGGCTTTTATGAAGATATTTTGTAAATCCAAGCTCTTTTGATCGAGTTAAGTCTGAGCTCTTAGGTCGAGTTGTTTTGTTGAGTTAGACCTTTATGAAGACATTTTGTAAATGCGAACTCTTTTGGCCGAGCTGAGTCTAAACTCTTAGGTCAAGCTGTTTTGTCAAATTGAGCCTTTATAAAGACATTTTAAAGATCCGAGTTTTTTTGATCGAGTTAAATTTAAGCTTTTTGGTCATGCTGTTTTATCGAGAAGAGGTTTTTCTAAAGCTGATATACAGATTTGAGCTCATTGACCAAGTTTAATCTGAGCTCTTTGGCTGAACTGAGGTCAAACTTTTTTTATAGAGTTGAGTCTAAGCTTTTTGGCCGAGTTGGATTCGAACTCTTTAGTCGAGCTAGGTTCAAGCTCTTCTATCTTTTTGTGGTGCCATTCTTAACTTTATTAAGAAAAATCTCTACCTTATGTGCCATTTGTTTGTGCTAAGTTCGGGTTGAGAGAAGCACTCAAAAATAAAAATGAGAGAATTGAAGAGAATATCTTAAAAAAAAAAAAATGAGAGAGTTAAAAAAAGAATTGACTCTCTTTTTAATTAGAGAGAGTGAAAATATTTACATAAATTGATTGAACTAAATGACTCAAATACTTCTATTTCAATTGTGAGTTATTCTTTTAAAATAAAAAATAATTATATTTTTATGACCTAAAAATACCCTTACAGGTGGTATATCTATAAAATTTATATATAGGATGTTATTAAATTTATATTCAAAGTAAACAACTATTAAATTTATATTCAAAGCAAACGACTTTTTAATTTTTTAAATTAGTTTCTTGGATGTATTTACAATTTACTACACTGGTACCAGAAAGAAACGAAAGACGCCGCCTCGGCTAAACTACACCTGTTTTCGTTTCGCTGAAAATGTATCCAATTTACCCAATCGTTCCCTTTTTTTTTTTTTTTAATTACTTGCTAACATCAGCAGGGTGCTCAATACACCCCTCCATCCGACGCCAACATTATTCCCATCCCTAAACCACGATAGGAGGAAAAGTAATCCAACTACACACTTCCCCATCCTTTCTGAAACCCTAATAACAAACATTAGAAAATTCCAACGGATTCTCTCTTTTTTTTTTTCCAGGTTTCCCCTATTTTCCCTGATTTTCATCAATCTATAGATATATATTTCGCTTTGATATTAAAAGTTTAATATTTTTTTAATTTTTGAGCATTTAGGGTTTCGAATCTTATTTTCTGGCAAAGATTTTTATAGGGTTTGGTTCCTGAACGGAATGGCGTCGGCATCAAGTCAGCCGCAGTTCCGTTACACTCAACCCCCATCTAAGGTGCTGCATTTGAGAAACTTGCCATGGGAGTGTACGGAGGAAGAGTTGATCGAGCTGGGGAAGCCATTTGGTAAGGTCGTTAACACCAAGTGCAATGTTGGAGCCAATCATAATCAAGCTTTCATTGAATTCGTAAGTTTAATCAGATTTTTTTTTCTTTTTTGTTTTTAACTTTCTTCCGTTTACTTCAATAATTATAGTAATTGTATTTTTTTTTACGGTTTTTTAGGCTGATTTAAATCAGGCTATTGCTATGATATCATATTATGCATCATCTTCTGAGCCTGCTCAAGTAAGGGGCAAAACGGTCTACCTACAATATTCTAACAGGCAAGAGATTGTAAACAACAAAACGACCGCGGATGTTGCCGGAAATGTTCTGTTGGTAACAATAGAAGGTCAAGATGCGCGGCTTGTTTCTATAGATGTTTTGCATTTGGTAAGGAAGACCTTGGTCTATTTGTCTTTTTGGTTTAGAAGGGTGTGAAGTTATTATTTCTAGGTTGTTGCTTGATATGAATTTAGATAGTTACTAGGATTGTGTAGTTATTGTCATGCTCTTTTGGGAAAAAAGCTTTTTGTTGTTTTGACATGAATGTCAATGGATCAGCAGGATCATGTCAAGGGAATTATCTCCAATGGCAGCTTAGTGCATCGGGAGAAAGAGCACATGTGTGTTTGTCTCCTTTCTCCTTTCCTTAACACTGCCTCTCTCTTCCCTACTCTTCCTTACTTACCTCCTATTCCTACCATTTAGGATTTTTCATTTCTTCTTTCATGTACATCCTTCTGCCTTGAACTTTTTAGATGCTTTGTGTCACCATGTTTTCGCTTGTGCTGCATGAAATGAAGTTTCTATGAAGTTTGTTCTCCATTTATGATTTTGTACATATGGTCTGTATTATAAATTGTGCAATAAATTAGGTGCAAGCTTTGCTGAGTGTCTAAATCTTCACTCCTCATGAACATGAGCTGGGTAGTCTAGTTGAGTGCCTCTGTTTTTCTTGGCACTTAGGTGAAGCAATGTACCAAACAAGTGTCTTAGAACCCTGAATCCATGGTAACTTTAAGGGAGGTGCCTGCTTTCGTGCATAGCTGACCATCTTAGTAGAACAAAAGGTGCTTAAGCCAAGTGCCTCCCTAATTTGGCAGTTATTTTGTAGAAAGTTTGAAGACCCATGATTAGTTAGCCAATCAGTCAGCTAATCAGCCAGCTAATCAGCACTGTTTATTGTCCACTGACGTCCTTTATTCACAGAATGAATGAATATCATCAATAAAAGCCCTTGAAGATGGAAAGATGCTTCTGCCCCTATGTGTTCATGCAAACATACTTATCTCTTGCCAGTTGGAAAAAAAAATAAATTGTAATTATTATTAATATAGTCCAGAAATCATATATGAATAATATGAGGTAGCTAGTTGTCACGGTCTAAATTTTTTTTTAAAAGTCCATATAGCTATATCTGCTTTTGAAAAGTGAGTTAATCATTTGCATGGAAATTATTCTACTAAAGAACAGTGGTTATTTTTCTTAAGGAAGTATGTAATCTACAAGTTTAATCTTCTTTAGTGCCTGATGTTGAAAAGGTACCTAATCTGTAACTTTGTCATATAGAGACACAGATTTCCTGAGATATATATATATATATATATATATCAACTTGTTTTACAACTAGGTGCCCATCCGTAGTTGAGAGTTTCTTTGTTCCTTGCACCTTGATTGATCCTAGAATCTGGGGCTTATTGCAACATTTGCCTTTGACTTCCTCGGATATGGGCTTTAATATTTTAAATGCTAAAGCGATTAATATCAGTCCCTGCATCTGTATTTTGCTTTAATTTATTTGAAGCTGGTGGAGCTTTATCTTTTATCTTTAGAAAAAACAGTGATTGGATCAGATTTTTTACTTTGAAGTTGAGGGAATTATTTATCCCATGAAAACTTGATAAAAATTGAAATTTGAGCAGCCTGAAGTGTAGCTTTGTTTTATTTGGAAAGATGTGAGATTTCTTAGCACTACTTGGTTAGTCCTTTCATCCTTCATTCTATTTATCTTTTGCGGCATTCTAGTACCCTGGTAAAGTCATTGATTTTACATGTACTAATATATTGTTAACCTCCTTGGAAAATCTGAATTGTATCAGTGCAATTGTCAAGCTGTATTCTGTTAACAAGTTCTTTTGCTCATGTCTCTATGCTGAAGATTGGGATATGTAGGACTTATCCCCATTCCTTAGTTTCTGGCAAATCTGTTGGAGTGAATTACAGTTTGGAATTGCCTTTTGCAGTTCTTTTACTTGATTTTGTCTGTTCCACTTTTTAAAGTAGTTAATAACGCAGGTATTTTCAGCTTTTGGATTTGTGCATAAAATTACTACCTTTGAGAAGACAGCTGGATTCCAGGTCAATTCTCCTTCTTTTGGTATTGGTTGGTTTGCTTCAGCCTTTGAAAATAAGTTCATTCAATACCCTTTCTTTTTTGTAGGCATTGGTGCAGTTTTCAGATGCAGAAACAGCCACGTCAGCAAAAAATGCCTTGGATGGACGAATCATTCCTAGGTGACAGTTGTATTAATTGTTAAACATGGTATTTAGTTCAACTATAATAGACCATGTAGCTGTAGACATGGTGCACTTGCATTGAGCACGTATGTCTATTGGGCCCTAAAACTTTTGATTGAATGTTTCTGTTAAGGGTTGCAACATTCCCACTTGTTTGTGTTCTTTTAGTCCTTGATAAAGTATATAGACAACTCACCAAGTTAGAATAAAGTATAGTTCCTATAATTAACAAAGGTGTCCTCCACAAGCAAAGCTTTAATCTTACAGCTTATGTTGTTCTTTTGTGGCCGTTGATTTTCCTGCACAATGATCTTCTGACTTTGCGCTGGGTTTTCAGGTATCTGCTTTCTGAAAATATAGCTCCTTGTACGCTTAGGATCACGTATTCTGCTCATACAGATTTGAGTGTGAAATTTCAGAGCCACAGGAGCAGGTATTCCTCATGTCTCCTCATGGAATCTGATTATTAATCATATGTATCACATTCAAGCACATAATTGGTTCTGATGTTGCTAATGAATCAATAATTTTCATGGCAGTTAGTATTTGATTGCATATATGAACTCTTCATCCATTCCTTGTTGCCTTACGTTTTGCTGGTGCTGCTGCTCATCTCTCTGCTAGTGATCTCCATTTTCTCTATCATATGGTAATTACAGAAATTGTTTGCCTCCTTTTCTTTTTTTCTTCAGGGACTATACCAATCCCTATCTTCCTGTTGCTCCTTCGGCTATTGATGGAAGCAGCCAGGTAAACAATATTCTATTGACAGTTGAATTTCTTAACAGCAGTTAGAATTTTAATATAGCTCTCTGTGAATTTTTTACTAGATACATTTTCTTAGCACACACCCTTTGTTTTAGCCCAAGGTACTTGCCATAAATGTATTAAAATGATTATGTCTAATTTTTTCTCTTGCAAGGTGTCACATGCTTCAAGATTCAACTTTTGTGAACCTTTATTTCTACTGAGAAATGATAATTTTACTGCATTACTACGCTGGATTCTATAGTGTTTGTTTACTATTTTTTCTTTTTTAATGAGATTCATTTGTCAACATTGCAGTTCAGTTTGGGTCTTGATGGGAAAAAACTAGAACCTGAGAGTAACGTATTACTTGCATCTATCGAGAACATGCAGTATGCTGTTACTTTGGATGTGCTACAAATGGTATTTACAATTACTGGAATATGACTGTATAGTATGTCAACTCAGACTGATTATTCATAATTTTCTGTATGTATTTGTCCCATGTTTAGGTTTTCTCTGCTTTTGGCCATGTTCAAAAGATTGCCATGTTTGATAAGAACGGTGGAGTGCAGGCTCTAATTCAGTATCCTGGTAATGTTTAAATATGTTTATTTGTCTTGTCTTAAATTAGGCCTCTAAATGTGATACTTCTTCCATCAAGATGATCTGTTGTTAACCTTCCAGAATTTCTGACTAGTGATACAAAAGGTTATTGTTAGATTGAGAGTGCTTGTTGAAACAAATTCGACCTTAGTATTTATGGCTTAACCCATTATTCTTTTTATATTTAGGCTAGAACATCGGAAGGAGACTGTATGCATTATTCTGGCCATTCCTTAAATTTAAGTATTAATGGTTCCATCCCATGTTTTGCAGATGTTCGGACAGCCGTTGTTGCCAAGGAGGCCTTGGAAGGGCACTGCATATATGATGGAGGGTTTTGCAAGCTTCATATCTCATATTCACGCCATACTGATCTCAGTATAAAGGTGTTTGGAGGATACAATTTTCTGATTGTTATCTAAATGGTTTGTTTTGATGCAATAGTTTAGCTTGGTGGCAAAATTGACGGCCGCGCATTTTCTTGGTACTTTTTCATGGTTTTTTAAAGGGTGTGAGGAAGTGAAGAGGGAGGGGGTGGGGGAGTTCTTTAGAGTTCTTCAGAATCCTGCTATGTTGCATTGCATTGATTGAATTACATTGCTGATTTTGTTTGGTCTTTAGGTTGCAACTTTTAAAGATAAAGAAGCTCAGTCTAATATGGTTGGTCTGTTCGTTACAGGTCAACAATGATAGGAGCAGAGATTACACAATCCCTAACCCTACCATGGTTAATTCACAGCCAGTTCAAACAATGGGCCCGGCTGCTCATCAATACAATGGGACTCAATATGCTCCAGGTCTAGAGCAACCTATGATGCCTCCTCAACCTTCAGCTGGATGGGCCTCAGCTGTTCCAGCACCGCCGCAATCCATGCCAGTACAGATGACTAATCATCATCCTTACATGCCACCAGCCCCAATGCCTCAAATGACTCCCGGGATGATGCAAATGCAAGGACAGAGTGGCGTATCACCACCAGCTGGTATAGTGCCTCCTTACAGACCCAGTCAGATGTGATAGCATTTATCTACGGTATATATAAAAACTGAGTTGGGGTGGCCTCAGCTGCCACATAGTGCTTGCTCCCTATCTGCCTTATTTTGTTCTTTTTATTGAATATGGACTTGATAATAATTTCTAGTGGACATTTTTGGTATTTTGTTCATGGAATTTCGGGAGTTATTGAGTTATAAAATTAAATTAATTCTGGGTCATTTAAATATTTTAGATTCAAGTTAATTCGACTGAGTAATCACTTTTGTCAAATAAAATTTGGTCTAATTGAAGGATTTTTCAACTTCGAATTCATTTTGCTAGCTCTATTCTTACATGTAATTACTTATTCTTGGTTCAGCTCCGTACTAAAATGATAATTGGTATTTACATTAAAGAAATCAAATAATAATTAATATTTATGTTAAAAATATCAAAATATGCATGAACATACGTTCTTTTATTTTTTATTTAAAATATGATGTTAGTGTATTAAAAAATATAAGCCATGTAAATTTAGAATTTTTTAGTAGCTACCAATTTTATATCTTATACCAAAATGTAAAATTCTATTATTCTTGATCTACAAAAAACAAATAATCTCTCCATGCTTTTTCAAAGATAAGATCCAGAATAGTTTATATTCAAAATCATTGATTAGTCAAATCTTTTCTCTTTTTGTATTTTTATTCTTTCTCTAATTTTCTTATGCTTTTATAAATAAATATTTTTAACGAAAATATTATATAGATATTTAATTATTAATTTATAATTAAAAAAAAAAATACAACACCCTTCACCCACAACCACAATGAAACGCATTACGCGTGCAACTAGTTTTAGCAGCTAGTTAAAGTTAATACTTACGAACGAAAAATTATAAATAGTGAGTTGAAAATAGAAACTCAGTTGAGTAGAGAAAAAAAAAAATCATTGTGACAAGCCGGCATCAATTTCAATAGAGATAAGGTTTCAATTTATTCGTTCGTTCCTCTAATCTCCTCTTCCTATCACGTTGGCTCTTAACTCCGTCTCTTTTTCTCTCTCTCTCCTTCGTTTCCTTCCCACAGCATACACTAAAAAACTAAGGAAGGCAATCTTCTCCCGTTAAACCCTAAGTTATGACTGTATCTCTCAAAGCTTCTGATATGAGCTGAATGGGATGAAGAAGATGAAGCTGCAACAGAGTGCTTGCACAACTTGATAAGAGAAAGGAGAAGAAGAATCGAGAGAAAGAAATAGGAATTTTTTATATTGTATATTCATCAACTGATTTCAGTTACTCCAATACATCATATATCACAAAATAATGTCTCAACAAAAAACCAACGACCTCTTTGTAATTAGCACCTCTATAACTAATCCCATATTAACTGACTTAACAAACATTTAAAATAGATTTATGTTTATTGAACTGGACATGAATAATACCCAATTAGCCAGGAAGTCCAATACTTTAGCACAGCCTGTAACATATACCCTTCCTTGTAAAGATCTTGTCCTCAAGGATCAAAAGAAGAATATTGCTTTTGTAGATCATAGAAGACTTCCCAGGTGGCATCTTCAGTAAAGCAATTGCTCCATTGCACTAGCACTTCAGTGACCAACTTACCTCTTCTCATGTTCATACGCCTGTCCAGAATTGTTACAGGTTTTTTAGCTATGACTCCATCAGCATCCAGTAAAGGTAACTGTGCTTGTGTTGGTTCTTTTCCCACATGCTTCTTGAACTGTGACACATGGAAAACTGGATGAATACGAACATCTGCTAGTAACTCCAATCTATTTGCCACAAGTCCCACTTTATCCAACACTTTGAAAGGTCCAAAGAACTTAGCTGTATGCTTAAGAGGATATCTATTAACAACAGATTTCTGCCTATGAAGCTGAAGTTTAACATACACCCAATCACGAATATTAAACTATCTGTCAGATCTGTGCTTGTCAGCCTGTTGCTTCATTTTATTCCTAGCTCGAGTCAAATAAAATTTCAAAAGCTGGATTGTTACTTCTCTTGCCTGCAAACTCCTATCAACCTCTCCCACCTTAGAATCGCCAGAAATATAGGGCATATGAGTTGTTGCAGCTTGTCCATACACAACATCATAAGGTGCGGATTGAATAGCAGTGTGATGGCTGATATTGTACCACCATTCTGCTAGCGGCACCCATTTAGCCCAATCCTTTGGTCTTTCACCAATCACACATCGAAGGTAGGTTTTTAAGCATCTATTAACCACTTCAGATTGCCCATCAGTCTGAGGATGGTAGGCAGTCGACATTTTCAGCTCAGTACCAAGCAGTTTGAATAACTCATTCTAAAACAAACTAGTGAAAATCTTGTCTCTGTCTAAAACAACGCTGTTTGGAACTTCATGCAGTTTATAAACATTATCTAAATAGGCTTGTGCCACCGTATGAGAAGAGTAGGGATGAGAAAGAGTGATAAAATGAGTATATTTGCTCAGTTGATCCACAACTACCATGATGACTTCCTTACAAAAGGATTTAGTTAATCTTTCGATGAAGTCCATTGAAACATCTGTCCAAATTCTATCTAGAACTGGTAATGGTTGCAACAACCTAAGCATGCCAGCCGCATAGAACATCGTCTCACAAACAGTCTAATTTCCTACTTAATGCCCTTCCAATAGACCACACTAGCCATCCTTTTCATTGTAGCCTCTACACCTGAATGTCCACTAGAGACTGAATTGTGAAAAAATTTTAATAACTCTTGTCTGAGTCCAGCAGTAGACCCTAACCCTACTGCCAATTTCCCTTTTCATCTTAATTGGCCATTCTGCCATGTATACTTGGAAGAACGGTTTGATCATGCTGAATTTTGTGAATCAGCTTAGTAATTGTAGAATCTTCAACCCAAGAGTGCTTGATTCTGTCAACTATTTCATTCTCAATGAGTGAAATCGCACATAACATTGCCTGTGGTCTTCTAGATAAAGTGTCAGCTACTGAGTTAGAAGACCCTTTGCTGAAGATCAATTCATAGTCATAACTCATCATCTTAACAACCCATAGCTGCTGTGCAGGGGTATTAGTCTTCTAATCTAGAAGAAATTTAAAACTTTGATGATCAGTCTTAATCTGAAAATGCCTACCAGTTAAGTAAGAATTCCACTTTTTAATAGCTGCTAAAAGCAGCTATCATCTCTTTCTCGTAGACTAATAAGAGCTGGCGTCTAAGAGATAAAGCGTTACTGAAGAATGCTATAGGTCTACCTTTCTGACTTAACACCGCCCCAATGCCCAAGTTAGATGCATCAGACTCAATGATAAAGGTTGAGTTAAAATCAGGCAAAGCCAACACAGGAGCAGAAATCATTATTGCTTGTTTGAGTGCTGTAAAGGCCTTTGTGGCTTCTGCATTCCAAGAAAATCCATTCTTTTTCAAAAACTTTGTTAATGGTTTACAATTGAACTGTACCCCTTAATGAACGTTCTATAGTAGCCTGTTAAGCCAAAAAATCCCCTGAACTCCTAAACACAATTAAGAATGGGCCATTCTAAGACACAAGTTATATTCTTGTCATCCATAGCCACTCTTTGCTGACTAATAGTATGCCCTAAATATTCCATTTGAGTTGCAGCAAACACACATTTAGATAATTTGACAAATAATTGATTCTGAACAAATGCAACAAATGACTCTCCCAGTTAGCAGAGTATATAAGAATATCATCAAAGAAGATAAGCACAAATCTTCTGAGATAAGGCTAAAGGATGTTGTTCATAAGACTCTGAAAGGTGGAAGGGGCATTGGTGAAGCCAAAAGGCATTACCAGAAATTCGTAGAACCCAAAATGGGTTCTAAATACAGTCTTGTAGATATCTCCATCATCCATTTGAATTTGCTGATAACTAGATCTAAGATCTAACTTAGAAAACCAACAAGCTCCAGTCAAATCAACCAAAAGTTCATCAACCAAAGGCATAAGAAACTTATCCTTTATGGTGTATTTGTTTAATTGCCTATAATCCACACATAAACGCCATGAACCATCTTTTTTTTCTTTTTTACCAACACCGCTGGAGAAGCAAAAGAGTTGGTGCTGTCCTAATAAAACCAGATTCTTTCATTTCAGCCACCAACCTCTTAATTTCAATCTTCTGAATGGCAGGATATCTATAGGGTCTGATTTTAATGGCTAATGATTCATCTTTTAGTGGTATTTTATGATCTTGAGCTCTTTTTGGGGTTAACTCCTTAGGTATCTCGAATAACCCTGAGAACCTGGATAACAACTTTTGCAACTCTATTGGTAACTCACAATTCTTTTGGCTTCCAGCTGAAACTGATAATGATTGTGGTGTTTGCAACCCTGCCAACATCATTACACAAGTGCTGGTAGAGCTTAACTTCATTTTAGCTAGTTGCTTCTTAGTAGCCATTTTCTCCTTGCCTTCAATTATCCCTTGTAGGGAGTAATTATTGCCTGTTATTATGAATTGCATAGTTAAATTGGCAAAGTCCCATACAATAGGACCTAAATTTTGTAGCCATTGCACTCCCAACACCATATCACACCCCATTAGTGGAAGTAAACGAAAGTCCGTGCATTGCCACAACCCTTGAGCTTTCCATTGCACCCCCTTGCAGACTTGCTTCACCATTAACTGATTGCCATTAGCCACTGTAACTGGCATGCCTGCAACAGAAGACACTTTACAGCCTAATCTCTTAGACATAGCTTGATCAAGGAAATTGTGAGCGCTTCCATAATCAATTAGAATGACTAGCACTTGATTTTTAATTTTTCCTTGAATCCTCATAGTTTGTGGCCCAGCTGTTCCACTCAAGGCATGTAAAGATAATATGGCTCTATTTAATCTTTCACTGTCTTCATTGTTATCTTTAAACAACTCCAAACAATTAAAGAACTCCTCCTGTTCTTTGGTTGGTTCTATACTCTCATCAACCAATGACCGGTACTATTGAGATCTCATACACCTATGTCCCGTAGTAAACTTCACTCCGCACAACATGCACAGCCCTTTCTTCCTTCTATCCTTTCGTTTTTTTTGTAGGAAACTTGTTGTTCTTTGGTGGATTAAGGTATGACTTCATATTAGGGTTTTATAGGTCACGACAATGTTTGATATTTTCTGAGGTTGAGTGTAAGTCAAGAAGGGGCTTTTAGGTGTAGGTAACAGTGGTTTTGAAGTGCTTGGGGTGATATGTTGTAAAAGTGGAGCTGTTAAGGGATTTTTTTAGGGAGTGAAAGTTTTTCTAGGTAAATTGAATATTAGAGATTCCATTTGCTTGGCTAGGTTATATGCATGGGTTAAAGTCTTTGGATAAAACATCCTAACAGGTTTTGATATTCCGGGTTGACGTTGCTAGTGAAAATACTGAGGGCATGCTCGTCAGACAATGGTATCATATTCAAAAGGCTTTCATACTCCTCATAATACTCATCTACAGTATGAATGTTTTAAACTAGCAAGCTTAAACTTAGGATCTGAAAATTCATTTTCGTCAAACCTAGATCTCATCTCCATAACATATTGATTCTAGGGAATTTCAGTAATCTTACCCTTATTCTTCATGAACCTCTGGTGCCATTGAAGAGCTTTACCTTCCAAGTGCATCATAACAACTTTGACCTTGTCCTGTTCCTTTGTCTGATCAGCCTCAAAGAACTATTCTATTTTGAGCAACCATCCTCGAAAATCAATCCCATCAAATCGTGGACATTCCATCTTCAAGTACTTAGTGTAGACTCTAGTCACTAGAGGTTGAGCAATAGAAGGCATCATCAGCTTCATTCCACTTTCCAGTATCTGTTTCTGTCCTACAGCATAAGAACCAGCCTCACTAGATACATTGGTTTCACTCCCTTTTGATGACCCATCCAATTGCGACATTGTTTCCTTAAACATTTCCTTTGTATCAGCTTCCAGTTTCTCGATCTTCTTGAGCCCAACACATATTTCCATTATAAACTCTTCTTTCAGCTGAGTATTGGAATAGCCCAGTTTCAGCTCTAACTTCTCATGCTCTTCTACAACGTAGTTACATCTTTTTGCAAACGAGTAGTTAAATTTGCGGGAAAATATTTATTTACAGTTGGTTATAATCTTATAATTTATGTATTTATATCTGTATCTCTAAAATTAAATATTTGTATCCCTAAAATTAAAGACAAAAAAATTAGGATAAATAATTCCTCAATTATAAGATCAGTTTTTAGAAAAATTTAGTTTTCTAGTTTAATTTCTATTTAGTTATATATAAACCTAAAGTTCTTATATAATTCTTAATGAGCAGTTTTTCAATATACATTCAGTTTTTCTCTTACTTTTTCACACAGATTTATTTCTTAGTTTTTTCACATGATATCAGAACTTTAGGCTCTTATTGGGAAGCAAAATTTTCAGCTTTCATTGCTGACTTCTATTTTAGGCCTTCATTGCCGAACCCTATTTAGACCTTCATTGTCGAACCCTGTTAAGGCTTTCATAGCCATTCTATTTTTTCTTTCTTTAGCCTTTATTACTAAGAGTTATTTCTGGTTATATCTTAAGACTTGTTTCAATTCAAAAAAAGATATCACTACTACCCAATTTGAGAAAGCATCAACTGAGAAAATCACTGGAGTGCTACAAATGTATTGAAAATAAAGAGAGTTCGACAGAGAAGAGATTGAAAAATTGAAAAACCTATTGAAAACCTTTGAAAAGCCTACTGTGGTATGTTCCTTGGGTAAGATCTCTAATTTAGGTAAAGCTTTTGGTTCTCATGGATTAAATGTCTCAGTTAAGCCTATTACGAGTTTTAGGTCATTGACTCATGAGCCATAAACCATATAACACATTCCTCACAGAAATTTAATACATATACCCTGCGTCTTAGTAATAAAAAAATTGTTGTTGCAGATGGTTCACTTATACAGTAGCAGGATTAGGAGATGTTCAAGTTAATCCCTCGCTTGTTCTAAAAAATGTTATTGCAAAGTAACTTTTTATCTCTTTTATTGTGAATTTCATGACCAGAGTTCGGGAGAGAGGATTAGACTTGCTAAGGAGAAGGATGGACTATATTATCTTAAGACATTAAATAACACAAATAATATCAAGAATAATTTACATTTGTCATTTCTTTCTGAAAAATCTACCAATAAAGACAAAATTTAGCTTTATCATTTTTATCTTGGACATCCTTTTTTTAAAACTTTGAGAAACATTTTTTCTTCTTTGTTCAAAGGATTAAATGTTGAAGATTTTCATTGTAATGTTTGTGAACTTATAAAGCACAGACGTGTTTTTTTCAATTAGTAACAAAAGAAGTTCTACTCCATTTTACTTGATTTATAGTGATATTTGGGGTCCTTCTACAATCCATAATATTTCTGGTGTAAGATAGTTTATTTCATTCATAAATTATTATACCAGGGTCTCTTGGATTTTTTTACTTAAATTCAAATCAGATATGAATAGTATATTTTTAAGCTTTCAAAACATGATCCAAAATCAATTTGGAGTGAGAATCAAGAGATTTATGTCTGATAATGTCAGAGACTATTTCAACTAGAGTCTATCCATTTATTTCCAAAATGAGGCGATTATCCATGAATCATCTTGTGTTAATACTCCACAACATAATGGAGTGACAGAGAGGAAAAACAGTTATTTACTAGTCACAACCTGAGCTTTTCTTTTTCAAGCAAATGTACCCAAATCTTACTGAAGGGAAGCTATTCTCATTGTCACACACATCATAAATATGTCACCTTCAAAGGTTTTAAGATTTAAAACTCCTATAGAATTACTGTCACAATTCTATCTCAACCTTAATACCACAAACAACCTCACATCTAAGATATTTGGTTGTACATCATTTGTTCATGTTCACAATCATAACATGAAAAAGTTGGATCCAAGAACGATTAAGTGTATCTTTGTAGGGTATTCATCAACTCAAAAAGGGTATAAGTGCTATTATCTTTTTACCAAAAAATTTTATGTGCCTGCAGTATCACTTTTGAAGAAAATAAATCATTTTTTACTCAACTTTATCTTTAAGGGGAGACTTTATTCATAAAAGATAAAGATAAAGACTTTTTTTTGCTTGATTTGTCTTTGTCCCTTTCTTCAACATTTTCACCCATTAATTATTCTGAGTCGAAACTTGTTTCTACTGAGCCCAAGTAAAACACTGAATTTGAGTCTGAACCCATTTCAAATACAAAAAATATGATAAAAAATAATATTGTTCTTGATTCTATGAAGGAATTACAGTTGTACTCAAGGAGAAAAGTTTCAGAGCCTGAATTAGTGCCAATCTAAGAACTTGATCCTAATTTTGAAAATGATGTAACTACAGTTTTTGACTTTGTTTCTCAAAATGAGCATAAATCTCTTAAAACTATAACTAGTGATTATGATTTGCCTATTGCCATTAGGAAATGAACCAGACAATGTACTAAGCATCCACTATACCCGATATCTAATTTTGTGTCATTTGAAAATTTTTCACCATCCCACAAAAATTTTCTTGTGAGCTTAAACATTATTTTTATTCCAACTACATTATCCAAGACATTATCTAGTGAGAAATGGAGGCAAACCATGAAAATAAAAATGGTGACCTTAGAGAAAAATAAGACATGGGAACTAGTCAAGCTGCCTAAAGAAAAAAATTCAATGGGGTGTGAATAGGTTTTTACTGTAAAATATAAGACGGATAGTACTATTGAAAGGTATAAAGCCAGGTTAATGGCCAAGGGCTACACTTAAACCTATGGAGTGGATTATCAGGAAATCTTTGCTCTTGTTGTCAAGATAAATACAGTTAAAATTTTGTTATCGTTGGCTGTAAATTACAATTGACAGCTTCAATAATTTAATGTAAAGAATGCTTTCTACATGGTGATTTGGAAGAAGAAATATATATGAAGGTTCCATTGAGATTTGGAGGTCATCTAAAAGCAAACAAAGTATGCAAGCTGAAAAAGGCTTTATATGGCCTTAAATAGTTTTCTAAGGCTTGGTTCGGGAGATTTGCCGAAGTGATGCTAACAATGAGATATAAACAGAGTCAAAGAGATCACATATTGTTATCAAACACTTTGATTCAGAGAGAGTCACAGTTCTATTAGTGTATGTTGATGATATAATTATAATTGGAGATGATAAAAAAGAGAGAGAATCTCTAAAACAGTGTTTGGCTAAAGAATTTGAGATAAAAGAACTAAGAAGATTGAAGTACTTTTTAAGAATTGAAGTAGCTCATTCACGGTATGGTATTTTCATCTCACAACAGAAATATGTGATGGATCTTTTAAAAAAAATTTTGAAGCTTGCATGTAAACCTGCAAATACCTCTATAGATCTTAATTATAAAATTGGAGAAGTTAATGAAGATGTTGCTATAGATAAAGAAATGTACTAAAGATTAGTTGAAATACTCATTTATCTCTCATATACTAGATCGATATAGCATATGCTGTGAGTGTGGTAAGTCAATTTATGCATAATCCTAAAGAAGTACACCTACTGACTGTCTATCGTATATTGCACTATTTGAAGGTCAATCCTGTGAGAGGTATCTTATTCAAAAGAAATGCAAGGCTAATTCTAGAAGCATATACAAATACTGATTATATATGTTCAGTAACTGATAGAAAATCTCCCTCAGGCTACTGCACTTTCTTAAGTGGTAATCTTATGACTTGGAGGAGTAAAAAATAGAATGTGGTGGCAAGATCAAGTGCTAAAGCAAAGTACAAAACAATGGCTCAAGGAATTTGTGAACTCCTATGGTTAAAGATTATCCTAGAAGACTTGAAGATCAAGTGGGATGGACTAATGAGACTCTACTGTGATAACAAGTCTACAATAAGCATTGCGCATAATCCTATACAACATGACAGAACAAAACACATTAAAGTAAACCGACATTTCATAAAAGAGAAACTAGACAACGGATTGATTTGTACAACTTATGTATCAACCAAGGGTCAACTTACAGATGTATTGATTAAATGTCTCAGCAATGCAACATTTCAAGAAATTATTTCCAAGCTGAAAATGAAAAACACTTATTCACCAGCTTGAGGGGGAGTGTGAGAAAATATTTATTTATAACTGGTTGTAATCTTGTAATCTATGTATTTATATTTGTATCTCTAGAATTAAATATTTGTATCTCTAGAATTAAAGACAAAAAAATTAAGATAAACAATCTCTCAATTATAAGATCAATTTTTAGGAAGATTTAATTTCTTAATTGAATCTCTATTTAGTTGTATATAAACCTAAAATTTTTATATAATTCTTAATGAGCAGTTTTTTAATATACATTCAATTTTTTCTCTTATTTTTTCACACAAAATTTATTTCTTAGTGTTTTCATATTGTCTACCATGTGAGCACCAGTAGCTCTAATATCAAATGATATGAGCTAAATGGGATGAAGAAAATGAAGCTGCAACAGAGTATCTGCACAACATGATAAGAGAAAGGAAATGAAGAATCGAGAGAAAAAAATAGGAATTTTCTATATTGTATATTCATCAACTGACTTCAGTTACTTCAATACATTATATATCACATAATAATGTCCCAGCAAAAAACCAACGACTCCCTTGTAATTAGCACCGCTGTAAGTAATCCCAGATTAACTGACATAACAAATATTTAAAATAGATTTATGTTTATTGGATTGGACTTGGAATAATACCCAATTAGCCCAAGTAGTCCAATGCTCTAACAGCCCGCAACATACTTCTTTGCCATCCTTCGCCTTCTCTTTCTCTTCCTAAACTGCACTTTATTTGTTCTTTTTCCCTCTCTTTCTATCCTCTGCTCCTCCAAAACTCTCTCGCCTCTCCTCTAATTTCCTTTCTTTTATCCCCGTCCTTGTTCAATCCCTTGTACATCGCATTCCGACAATGTTAACTTCGACTCCAAATTGGATACTCATGTTGAAGATTCCAATGCTTTAGTTTCTGGTTTTGAAGGCCTCCCCATCGATGGGTTTGATAATGGGCGCGAGGGAATTTAAATGAATAACATCGAGGGGGAAACTGAGAATGTGATGGAGAGCTGGAGCAGAATGATAAATTGGTGTGAAAGGAAGAGCCCTTTGGGCGTCAGGAGAAAGGGCTTTACCACCTGATTACCGAAGCCAAAGCCAACCCCAAAGATGCCGCTGACCAAAACGCTTTGCTAACTGAGCTTAATAAGAACAGGTTTTCTTTCTGTTTACTATTGTTGATTAATTTTGAAAACATTTTTTAGTCTCTTTAATCTTTAATTTTATTATTTTTAAAGCAGTTCTGAGTCTGTGATTAAGCGATTTGAACAAAGGGAACATGCCGTAGGTAGTAGAGGAGTTGCTGAATATCTTCGAGCTCAGGTATTCACTAATGCCATTGCTGAATATCTTCAGGATGAACAAGCTGGAAAGCCTTCCAGTCTTTGGTAAAAGGGCCCTGCTTCGTTGCTTTTGTTTTATATATGCATTTGATTCTTTTTTTTTTTTTTCAGTTACTTTAAAATTGTCAGAATTGGTCGAACCTATGTTATCTCTTTCGACATTCGAGTTCTGTTGGACCTATGAATTGGTGGATAAGTACTTTTGTAATGTTTGAAAATATTTCTATATAAATCTATGCTTCAATTTCACCAAAAGGACTTAGAATATCTGATCCATTAAAATTTAAATGTAGTTGCAAGAATTGAAGGAGCGTGCATCAGGAAATGTGGATGGGTCCTTTCTAAGCCCTGGGATTTTTGAGAAGCAACCGTTGCATGTGGTGATGGTAGGGCTCTATATTTTATTGTTCTGTATAGGGGACAATATGGTTTATACAAAGTACTTTCTTTTTGGTTACTCTATACTTGTACTGCCATACATGGACTATAATAACCTGTACACAACTTGTATTATTCTTCTCTCCCATTGGAATCCCTTGTCAACTAATTTGATAGCGATGCTTTTTCCTTTATTAGGTTGATCCTAAAGTTTCAAACAAATCACGATTTATACAAGAGCTTATTTCAATTATTTGTTCACTGTCACTGTTGGATTAGTTTGGTATGGATTCCCCTGATTGTAGTTATACTTTCTCTCCCTCTCTCTCTCTCTAAGTCCCACAGATATATGCTTTTTCATCGTTGAATCAGCCAGTCCTTGCTATTAACCTCCAATTTAATTTTATTAAACATGAAAACTATGTTCAGGTTAATGGGTGCTGCTGCACTTCACAAGTACATAGGAAGCGTGAGCGGAATAGGAAATTCAGGTGTTGGATCAAGTTGCTTCTATGCTTCCAAAGAATTGAACTAAGAAGTGATGCCTGAGAAGGCAAGTACACAAGGCCTTTTCTTGCAGTCTAAATCAAGACTTTTGTTGCATTTGACAGCTGCATTTCTATTTTCAATATGCAAGGATGGAATGGATTAAGTAGATTACATTGGACTGGTTAAGAAAGACACGAAAACTTTGCGCAATGAAAATTTTAATTGAAAAGCATTCATGATTAAAGGGAAACTGTTATAATTTGGTAAAACTTCATCTTCCATTAGGTATATGATGATCAAGAGCCTGTTTTGCAGACCATGAAAGTGAAATGCAACTTTAGTTTTGTTATGGATCGGTCAGAGCCATTTATTGGAAATTTATGGATAATCCTAAACCTTGTTTTTTCCTTATTAATTACTTTATTTGCAGAATGTTAAAACATTTAAGGATGGCAAAGGCTGTGATGATGCAAAACAAGAGGTTGAGGAAGTAGTTTAGTACCTCAAAAACCCATCAAAGTTCGTCCGTCTTGGGGGGAAGTTGCCAAAGGTTTGTGCAAGATAATACGGTGTTTGAAATAGGTCTCATTCTGTCTGTTTTACTCCATATGATGGACTTTACTGAAATTTGTATGCTATGATTCATTCACTTTTGGAGTAAAAGGTTTTTTTGTGTTAATCTTCTGGTTGTATTGTCTTATTCACACCTAAATTGCAGGGAATCCTTTTAACTGGAGCACCTGGAACTGGAAAAACTCTGCTGGCCAAGGTAAGATTTTCCTTCTATTTTCTCACTAATGGTCACTTACATATGTCAGGGAGTTTTTGCACATTACATCTTAGCCACCGTGCAAGCTCTCTTTGCTGCTAGTGGTTCAGCAAGGTCCTTTGAAGCATGTTTCATGTGCCTATATCCATGCTTAACTTACAATGATAGATTTGTTGAACCTTGAAGGCTGTTGCTGGGAACGCTGGGGTACCTTTCTTCTATAGAGCAGGATCTGAATTTGGGGAAATGTAAGCCATCATCTCATTTCATCTTTGCTTGGCAACCTTGTCTATAGATTTTCATGTGCTTTAATATATACTATATGCTTTGTTCTGGGGATTATTTGGTGTTATAGATGCTGAGTCTGATACTCCCTTTCTTTGTGGCAGGTTTGTTGGTGTTGGTGCTCAGCATGTGGGATCCCTTTTCCAAGCAGCTAAGAAAAAGTTTGATATTCATAATGACTGGGTTCTGGGGATTACTGTGATTGCATGATACCATGTCCATCATGTCATCTGACCATGTCATTCACAATGTATCATTTTTTATAGGCCCCTTGCATCATTTTTATTGATGAAATAGATGCTGTTGGATCCACATGAAAACAATGGGAAGGCCATACCAGAAAAACGCTACATGAGCTGCTTGTTGAAATGGATGGTTTAGAACGAAATGAGGTACTTAAACAAGTTTGCGATACAATAATTCCTTTTTGCATTTTTTAATTTGTGTAACCTCTGTCTATCTCATAGGGAATTTTTTAATGGCTGCAACAAATCTGCCTGACATTCTTGATCCAGCTTTGACAAGACCTGTCATTAAGTGCTGCAATTATTAGTGTTTTGTACAGTCTTGGGGATTGGAACTGTATGTTGAAAGGGAGGTTTTTGCACTTTATTAGAAACTGTGCTCCAGTTTATGTTTACTTAAGTCATTGAAGTGTTCAGAATACAAATTTTAATTTCCCAAGGACTTGCTTTGCAATTTGACTTGAATAATTTCTTCATCTGCCACTCCTTATCTGAATCTTTGACCTTTTTGTTCTGATACAATGAACTCTTGCCTGTAGACTATAGCTATTCTGGTAGGATAGGCAGTAATTTTTTTCATCTTCTAATTCTCTTTTATATAGAAGACTTATAAAGTCTATTTTTAGATTGTTGTCCCTAATCCAGACGTAAGAGATCATCAAGAGATTTTGGAGCTCTATCTACAAGATAAACCTATGTCTGATGATGTAGATGCTAAAGTGATTGCCTGTGGTACTCCTGGATTTAATGGAGCAGGTAAGTTTTTCTGCATTAACTGAAACAAGCTTCTAGTTCCTTTCAACAAACATTCTTATTTACTAACTTTGTCCTTTTATTTTGTCCATCAGATCTAGCAAACTTGGTGAATATTGCTGCAATAAAAGCTGCAGTTGAAGGTGCAGATAAGTTGACTGCTGCACAGTTGGGGTATGCTAAAGACAGGATATTAATGGGTACTGAGCATAAAACAATGTTCCTATTGGAAGAGTCAAAGAAGGTATTGACTTTTTTTATCAATCACTTTAGGTTGAATGCAAGTTGTGGTTTGCTTGGAATGTATTGAATCGTTAACATTGTAATCAGTGCAACCAAAGATATAAAACAGCCTATTATGAAGATAACACAGATTACCAGAAAATTTTCCACAATTTAGGATATGAAGGTATTAAGGATTGATCTCCATTTTTAATCTTTAATGGAGGATGTTTCTTGATGCAACTCATGTAGATAAATGGCCAATTTTTTTACCAAAGTTCTTTTTTAGCTGCAACTAGGTAGTATTTTGGTTCTTTATTCATGCACAGTGTCAGTGTACAAATTAGGTATTAGATTTTTAAGATAAACTTTTATCATTAGCCAAAATGGATCATCCTTATTTGCTGACATTATCACACATAACTCAACTCACTGCTTATCATGAGAGTGGGCATGCAATTGTTGCTTTCAATACTGAGAATGCACATCCAATCCACAAGGCAACACTCATGCCTCGTGAATCTGCTCTAGGAATAGTTACCCAGATGCCTTCAAGAGATGAGACTTCAATTAGTAAGAAGTAATTATCAGCTTGCCTTGATGTTTGTATGGGAGGAAGTGTTGCAGAAGTGCTCATCTTTGGCCAGGACCATATTACAACTGGGGCAATTAGTGATATATAAACAGCTACTGAGGGTGCAAATCCAATCCACAAGGCAACAATCACGCCCCGTGGATCTGCTCTAGGAATGGTTACCTAGCCGCCTTCAAGTTATGAGACTTCAATTAGTAAGAAGCAATTATCAGCTTACCTTTATGTTTGTATGGGAGGAAGAGTTGCAGAAGAGCTCATCTTTGGTTAGGACCATATGACAACTGGGGCAAATAGTGATCTATACACAGCTACAGAGCTTGCTCAATATATGGTATATTTGAAAGTTTTTTTATTTTTTATATTTTGGATTTGTAATTCTCCATTTCTATATTTGTGTTTCCAGTTCATAGTCATTTATATATGGGGTATGGGAAAGAAATAACCAAAAACTTTGAGTAATGCTGATGTGCTGGAGTTCTCCATTCACTCTGAAAAATGCTGTCCCTTTTATTTAATTCCGCATTGCTTATGGCTTTCAGTTCTATGCTAGGTATCTAATTGTGGGATGAGTGATGCAATTGGACCTGTTCATATTGAAGAACCACCAAGTTCTGAAATGCAGTCTTGCATTGATGCTGAAGTATGTTTCTGCAAGCTGGAGTTCTGATTAGTATAATTGTCTTTTCAATCTTAATTTGTCTTTCGTTTTTTTTTTTTACGCAGGTGGTGAAACTTCTAAGAAAAGCATATAATCGTGTGAAAGCCCTCTTAAAGAAGGTATGTTCATGAAACCACATTGTTTTATAATTTTCATATTGATAAGGAGTAAGAAACCATATCATATAACAAGGAATTAAAAAGAATCTGAATGGTAGGATCCTAGCTTCTAAGATTCCAGGAATATGTATGAAAAAAGATTTGTTTCTATAAGTTTTTGTTCATCCATGGAGTAAGTTTTAAATAAAAGTTATGTTTCGACTGGCAGTAGAAAAGTGAAATAACTTTTCAGTAATCAAATTTCTTTCTGCAAATTCTCAAGTTCAACGCTTTGTTTTACCTTTTTATTAAGCATGAGAGGGCATTGCATGCATTAGCAAATGCACTTTTGGAATATGAAAGATTTTAGTACGGAAGAAATAAATGGCATTATTGTCCTATACGGATAAGGAATATTGCCCTAGGAACAAGAACCAATGTGATGTATCTCACATCGAGTAAAAATATCATTTATATGCAATTTAAAAGAGATTACTTACGAATGTTGGAGTCAATTAAATCATGTGAGCTTACTAAGAGTTTTCCTAACGGGTTTGACAATTGTAAAAGTCAACTATAGGTATTTGAGCACTTGGAGCACTTTAGCTTGTTTAATAAATATATTTAATTTTTTTATTTTTTATTTTTTATTTCAGCATATTATTAAAATTTATTTTTATATTGAATATATTTGTTTAAACAAAAAAAATATGATAATCTAAATAAACATATCTGAACAAAAAAATATGGGTATATAGAATATTATGATTTTTTAAATCGACTTGATCAATGACTGTTCATTTATTATAAAAATTTTTTCATTAGATCAATTTTACGACTTTTAGTTTGTAGAGATTTTTTTAAGGTTTTATTATATTTATAAGTATAATTATTTTTAAGATAATGTCGCAGTCATATTTTTTCTTTCTTATTATTTCTTAAATTTTCTAGCAAGAAGAACAGTAAGAAGGGGAGCTAGTATTGGCTTAAACTATGACATACATCTGTAATCTACTTGACTATAGGGGAAGCTTTGTACAGCTTTACAGGTAATTATTTTTTATATAACTAGTGTAAGTCACGCTACGTTGCCCAAGTTATTAAATACGCAATATTTATAATGAAATTCATGAGAATAGAAGTAAAAGTATTATAAATAAAAAAATAAACATATTAAATCAAATATAAATATAATTTTAAAATGTTTCTATTCAATTAAGAAGGAAAGGAAGCTTCCTCGGTCTATAGACTCTTGATAACTTATTACACAAAAATAAAGTATAAATCCTAATGAAGATAAATAAAACAAATGCATTATCATTTTCCCTTTTTTCTGAACACGATTAAATCTTTTTTTTACAGTAAAAATAAACGAACGAAAAATTTTAAAATGAAAAAAAAATAATAATTAAACAAATGAAACAAATCTGCATAACAATCCAGTTTGCCCACCGACCTCGAAATCAATCGGCAGACTTTCTTTCTTCATCCTTTTATTCTTTATTCTCCATCCTCAGTCTCTCTCTTTATCCGTGATTTATTCCCCCAATCTAAACTAAAACGATGAAAGTAGTAAGATCCAAACACTTTTTTATTTCTGTGTCCTTTTCCACATTCCTTCCTTATCTCCCTCCCTGCTTTTTTTTTGTCAATTATTTCTGTCTCTAGAAAATTTATCTCCTGAAGCTTCTTTACTTTTTTTTTTTTTTTCATTTGTAACTTTAACTAAACTACAATCGTTGTGACTTGAGAAACCAAAACAAAAAAAAAAAGTTGAAAATGGAGATTGAATTGAAATTATAGATGTCAATGCGATTGAAGAGATTATTAAATCTACTATCAATTAATAAATTTAACCATTTGTTAACGAATAAATGAATGGTAAATATCATTCAAAGAACTATTTAGGGATAGTTTTAAATATATTTTTTGTATTAAAATTAAAATCGTGGATTATTAAATTATATCAATATGTCTTGTCATTTTTAGATAAAATATTGGATTTTTAAATATTTTTATCTCACTATCTCAATTATCAAGATGGTATCATAGCTTAAATTTTGATTGTATATTTCACGTGTATGGACAATACAAAAAGACTTTGTCAACAACTGTTGTAATAATTTTTGTTCCTTTCATTCAACTAAATATAAATGAACTAGTATTAAACTAGTTTGTGATCCAATGTACAGATTGTTTTACTTATTTAAATGTGTTTACACCGGAAAATTTATATTTTTTTTTACAATTATATCTAAATCTTTAAAATTTTGACATATATAAAATATAAATATATATATATATAGAATTAACATATCATAAGAAAATTAAACTTTACTATTATTATCTTGATCAAAATGTTGAAAACAAATATATATATATAAAAAAAAAAGAGATATTAGATATGGATAAAAAAGTAAAAAAAAATAATTGAATATAAATATAGTATTAGTTTTGTGGAAGAAAATAAAAATATAATATCAAATGATCAATTAAAAATAGAAAAAGTATTCACATATCTTTATTAATTTATGATTTTGATCAAAAATACTAAAAAAATCAATTAAAAAATGTGTTGCAAACAAAAAAAAATGAATAAAAAAATCAAAACAAGAAATCATTTAAGTAAAAAAAAAAAAACAAAATCACAAAAGCAATATAAATCTTAAAAGAAAATTGAATACTGGAAAAAAAATGACATAGCAAATATTATTAATAGGCTTAAAGGGATGTGTTTTTTTTAATTTAAAAAGAAACTAATAATAAGATATTTGAAAATTGAAAAAGATAAATGAGATATGTGTGATTTTAATTTAGTGAGAATATTTTTTGTTTTCAATTTTTTTTTTTGCATATTTATAGTACAAAAAATTTTTTAAAAAAATTTATAGTAAAAAATCAATAACTTAATTTGTTTTTAAATTTAGCATTATTTTAATTAAAAACTAATTACTTTGTTAATGAATATTTTATCATATATACACCAAAATTTCAATTCACCATCTATATAAAAAAAATATTTTTCACCTATTTTATTCTTAATTATTTTCTTAAAAATTTTATAGATAATTACCATTATTCTATATACATCACAGGTTATATAAAACGTTGAAAAATATTATTGTAATTCAAATAAAAATAATGATAAGTATTGTATATTGTTATCGACTTATGGTCTTATTAACTTATTTAAAAAAGATATTTTTATAACATTTTACTTAAATTTATACACTAAAAAATTAAAGTTGGTTATTTATTTTATGTATATGATGAAATTATAACAATACACATATTTCATGCATGCATTTAAATTTACTAATTACTACACAAAAACTAATTGACTTAAGATGGAAAATATTGAAAACATATATTACAAATCTAATAATAAGAACATAATATCTAAATATATTCACACTTTACATAATAATAATAACAATAATAATAATAATAATAAGTCCAAAATTTCAAAATTGTTTTACAATGTACTTGTATAGTTTTAAATGTAGGATGAAAAATATGTACATGTTCTATAAAAAAATATTCACATTAATCTTAAATAAGATTTTATTTTTAATTTTTTTCATTGGAATGATCACATTATCCTTATCTCATTTAAATGGGAATAAAGATTATAAATTATTTAATATAAAAAATTTTGGATAAATCGAATTTATTAATATTTGAAACATTTTTAAAATTTAAATAATAAGATTATTTGGTAGTTATCTACAATTACAAAATTATTCTTCATACCAATAACATACATTGTCCATATAAGCTTACACATAAGCAATTTTATAAAGTAATCACATATCTTGTAATATAATATTATTATATATGATATATTATTAATTAAAAACACTCTTAATTACATTACATCAAAAAAATTGTCAGTCAATCATTGACAAATGTCATTGAAACAATCCTAAGAGATTGAGATTGTTTTCATACACAAGTATAGACTTTATATAATTTCTGGCAATTTTTCCCCCACCATTGTCCTGAGACGTTTTATAGGAACTCTTAGACACCGCGGGACGAGGCATCCATCAGAAATGATCCCAGTCCTATGAAACAGCCGAGACCGACATATTTCTTGTACTATTTGTGAAATCATGTATTATTTGCACTTTTACCTTATTCTGGGTGAAGTATTGAATTGTGTAACATGGAGTGACAGTTTATAAAATCCAATTCCCAACTTCTGAGAAAGTTCTTACGTTCTTTCCCTTCTGCGTTTGGGCACTTCTAATCCCTCGATGACTCTATTGCAGCATTAATTCTTCAATTATTCCTCCAATGCTACTTTCAGGGTTGATTTTCTTTGGCCGTTGCGAAGCTTTAAATGGATTGATTGTGGAATACGTAAGAATATTATTGGCACATTCGTTCTTGATTATGTTCATGATCTTTCTTTCTTTTTCATTTTTGGATGACAAGTACGTTTTCTTCTGTGTCTGTGCTCTAAACTGACGCTACTCTTCATCACCCAAAAGCCCAAGGCCCAACGTCGAGGGACAATCATTGCCCCAAAAGCCTAAGGCCTGACTGCAGGGTTCTTAAGCCGAGCTCCGACAACAGCTTCAAAACTACTGATCTCCATTCCATGACTGAGCGTTTCTATGCTTCAAAACTACTGATCTCCATTCCATGACTAGGCATTTCTATGCTTTCAACAATGATGGTCAGCACTTGGGAGCATCAAGAAAACAATCGTTCGACTGTCACTATGGGACAGCATTTTCCACCAAACCTGCAACTAGAAACTACCACTGTCACGAGACAAACGCAGAAGCCAGAAATCAAAAACCAACTCTTTATGAACAACCATTAAACACCACAATAACAAAACTCTGGATCAGCTGAACAACTAGTCCCTCCTTTTTCCTTCTCTTTTTTTTTCACTTTTTTTCATCTTTCAACAGAAGAAACTTTATAATAATTGTGGTTCTTGATCTACTTAAGACAGGAAAGCAGAGAACAATAATAAATAAAAGGAATGCAGTATGAGTGTATCTTAGAAGATGGAAGACCCACAATTGCCAGTCCATCTCTAAAGCCTCCTACATACGAAAGCCTCCAAAGCTTCATCCATGGCAACTAAAGCCACCACCTTGTCTCCTCAGCCCCAACTTCAAAGATCAATGGGTTCTGTCCGGTCCTGCACTGCTAACCCTTCTGAGACATCTGCAAGTGATTTGAGATTGCACTTGATCAAAGCTTCAACAAAGTAGCATGTCTCATCCTTTGTGTTCCCCTCAGGCACGTCCACTACAAAGGATTCAATGACTAGAGTCCCAGGTCTTCCATCAATGATCTCTGGATGGAGGGAAATGATTGAAGAGTAGTTCTGGATAAAAAATAAAATAAGGTTAAAGGCATTCTGGAAACGAAACTTAGCTGCAGATGTAACTACCTGGATTTTCACCATAAAAAACATCCGTGTCCAGAATATAGATAACATGCATACTTTCATGAAGCTTGATGAATATTATACAATCAGCTACTATCTTATCTTGTGGAACACAGAGCAAAAACTGCAAGCAAATGCACTTCAATTGTTTTTTTCTGAAAATGAATGGAATTATGAGTAACTATGCGAAAGATAGATAGCCCTAGATGTTCATGGAGGATGAATCATAAAAGATAGAGAATGAAAAAGATTAAAATTAAAAGAAAAAAAAAAAAAAGCCAAGATGTCCCTACCTTAAGTCTGTGATCCCCACCAATAATCCTGATGCTGAGGATATGCTCGTCATCATCAAGGAGTTCCAGTCTTTCAGTACTTGTAGTTGCCGGGAGCCCCGACTTGACATCAACTTCTCTAAGACTCCCAATCTCAAGGTTTCCCTGCACGACACACCTGCTGACAAAAGGTTTATACTTCTGTGGTTCGTCAAATCTCCTCACCAAAGACCAAACCTGTAAAAAGACGAAGCAATACAAATTTCAGGAAAAATATGCATATTCAGGGGAAAAAAAGATTCAACCAAGGTTATAGATAAAAAGTTCACAAAAATATAAGAATCAAGCTCTACAATTGTGGAGGAATGAAGTATTTCTACGTGATCTGAATATCCACTATTAGTTATCTATCTTTCACCTTTCTTTGGCATATTAATCCTATTTCTAAACATTCATTTCGTATGTGAAAAATGGAGAAAGAAAAGGAAAGAAATTTTTTTTGGAGTATATGCTTCACATCATTCCTATTTCTAGGAAATGCAATAAACCAACAAGACAAGTTGCATATAATTCAATTAAATCTTAACCCCATTGTTCCCGAGGAAATGAATGTATCAGGGAAAAACCTTTGGACAACTCAATCAATAAAAAACAACAAACTTGCTCAAATGATTTCAGAAGGTAGTAAAGAGATTAAAAATTTTAACAAAAAAAATTGATAATAATATGGATCTCAATTTAGGATTTAGTAACACATAAAATTCAAAGAAACGAACAACTTTATCCAAGTTTTGAGTTGCACCTTAGCATTAAACATAATCAACATGCTCTCTGTTTCGCCCCCAAAAGATCAAATTTTGAATGTCAGATTTAAAAATAATCGTATCTAACTCAACAAATTAAAACATGCGAGAGATTCTTCTATTTAAACATTTCCCGATCAAATTTCTCAACAACAAAACATGAAAGTTAAGGCAGTTTACATAAGCGAGCATAGCAAGTGTAAGAAATTAGATTCAATCTTCTGTCTTTTGTTTTTATAAAGGAATAACCAATAAATTAAATTGAAACAATCAAGATTTCCAGAACTCAAAAAAGAAAACCACCAGAGATCAAGATTAACCCACCTCGAGAACAAAAGTCAAACATTGACAAAATATATCACTCAGAAAAAATGACAAAATAATCACTAAAAAAAGGAAAATCTTTGATCGGTAAAGCTATGAAAAGAGAGAATAATAAAACCTTCCAAATAAATAAGCAAAAGAAGAAAGAAAACGAAACGAAATAGAGAATGATGAGTGAGAGGAATCTTGAGAATGATGAGTTGAAAAATCGAATCCATACAAAACGTAAACAAAGAGAGAGAGTTACGAGAGGAACAGGAGCTTTGATGTGCTTAACAAGAGCTGAACAACACTGATTCTCTCCAGTCTCATGCCGATGATGTCTCCTTGTATACTCAGTCGTCGCCAACACCGCCGCACTCCCAAATACATCGCTATGCCCATTCATTGTCTCCTCTTCTTATAAATCCAAAACGCTCACTTTTCTCTCACGCAACCACAACAAACAAAGCATTCTACGTCGTCTCGTCCACCGGCGACCAGAGCTCCGATCACCGATCGGACTAATTCTCCGACGACGCTTCTAGAAATTGTCAAATCTTGTTTAACTCGAAAGGAAGAATAAGAAGAAAAGCCTGTGAGCCACCGCCATAAAACGAGAGAAGCTACTAGACTTCTTCCAGCTCTAAGCCTCCTATCACCTATCTCATCACCTCAAATGATAATAATAAAAATAAAAATAAGACTCATCTTAAATGCTTCAATTTTTTTTTATTACTGGATCGGCTCTTCGGTTTGACATCGGATTATGAATGTTATTACCAGAATTGCCATTAATTTTGTCTTCTTCTGCTTTTGTCTTTTCTCCTTTTGGAAACTGTCCCCCCGTGTTAGTTGTGTCAAAAGAGGAAAAACTAACTGGCCGTTGGAATTTTAATCTTTACAAAAATGTTGTAAGCATTATTTAAGCTGGTATTTGTAAAAAAACAATTTTTGTAACTATTATATTATTTTAATTTAAAGAAAATTAAATTAAATTAAAAATAATTTTTAAATAATAACTTAATTTACTTTAATCAACTATAAGCATTTGTTAATTGGATACTTAATAGTAAAAAAACTGGACCTTTTAATATTTTATTGGTTTTTGAGATAAATATTGGCTCATTTGTGGTTTGGTTTTGCAAAAATATATTATTAGATAGATTTATAAATTTAAATATGATATTTTAAAAAAATAAAAGTGATAGATTTAAAATTTTAATAAAAATTATATATAAATTTAATAAAAACATAATATATAGATACAAATTATAATATAATAATTTTTTATGTATGATATAAAATAAACATTAATGCATACAAATTATCATATTTAAAATTAGATAATTTTTTATCTTTTTTATATTTTTTTTCACTTTTGTAAATTTATAGCTGAAATTTCCGATAAATGAATTTTTTACTTTAAGCTTTAATATTGATATTTTTTCGTGAAATTCATTGACTGTTTGAATGATATAAAAGGGTAATTTTATCGGTATATTAAATTTTATGTAATTTTAAATTATAATTAATAAATTATAATTCATAAATAATAAATCAAATACTCCGGACCGCATTAACTCTCAAGGCAAAAAGAAGCTACTTCAACCACGCTCATTGAAGGACGCGTGGATTTCAATCTCGAAAAGCAGCAGCGAGCATTTGCAAGATGCTTGCTTTTTCAGGAAATGGTACGGTGTAAAGTCACTCGTTAACTGGGCAGCCTTAGCTTTAAGCCTTAAAATAATCATTTTTCATTTTTTCTCAACAGAGATTTGAGAGTGCCACAAACGCTCTGTAAAGGAAAGTGAGTAGAATTTTGTCGTTTTCTTAAGAAAAAAAGAAACTTTTAAAAATCTCAAGGAAGCGTGCGTTGAAGGTCAGCTGCACGTGATGGAGTAGGAGGTTTACAAATCGCCGCAGGCAACAGACTATAAATTTGGTTCGTCAAAATAAAATAATTCTGGTTATAAGGTAAATTACTATGAGAACCTCATAGTAAAAATTAATTACGTCATCACTAAATAAGTCATTAATAGCATGAGCAGAAATCAAAGTTTTCTTTGACTTTTTTTTTTTTTTCAAATCTTTGTGAACAACTTCTGTTGATTTTGTGTGGGAATGAGCTCTCAAAATAAATAGATTGATAGTGATTATTCTTGGCTTCAACTAATTGAATTGTGATCATAATTGAGCCGTCATCCATAGCCATGATCGACTTTGATAACTCTGAATCTGATGTATTATCAAATAATGTTTATAAATATAAGTTTGATTTAAGTTTGCGACAAATCTATCACTTTCCCTTCTACCAAATAATGGAAAGATTATTTTGAGGATATATCAAAACAACATGTCACTTCATTTACAATTTCTAACCCCATCTCATGGCTAGAATTATTCTATCACATGCTATGGGACCTTCAGTATTTTTCATGAATCAATGTTAGAATTTCAATTTCGATTATTCAAAGCATCAAGAAACCAACAGAATTCCTGTGCCCAGTTGCAGCCTGAAGATTCTGGAAGTTGGCAGAGTGCAAGAATCATTGTGTCAGAGGTTCGGGTTATTTCAGGACATGATGTTGTCTTCAGCCTTCCCGCACAAAACTAGAAGTGCTTCTCTTCTTGTTTTCATCTTACATTTTTTTCCCTTTCCTTTTTGTAACAGCATACTGCATTACATGGTTAAATTATCCAAGAGATCATGAACTTTAACTCAGCTTTATAATTACAGCTAGTTAGTAAGCAAACTTTAAGATTTTATTCTGATATGATTTGCTGAATATGGATGAGTTGGTTTAAATCTGGTTTTTGTTCTGAGCAAAAGATTATTGCCAAACAAGAATGTTGTCCGAAGTTTTTGATGGCAACAGCTAGTCGAGAACCATTGGTTATGTGATTTCACAAGAGTCCAAAACATCTAATTATAGCTGTGAGATTGTGCTTTAAATTTCATATATGTCCGTTATGATTATGATAAATTTAGAGAGAAAATCATTTCAGGGGTTCTTCTGTGCCTTCTTCTACCCGTTTTGTCCAAACAAATCTGAGTTAATAGATAATCCATAATTTCTATACTTGTGTCACTGAAAACCATTGAAATTTGTTACATATAACAAGTGAGCAATTCAAAGACACGATAAACATGTCATTAAGCAACCAAATTTCTTAAACCTGCAGTTGATTGATAACCTGTCAGGCAAAACAAGGGATGACCTCCCTCTCCCCTTTGCTCAGGAAACTGAAGTGATGGGATTTCTGCAACCATATGTAAACCATACATATTTGTATCAATTAGTTAAAGAGATGAAGCAACTTTTAAACGAATCAAAATTAAACTCTGATGTAGGCATGTGCTAGCTCTCGAATTTAGACACAGACACCTGTCACATTCTAGATTCCTTTGTAAGGAGATGCAGGGATTCCATGAGTGCAACATGAGGTATATGGAAATGAAAAGCAAAGAACTTGTCTTCCACTTCAGGTCATCTTTCATCTGTCTCGTAAAGAACCATTATATTCTGATTTTAGGTCGTTAGAAACGTTTGGTGGAATCTCTGGAGGCCTTAGCCTTTTGGTGAACTTGGGGTTTGCCTAACCGATCATAATTGTAACCTCGTTGAGGAACTATGTATGGTAATTCACATTCATGTCAGAAAATTACATGCGCCAAATACTCTTCGGGCTTTTTCTGCTCAAAAAACCAATGATTGAATTAGCAAAATTAATATTTCCGGCCAAAATAAACCTACAATATCAAAAATATCAGAAATAAGATGTGGCTGAGGCATAATCTACTAGTTGGTAGCTGTATGTCCTTGATCCCATAATTAAAATCCCCTCTACAATTCATTTTGGTAGCTCTAGGCGAGTAGGCAAAGACCTGAAACAGCACGCAAGTTATTTAAGTGCTACGGATGATATCTCTCGCTAGTTATGTCTTGTGGCTGTGAAGGCTCTACATGCTGCACTCTATCTTAGGGCTTTGTTTTATGTGTGACCTACCATAATCATGTACAGCAAATTAATTAGTCACTGCGATCTAACTATCGACAGTTAAATAAAAATTTTAAAAGTTTTAAAATTAAGGGAGTTTTTATCAATTTTTTTTAGATATATTTAGATATTTAAAAAGTTTATCTTTTTAATAAAATTTTAAAATTAGTTTAAAATCTATAAAAAAAAATAATTTTGATTTTTAAAATTAAAGATAAATTCAGAATTAAGATTATGCTTAAAAAAAATATTAGTACCACACAATATCCATTTTAAAAATAATATCAATTAATCATTTATTATCCCTTAACCTTGATAAAAGTGATCTTATTTTTTATATTTAAAGTTAGTTTCCTTAATTTTTCTTATTGCAATAAAAAACATCATTTTATTTTATTTCTTTTGCTTAAAAAATAAATAACAATTTTGTGTATTGAAAAATTCTCAAAAATATTTCAATATTTTGATAATATTAAGAGAAATTTTATCACTTAAAGATTTTTCAAAAATTGCTATTCAAATTTCTAAAGAATCACACTCTTGACGGTTTATATTTAGCTTTAAAATTAATATTTAATAAAATTATATTCATAATTTAACCCCAAATAACATTTTTTTTTTATGAAAAATTCAATTCTTATCTATTTATTAGGTAAAGGGTAAATGAAAATCTTTATTGAAAATTATTCTAAATGTTCCAATATTTTGATAGCATTATAAAAAAAAAAATTTATTTAAAGATTTTTGAAAAATCACTACTCAAATCTTTTTAAAATTTTATTTTAAGAGATTTCATTATTTTTGAATTGATGTGTATGCATGAAATATAATACTCATGGATCGCATTGTATAGCAATTTAATTTTTTAGTAAGGAAAAGTAAACAAGTATTTTTATATTAAAAATTATTCTAAATATTTTAATACTTCAACAATATTTTTAAAAAAATCTTTTCACATAAATTTCTTTTAAAAGATCACTATTTAAACTTTTTAAAACTCATTATTGAAAATTTGCATTACTTTCAAGAATATTGTATAAATGCAAATGACGAAATATGACATGCGTGCAAAAAGTGTTTTTATTCATTTTGCTTATTTTTCCTTATGTTATAACTTATCTGGCTTGTTTTTTTTTTTTTTTTTCTATTTGTGTTTTAATTATCTAATTATTGTATCTTTATTATTATTATTTTATCTAATTGTTTTATCTTTATTATTATTATTTTACAAGAAACAAAAAAAAAAGCTTCTTTATTATAAAATTTTCTTGACATCCTAATACTTTGACAACGTTTTAGAAAAAAAATTTTACATAGAGATTCCTTAAAAATCACTACTATGATTTTTTTAAAATTTCATCTTTGAAATTTTTTATTTTTATTTTTTAAAAATTATTAATTATTAATTATTGTAAATAATATTCATACATTATTACATACAATCCTATTACTAAAAAAAGATTCATTCTTCCTTCCATTATTTTTATTTTTATTAGTTTATCATTATTCTATATTTTTTAGGAAAATAAATAAATAAAAATATTTTATATTAGATATTTTTCTAAATTCTTTATTACTTTGATCGTATTTTAAAAAAATATCTTTACCTAAAGATTTTAAAGAATCGCTATTTGGACTTTCTTAATCTGTCATCTTTAGATATTTTTATTTTTTATTTTTATTATATTTTTATATGTTTTTATTATTATTCTAATTTTTATATATTTTTACACCTATACTTTTAATTTACTAATTTTTTTAACACCAATTTTTTTGTTTCTTAAAAAATATATTATTTCTAAGGATTTAAAATATAAATATGCATTAATAAATCATTTAAATAATTTGAAAATTAAACAAATAGAAATTACTCAAAACCAGCCGGTGAATGGTCTAAGAGGCGATTCAAGGTGATTTTTAGTGGTCTAGAGCAATTTTGACCTGTTCAAGCTGGCTCGGACCGGTTCCCTGGCAATTAAGTATGGACCGATCTGGTGCAATTGACAGAAGTTAAAAGCAGGTCGGGTGCGCGGGTTGTCGGGCCCAGTTGGGTTGACATGCGGATCTCCTTCCCTTAAATTTCTTAACTCATTTTAACCCCCTCCAAAAAAGAGGTTGTTGATCTAAAAAATTCTCTCCTGGATTTAGGCGGTCTGTGGCTGTTTGTCGTGGCTCAGCTCGTTATCGACCACCATTTACCAGCACCGAAAAATTCTTAAAAAATGTCCAAAAACTCCTCTCAAAGCCCTCTTTCACCCTACTGGATTACATTTTTCAAACATCTCGTAGATTTTCTCGAATCTAGGTCAAAAATCACGGCTTCAATACCTTGAAAAGCCCCTTTTCGTCGCTTGGTTCCCCTCATTTCAAACTTGTTGCTTCCCCTTCCTTGCTTGTCTTTTCCATAAAAAAAATCCTAGCCTAAAACTCCTTCGAACCTCCAAAACCGAAAACCCCACTTTTGCGTTTGTGAAATTTTCTTTTTTTATTTTATTGTTCCTTAAAAAAGGGGAATGGATGATTTTTTTTTTTTTGGTTTTTGTTTTTTGGTTTTATGTGTTCGAGTAGGTCTTAGGCAAATGATTTTTTTTTTTGGTTCTTGAATGAGGTAGAGGAATGGTGACTGGTTGATTAGTTAGGTTGGGTTGTTGATTTACAGTGAAGGAATGGGGGTTAAGTTTCAGCAGTTTGGGTATCTGGTTACAATGAAGGCCGAACAGTCTTTGATAGAAGAGCGGTGCAGATGTTGGTGGTGGGATTTAGTAGATGTTATAAGCTTAGGAGCTATGATGGTCGTGTGTGGTTCCAGGGGTAGCTAGGGGTGTTACTAGTTAGTGATGGTGAAGGGTTTTATTTTTTGTTAAACCTACTAGAGGTTACTGAAGCAATTTTTTTTGAGTGATCAAGAAGGGCTTGTTTGATTCGCTCTCTTTTTTTTTTTTTTTTGTTTTAAACGATCATCCCTTGGTTCTTATAATTCCAGAGCCTTTGAAAATCCTCTCGTTTTAACCTTCGGATTCACC
Source organism: Durio zibethinus (assembly GCF_002303985.1). The sequence continues at coordinate 6,780,488 of NW_019167838.1, read as the reverse complement.
TCTGGTAATTCAATATTGGATTGTTTTTGTAGAGGTGTATCAGGATTGCTTAGAAAATTTTTAGGAGGAAGAGAAAGATGTTGCATTTAGGGTAGTGGCCTTCCCTGGGTTAGTGAGTTTTAATCAAATTATGATAGGAATGTATAAGTGAAATTAAAGGGTGAAATTAGATAGCTGGGAATGGGGGAGACAATATGGAAGGAGGCATTTTTTTTGGGGTTCATGAAATTTGGTGCCATGGTAGCTTAAATCATAGACTTTTACCTTTCTATTGTTTCAATATTTTTTTTGTTACATCAGATCAAAACTTTAGTAGAACCAAAAAAAAGGGTTTGATTCGAAATCAAACACTTGATATATCTTTAAGTGTTTTCAACCACCAGGTTAAACCCTTTTGTAGTTGCAATTTTGCCTTTCCTACCATTTGGGAAAGAAGACAAAAGCTACTCATGGGCTTTAATTTTATTCCAAGCCGTCCAACTTATCTGGCTCATAACCATAAATTAAGTCTGTATTTGATTTATGAAGAGCCTAAAGAATAAGTCCAAAAGAATTAGACCCAACAGAAAATCACATAAACCCCGAAACCAACATATTGAATTAAAAAGCACAATTAAGCTAAAATCAATAACTCAACCTAAATTGGACCTAATAATATTCAATTATTCAAAAATGATCTACAATTATCCTGAACAAAATGGATACCTACAAATATTGTTTTCAGATATTTTTGTAGCTTTATGGTAACTCATTAATAATCACAAAAAGGAACATCAATCATTAAGTAGGAATTTCATATATATCTTTATCAATCAAGAACAACAAGAACCCCTAATCTAGTCAACATTGACAAAACCCACACCAATGTTGCATCCATTAAGTGATATATGTATAAACTAATGAGATTCATTTTTTTTTTAGTTTGTCTAAACTTTTCATAATACCGGTTAAAATACTAAAAGAGTCCTTAAACTTAATCATTTTATGCTTTTTATTTTTGTTATTTCTATCCAAGTAAGCCCTTATTTCAAACAAAATATTAATTTATGTTAAAAGTTTATTTAAGTATAAATTAAAGATAAAGACTTATTTATATACAAATTAAAGTTCAAGAGTTTATCTGAGTGAAAATAAAAGTTAAGGATTTATTTGAATGCAATAAAAATATAAAAGCTTATTTAATTAAAGTGAAAAAATTCAAGAAATTTTTTTTATTATTTTAGCCTATTATATACTATAGTGATTGTCATTTAGGTAGCACTTAAATCTCAATGTATAGGTATCTTGAGGATTTGCGCACCATTAGTAATATTGGCAATAAAAGAATGTTATATATATATATATATATATATGTTAAACCAAGGATATTGCTCCAACAATAGATCTTTATATTTAGACTAAATGCTCAAATTAAGATATAAGATTTCGATTAATTCTCAATTAAGGATGTAATATTTAATTTGATTCAAATAAAGATTAAACATTTTCAATTTAGTTTTAAAAAAATTGCTTTTTAATGAAGTGAAATACACTCGTTAAATATAAACTCCGTTACTGATGTGTCATTTTCTATTCAAATGACAGGGTAGGTGACACTTCTTGTCCATCACTAAGAAAAAAAATAAAAATATAAGATCTTAAAACATAAAAAAATAGCCGTTTGTTTTACTTATTTCCTTCCTAATCTCCCAGAACGATTTCTTCTTCCCTTTAAATTTTGTTACAGCTCCTTTTGCGTCTGATCATTATCTTCTTTGCTGCCTCACTTTTACTTTCGTTTTGTAAATTGCTGACCTCTACCCCTCTTTTTTCTCTAGCTTGAAAATTTTCACTTCTTTTTCTCTTCTTTATTTTTCATTTTTCCCCATGACTATTAGTTATTCATTCATTGATCTCACATGTTGTCTCCTTTTTCTTACTATTGTTGTTAACTATTCACTTGTCGGCAATCATTCATTATCCTTTTTATCTCATATTGATTTGTTCTTTTTTTTTATTACTTTTTATTATATTATTAAATTTAAAATCACAAATTCCAATATGGTGTTAATATTTGTTTTTGGGTTTTTTAATAGATTTGATTTTGTTTTGATTTACATATCTTTTGATATGACTGAATTAAGTGGGTTTTTTCTTTTTTGTTTTTGGGTTTCTATTTTTTCTTCAAATTTGTTGTTGATTTGGGTTTTTAGTTTGTTGATGAATTTGATTTGAGGTTTTAGTTTTTTGTTAAATTTGATTTGGGTTTTTAATTTGATTGAATTTATTATTTTTTGGGTTTCTATTTTCTCTTCAAAATTTGTTATCTAGGTTTAACTCCTTAGTTGATTTAGGATTTTATTTGAAACACATGAAATTGTAGATTTGGATTCGTCCAAAAAACTATTTGATTAATTCATTTAGATTGTTTTAAATTAGGGTTTGAGTCTCTAATTTTAGGGATTAGAGTTTTTAAGCATCCAATTTTTATTAAATGACCACCTGGTATATCACATGCATAAAAAATAACATATTTACTACTTATTTTATCAAATCACGCTATTTAAAATGCGTGTATATCCCTTTCGTCAAAAAAATCTTAATTTGAACAAATTCGAAACGTTTAATATTAATTTGAATCAAATTAAATATTATGTATTAAGAATTGACAAAAATATTAGATCTTAAATTGAATATTTAATCTTATATTTTTATCCAATTTGCTACAACAACTACACTTTCAACTATGATTTCTGTCTTTAAAAGAACTCTCTTTCTATCTTCACTCATAAAAATGCATTTTTATACTTGTTTTTGTACATAAGAGATAGTAGCACAAAGACAAAGTAGCATCTATTTGAATTTCAAATTTGTTAAAATCACCTTTTAAGAGTAAATATATAAATCAATAAAATAAAATGCTAGATTTGGATAATTCATTTATCATATTTGTTACTTACAAATGAATCCATCCATCATTTTATATCTTTGATCAATAGCACCAAATATCCCAATTAAGGTCCGCATAAAACTTTTCACTTAGCATAAGGATTTAAATTATCGCTAATAATCATATTTTTGATCACGTAATATTTATCATGATTATAGATATAATTGAAATTATTACGATTATTATAGCTATTGTGATTATGAATTTTTTCTTAAAATTTTACATAATTTATAATAAAATATAATAATTATAATTATAACACAAAAACTATTATTTTATAATTTTTAAAACAATTTATAATATCTCATGTCTTTTTATTTACTTAAACAAAATATTCAAAAAATTTTTAAATTATAATAAAATATTCATATTTAGTTGAGCAACAAATGCAAATACAAAATCATAAATTAATAAATAATAAAATTAATCATTTAACTTTAATTATTTTTCATCTAAGTTATGAAAAAAAATTTACCCCTTCAATTTTCATTAAACAATTTTCTCTAAAATTTCTCTATCTATATCATATTAATTCTTAAATTTGTTCAATTTTAAATTTTCCTCTCATAAAATTTTACTATTAAAAATTTTCTTTTATTAGAATTTTTAATTTTTTACAATTAATACATTTTTTCCTAAATTAAAAAAAGTTACGCAATAAAAAAACTCATCCACATTCCCTCCCACACACGGTCAGCGCTCAGCCCAAAACCCACATCCGTCCCCTGACTAGAGTCTTTTGACCTTTTTTTTTTTTTTAATTTTATTTTCTTCTCACTTCTTTCTCTCATTCTCAGTTTCTGTCATTCTCATCTTAATCTCTCGCTTCTCATTAGTTTTCCTCCTCTCTCTCAAATCTCAAACTCCATTCTCAAAAGGCCCAAAACGCCACCCTCAGTCCTCTCTCCTGAAGCAATTTGCCGCCAACCTCCTGCCCTCCTTACGGTCCTACGACTCGACGATTTGCTTCAAGGTTCAATCCACCCCCAATCACAATTCCCCAACCAAGAAAACCCACCGCCACCCACCCAGCGACCCACTCCTAGTCACTGGCCCTTCCTCAATCAAAGATTGAGAGGCCGGACAACAGAGACTGGAGAGTCTCAACTCTCAACTTCACCAATTGGCTCCAATAAAAGATTAAATTCAACAGAAATTTGCAGAATTTTCAAAAATAAAAGGTAATTATTTACTGCTTACCTTAAATCAATTGTGTGCGGAACTGCTGAGTGCTGATTGTGTTGGATTAACTATTTAGGTTGAATTTAAGTTTGGTTGGGGCTGGATTGATGTTGATGCCGAATTGACTTATGAATAACCGAATTTTTTCCCTTTTATATTCTGGCTTTCAAAGGAAAACGGTGTCTTTGTCATAACGGTTTGTTATCACCGCTATTCACCGTCATGCCGCTATTCGCAGCCGCAACGTCTCGCGATATATGCGATTCAAATTCATTTTTGTTGAATAACGGTGATGATCGGTGGCGCTACCGCAAAATAGCGGCTGCTATTCCCTTACTCCGCTATTTAAAACCCAATGTGGCACATCTTCAGAGCACAGAGCTAGACATCAAATGCATCTAGCTTATACAAACACGATATCATTTTATTGTTCACCTTTTTAAAAAAAAAAAAAACGAATACCTTTTAAATCTTGGAAAATGACTCCCTACCAAGAATAGGACCTAAGCTACATTGGACACGACGAAGCTGTGGGATTCTAGCAACATTAACTTAATAGGTGGCAGGAAATGATTAAACCGACCAGGAAAAATGGAGGACAATAAAGGGGACACGAAGAATAACACTGAGCAAGTTTTTCAATCTCTGCCATATAGTACCAATTACAAAAATTAATATCAAATTAATTGTTCTCCTCACTTCTCATTAAAAGTGATTGATTACTTCTCGAGAGCATAAATGGTCAAAGGTCATGTTGATGAACCTTTTTCCAGGTTGTTATCTTGACAAAGAACGTGCCAAATTACTTGGAATATTCATGTGACAAAATCTAAATCCACTATCCACAGATATAAACATGGAGAGAGAACATAAGAAAGCAAATAACATAGTTATAATTACAAACAATGACATATTACATCTATGATATGTTGGATGATTCCACTTTCATGGCAAATGTTAAGCATGGTTTGGACCTTAATACTGGTCGCACTCTCAAGTTTGGAATTCTGACATTAATTTATAATAATTTTTTTCGTACGTCTATATTGATAGAGTTGCATGCTTTTCATGAAGTAGATAGAGAAACCTTGTGATCGTTGAGCTCCAGATTTGGTCAACAATTAAGTCAGCAACGGAGTTTTGTTCTCTTGGAATATGGGAGATGCAAATAAACTTACTTACTTTTGATCTGGAGAAGTTCTTCATGCGCCAAGGATCTTTGGATTCATCTTGTGTCCATGAAACAATATTTGTCGAGTCACTTTCGATCATAATTCAGTGGGTGTTTTTGAAATCAGATGCAGCCAATAATAAGAAAGCTTCTCTAAACAGTTGTAAATTCAGCAAAATTGGAGTGGCATTACCTTACCAAATTGGCTTTAGACTCGGAGAAAATTTCACAAATTGATCCTGTCTCGCCTCGGAGTACTTCACTTATGCCTGCAAGACTTGGTTTTCCAAAGGTTGAACAGTCAACATTCATTTTCATGAAACCGATTAGAGGCCATGATCCTGTAGAGGATCTGATAATTGTTGATTTCAAAGGAACATGTTATTATTAAAATCAAAACTAGTTTATTTAAATGACTGTAAGTCAATATAACTAAAACTATTTTTATTTATAAAACTGATCTTGTTATTGAAATTTAAAATTATAATAAATAAAAATTAATTTCAAAAGACAGTTTAAAATTTTAATAAAAGAAATATAGAAATATAGATATATTATATATAATATAGTCGTATTTAATAATATGGTAATTAAACTTTTAAATGTGGTATGGAATTTGAGATAGAGTGTTTTGTGGGGACTGACCTAATGGATTTGCATCTCGTCAATTTGGTTCTATAGCAGTCCTTGATCTGTTTGTGTGTCCAAAAATAGCAAGAAGTAAAACAGCCAAGAGGAGTAGCAAGTGTAAAGGAAATTTAAAAATCTTGGTTTGTGCCAATAAGATTTTGATTTAGTGTTAAGAAAGAAATTTTAGAATTTTAAAGTTTAAGTTTAAATTTCATTACATGGGAGTTTAGTTGTTTAATTATATTATAATTTTTTAATTGATTATTTAATATTATAATTTAATTATAATATAATAATTGATTGTTTAATTAATTATATAAATATAATATTTGTTTAAAAGTTTAACTTAAAAAAATACATATTTTCATAATGCTATAAAATTGGTTTCCTGTTGAAATAGTAGCGTTGGTTTTGGTCTTGAAAAACATACCAAAGTTCCAAAATATAAAAGACAATTATTCCTTAATTTGCCACTACAAATTGGTCTTCTTAACCGACTATCCCTTGAATCAATTGGCATATTATTAGAGTTGACACTTGAAAATTATAAATTCAAAAGAATTTAGGTGCATAATATCCTATTCAGCTAGATATATAGTAGGATAGGAGGTTTAACGGAAGATTAGTATAAAAGGATTCTTTGTTAAGGTGAAAAAGCATTGCAAACAAATAGAATAAGATGTGCTGGGAGATGGCAGAAAGGAAGATTACAACAAATCTTGAAATATTGAATACAATGGTAGGTGGTGGTAAGTAAAGCTGAGTAGAGAAAAGAATGAGACTGAGAAAATGATTTAGGAAGAAAGAATTGCAGAGAAAACTGAGTAAGTTTGCCAAAAACTTCCAAAAGTTCCTCAATGAATTGTGGCAATTCCTATTTATAGTTTTCAAGAATACAAGTCAAATATCTTGAGTATTAAAAAGGAATAAAGGTAAATAATGGAATAATTGACGTTACAAAAGATATTAATGTATTGTTTCATGAGAGTTTAATTAACTTTTTCATAAAAGATATAGTGAATATAGAAGTTCACTATTTGTTTTAAAGGAAAGGGAGAAGCACTCATATTTCAAGAAAGAGTTAATAGAAAATCTCTTAATTATCTCTATATCCAATCCACAAGCCAAACTCTCTGAAACATCTCAACAGTGGAATTAACCCAAGAACCTCGTCATATTTTAGGGTTATTTTCATTTCTTCATTTAGTGAAGTAACATTTGGTGGAACGTTTTTTGTAGAATAACTCTTAGTAAAGCAACTTGTGTTTGAAAAGTTTTCGATAAAGATGTTGGTCTTGTTCCTTAGGAAAGTTGTTTTAAGAACAACTATTTCGTGAAGGAGTTGTTCTTTGAATAGTTGTTCCTTAAACAACTATTATGTAAAAATGTCGTTTCATGAATAGTTGTTTCGTAAAATAACCTTCTCGAAAATAATCTTATCACATGTTTCGTAAAATAGCCTTCATTCAAATAGTCTTAAAACCTATTCTGACTTACTCTAAATTTTAACAGCTTTAGAGAAATTTAAAAAAAAAAAATTAGTAACTAAAATCATCTATCTATATTTTGTCCCTTGCGTGAGAATTCTTAATATAAGAAGTTCTTATACACTAGTATAACGAAAGAGAAAATGTAAAAAATATATGAAAATAAAATATATTTGTTCTTGTAATTTAAATATGTATAATATAAGTTTCATGAAAAAAATTATATATATATATTGTGACTATATATATGTGGATTCATTGCCTCTGCATGAAAATTGTTTAATGTAAATCAAAGAATATTTCATGCATAAAATAAGCAAATTTTAATGTTGTAAATCAAAGAGTTACTTGTTAGATAAATGATGTATGAATGTGTAAGCCATAAAATTAGTGTTTCTTTAAAAAGAAAAAAAAAAGGAACAAGTAATAAAAGTGTTTTTCTAGAGAAAATAGATGAACAACTGGTGGAAGTGTTTCTTTAAAAAAAAAAAAACGAGAATAAGTGATAAAAATATTTCTTCAAAAAAATTAAAAAACAAGTAATGAAAGTGTTTTTTTAAAAAATATGAGAATTTAAAAAGAATATGCAATAGATGTTTCCTTAGAAAAATAATTATTAAAAAAATAGGTAATGAAGTGTTCCCTTAAAAAATAGGGAAATAGTTAAAATAAACAATCAAAGAGAATATTTCTTAAAAAAAATTCAATGGAACAATTAATGGTACTATTTCCTTTATAAATATATATATATATATATATATGCATAAGTCAATGCTTAACAACAAAATTGTCTTTCTCGTAACCAAAAGTCAAAAGAGTAATATATATAGTTTTTTTATTGCTAGTAACGAGAATAAAAAATAAAGTATGCAATTTTTTTAATTACTTTTTTTATAAGAAAGTAAAGAAAAGTTTTCACCAATGGATTCCTTAGAAACTTGACTCATGGAACATATGTTAATCAAATTAATAAATAAATTAATTGCAATATAGTAGAATTTCGTATAAGATATCAAGAGTATTAAAATTTTTTAAAAATAAAATCTGATGAAATTGTAAGAATAAAAATTAATAATTTTGAGATTTTATTAAAAAAATTTTTGAATAAGAAAATTAAATAATTATTATTAAAGAAATTTATTCTTTCGACCATATAAAGATAAGAATTATATCGAAAAATTTTTCAATTCAAAATGAAAATCTAGTTTCTTTAAAAAAAAATTTTCTTGATCTTTTGAAGAAGTAAGTATTCATCTCTTCTTCTTTTTTTTTTACCTTTTATCCTATCTTCATTTGTTTCTTTATCATGGAGCCTACTGGTGGGTCAAATCACTATTGAATTCTTTGGGAAGTATACTCCCAGGCCAACTTTGTTTTTCAAATCAATTGAATTAAAAAAATGTTTGTGATATTACTAGTTTATTTACAAACTATTCTGTAAGTTAGTTTAGCATGTCAATTCCTCTATGTATGCATCATAACCTCATGTTTATAGTAATAAAGAAAAATTGATAGATAGTTTTAGTTTTTATAGTAGTTTTGATGGATAGTAATTTTATAATAAATAATAGTTTTTAATAATAAACTTTAAAGTTCTGAGACTATTGTTCATTAGAAAACGTAAAAGGAGTAAAGAATAGTATTTATTAGCATATTGTTATGGAGAGATATTATATTCCACTTTTTTGGTGTTATGTTGTTTTATGTGATATATGTGAATTATTACATAAAAGAAAAGAATTGATAAGTTTAATGAGTATGTTCTATGTGATGTATTAATTATGTGTATGAGTACTTTTTTAACAAGTTATTCTTTGTTCAAAACTTCTAGCAAACTTCTTTTCTTTTACTATTTGACTTTTTTTAGGTTATTTGATTTTGTATTTTTTAAAAATAAATAAAAATTTATTTTGTGTTTTTAAGAAAAACTTATCTAAATTTTGTTACCGATTTCTTGTAGGTATTCTTCACTCATAATGTTGAAAATCAATTATGGTCAACCTTTTCACATTGCTCGAACTCTTGTGAGGAAAAGAAAAAACAGTAGTCTAGAAGATTCTATTCCAAAAGCACATTTTAAAAAGAAAGTATGTCTTTGCGTTGGAAAGAATTGTGTACTTCCTTCTGTTCTTGAAGATTGGTCAGATAAAATCCTTAGATAATGAGGAAAAGATCATTTTTGGGAACAAGTGCGTGAGAGAAAATTTCTTCTTATCAAAGTCCTCCTATTGGCTATTCTTGGTAGAGTATTGGTTCTGAATTATCCACTTACAAAGTTTATATTCCAGGCTCCTTTATTCTGAAGTTCAAGTTTGAGCATGGAGAATTTTCACTTTCTGTTACTAAGTTTGGTTCAAATTCACAACCTATTCAAGGTTGAAAAGATTGGGTGAACAAAATAATTAAAAAGCCTGCATATGCAAAAGCTTTGTCTTCAGCAAGAGTGCTTGATACTATATGAGTTACCTCTAATCTTCGTATTCATGGAAAAGGTGGAATGGATATATGGCGTGCTATTTTTGCTAGATGGAGTACTTTTTCTCATACTATGATCATTGCTTAGGTAGAGTTCACTTTTGCTCTTAAAAATGTACATATTTTTCTTGAACTTTCCTTATCTCGAGAGACACAATATTTATATTATTGAATTGTCTAAAAAAATGAGAAATTTCATAACTTTTTTTGTGATTTGCTCAAGTGTTAGAGAGAGAAATCAAAGGTAGCTTGATTCTCTAATTATGTTGGACTTTTTTTTTTTAAATTCAGACCAAAACAAGGTGAAAATAACTCTCATAATTTTTTTGATTCTGAGTATGAATTGGAAGCACTGTTGATGATGTGGTTAACTCGACATGTACTTCTAGAATGTCTAGATAATGGAATTAGTCCAACTCTCATTCCTATAGCTATTAAAATTACTAAAGGTATGCATTTTTCATTAGCTTATTTCTATTTGGGATCTCTTTATAGTCGATTGGATTTATATCTTTCCAAGACTGAAACATCAGTTGGTCAATATAAGATTCTAACATATATCAATGTTTTTTTCATTCAAATGTGTTTGTGGGAAAGATTTAATGTTTATGCTTCAATACCTAATTTGCATCCTCCATCCGTTACTTCTTTATCTAGTCTTCTTTCAAAAATAATTATAGAACTTGAGCATGACATAATCAAATTGCATAAAGAAATGTTCTTAAAATGTTAAATATGGCAAAAGAGTTTATTTAGCACCCATACTTCCAAATGAAAAATAGGTATGGTGATCCTGTTTTTTATTATAGTAATCAAAGGCAACCTCGTTCTCAGACATTAAGCAAATACAAAACTAAATTCTTTTTCTAAATCAATTGTATTATGATGCCTTATATGATGGAGAGTACTAGTGCTGGCATTGAAAGAGATTCACGTTTCATTGAAATATATTCGATGTGTAGAATTGCACAGCAATTTGGTTATGATCAAATGGTTTCACATGTTCTTTTTACGCCTTTGGATGAAGATTTTTTTTTTGTTTTTTTAAGTTTTTTTTTATGAAATTAAAAAAAAATGTAAAAGGTTAGACGCTATGTTGTGCCAGCATTTGATAGAGTTAGCTATTGCAATTCTAGATTGCTTGCTTATTAGGATTAGTGTATTTTAATTGGAAAACCTTTTGCATATCATTACCTAATTCTTAAAAACATCTCATAACTCTCAATGTTGCTTGAAGTGACATATTTTTACGATTAATACGTGTTTTATCCAAGGAAAAAAAAAGACATATGAGAATCAAATAAATGAAGAAATCACTAGTATTACTGCTTCTCATGCTTTATGTTGATAAAAAAAAAGTATGCGTTTTCTCATAAAGAAAGTTCTTTTCATTTTTCTTGTTTTTTTTGTAAAGATGTGTATTTCATTTTCATGTTTTGCTTTTGTAGGGAAACTTACTCAAAAGGAAATATTTATTGTTAGTGATGGTGAAAAGTTTTGTGATGATGAATATGATGATAGGACTAACAGTACATATTTTTTTTATACTGATGATGATTTTGAAAAAGATGATGGTGAAGCTAATACTGATAATGTCTAAGTAGATAATTCTGAAACTTTAATTAATATTGATGCTCAAATTGTTCAGGTTCAACTTCTTTAGATTGTTATTATTTTTTATACTACTTTTCATATTTCTTTTTCTCCAGTATCGGGCACAATGATGCTGTTAATATTTCTAATGCTCTTGAAACACATTTTAAGAATGTTCTGGATTTATATGATTTTTTTGTTCTATCATAATATATGAAGTATTTATACTATATTTATCAGAAGGTGAATTTTGGAATACCTATATCTTTCAGAGTAAAGATTTTATCTCTTGCATTTTGGATGTTTTGGAAAGAATTTTGTTGATTACAATAACTCCATTATCTTATATTTCTTCAAAAAAATTGTAATTGATATTGCAATTTATGGATGATGCTTTGAAAGTTAGGTTCAGACTTAGGTGTATTGACATATGTATGTCTTAAGCCAAAGCTTTTTTTTTTTTATAGGAGCTAAGAAAACTGAAGTAAAAGTAGAATTGGAAGAGATTACAAAAAAGATTACCTTGCTTTAAAAAGAATGCAAAGAGATCATTAGACTAAGTTATGAAAAAAGTTATTTCTCAATTTAGTAAGACTAACTCTTTTCCATTGAGCTACATAGTCAATTATATCTTTTTTTAGTTATTTCTGTACTTTTACATATCTTTTTTTTTTAAGTTTTCTATCTTAGTGTTGGTTGAACATTTTTTTTTATATTGACATCTTTTATTTATTTCTCCATTACTAGTAATTGTTCTTCTTACGTGTGATTAAGGAGAATTTTTTCTCAACCTTACATTAAGAAGAGAGTATCTCTTAATTCAATGTTCAAGAGATTAATTCAATCCATTTAGAAAGTGTTAAAGTTTAGATCGAAAGCATCAAAAGAAATGATTTCATCATAATATTTAAAAGATTAAAGCTAAAAAATAAGCGAAATTATTACAATTAATAATTGTATTCTCAATTTATAAGAGAGATAATTCTCACTTGATATCAATAGAGCTTATTTGATAGCAACTATAAACAATGAAGTTACGGTTAAAGAATGAGTGATATAGTTATGGCCAAAGAACAATTTTCAATTTGGAGATAATATTCAACTTGGTACTAAAAAGGTTTATTCGATAACAAGTATCAATAGAGTAGCAGTCAAATAATGAGTGATAAAGCTATGGCCAAGAAATTATTCTCAATTTCATATTGTAAGGTGAATTTTCAACCTAACAAGAAAGAAATCAAACCCTATTATGTATTTAAAGAGATAATTTTTTTCAACTTAGTACCAAAGAGATTAATTTGATTCAAAGCATAAGCTATTAAATTATGGCCAATAAAAATGGATTCAACATAGCAACCATATCAATTTTGTATCTCAATTTGATTTTAAAGATAAATCTCATGTACAATTAAAAAAAACTTTAAACATAGTTTAGGGTAAAGAGATAGGTTTTCTACCTGATTCTAGAGAGTTTAACTCTAAACTCGAATCAAGGAGCATTTTTTTCTTATTGCCTCTTCATCCAAGGAGATGTCTCATCTACCCGAATAAGAAAAGTTTAACTCAATACTCTTTTCGAGGAATAACTTCTCTACTTGGTGGGATTAAAACTATTCCAGCACCTCTTCTTTGTTACTAGGATGGAAAATATGTTAACAAATCTGAAAGTGCTTGAAACTTGATAGCTTTTAATTGAATAACTGATATATCAAACTCTCCAAAGAAAAGAAAGATTATCATAGTTAGCATGAATTATTGCATTCACATGCTCCCGAGGATTCTAATGAGTTGGAAGTGGATTGTTCTGAACTTCAATGTTTCCAATTAGCACTTCTCTTGCTCGCACCTTTCGATAGAATATTCTACGAAAATTCTTACATTCAATAAGTGGATGACCAACCATTTGGTGATAGTCACAATACCTTAGGTTGGACTTTTCTTCTGTTATTAGTGGTTGTGAAACATAAGGTAGATTCACTTTTCATCTTTAATCTATTCTTTAAAAAGTACATTCACTGTAAACATTGAAACTGAGAATGGTGGAAAGTCAATATCATCATCTTGTTTTATTTTTTGATTATCTCTTCTAGGGCGCACATTAGGACGATAAGGTCCCTACATTTCTCTTGCTCCTTCTTGAATTGCATTCACTATAGAAGTATTTTTTCTAGTGAAACAATTGACTCCTCATTGCCTAAGAACCATATTATTGGCTCTTCTTGCAGCTTTAACCAAAGTAGCAAAGGTTAGAAGAGGTAAATTCTCTAAGTGTATTCTATACTCATTAAACATTCCTTGGATACATATTTTACCAACTCTTTATCACCATGAATCTTGAATATCCAACACTCTTTCCCTGGAGTGTTGAATGTATTCCATGAGATCTTTCCGTGACTTTTGATGTTCTTTTCTCAAGTCAATCAAAGTAACCTTTTCTTAGGTAGAAAAATTTTTCCTTTAACATTCTTCAAATCTAACTCCGAGATTCAATAGAGCCAAAAATAAGATTGACATAACAGGTGTATGCTTTTTTAAAAAGAGACTTAAAAAATTCTTTCAACTTCAAATTATCATCTAATCTAACTACTCCAAGAGTTTTCATAAACTTCATTACATGCTCACGAACATCTTTGATCTTGCCATTGAACTGCTTAAACTTAGGACTAGTATAGTCCTTGAGATATGGCTTAGCAACCACTATAGCAAGATAAGGTAGCTTAAGATTAAATTCAAAAAAGTTTAAACTTTTGTTCTTCTCCTCAAGTAACTTTTGAAGTTCTTCTTTAATGACAAAGCCTTGAGTTGTAGTTGAAGAAAAAGATACAGTGAAAGTACCAGCAACTATGGTGTTTTTCACACCAAAATTTTCATTAAGATTATTAGGATTTAGCACATTTAAAGTGTTTTCTCTATTGCCATTCGCAGAAAGGATAACTTTATTAAAAGTGTTTCTATTCCCCTCAGTAATAGTTTAAGCTTAAAAGTCATGGCATTGAAAGATTTATGTTGGGGATAGTTTTCTCTAACTTTTGCATTCTCTCTTAGGAAGTTTGAGTCATTTTCATTAGTTACTAGATGTAGGCAAAGGTTTGAGCATTTTGCTTTCTAGTAGAATACTCCATTTTTTTCTAGCAAAGCAAGATCAAAATTTGTTTTGTTTAATGCAATCACTCTTCCCTAGTAAAGTCACCAAAATATAAAAAAATTCTTTGTTGAGGTAAAGGAGTGTTGCAAACAAGTAGAATAGGATGTGCTAGGAAACAACAACAAATGAGATTGTAGCAAACCCTGAAGTATTGAGTGCATTAACAGATGGTGGCAGGTAGTGAAGTAAGGCTGAGTAAGAAAAGAATGAAACTGAGAAAAATATTTAGGAAGAAAGAATTACAGAGAAAACAAAGTTTGCCAAAAGCCTCCAAAAGTTTCTCAATAAAATGTGGGAATTCCTATTTATAGGTTTCAAGAATAGAAGTTACATATCTTGAGTATTAAATAAAAATAATGGTGAATAATGAGAGAATTGCTATTATAAAGGTATTAATGTATTATTTAATGAGAGTTTAACTTTTTGGTAACAGACGTAGTGAATATAGAAGTTCATTATCTGTTTTAAAGGAAAAGAAGAAGCATTCATATTTCAGAAAAAATTTAAAAGAAAATCTCTTAACTATCTCCATATCTGATCCATTAAGCCAAATTCTCTAAAACATGCTAATAGTGGAATTAGTCCAAAACCCTGCCATATTTCAAAGGTATTTTTATTTTTTCTTTTGGTGAAATAACATTTGATGAAGTATTTTTTATGGAATAACTCTTAGTGAAGCAATTGTATTTCAAGAGTTTTCGTTAAATGTGTTGGTCTTGTTTTTGAGAAAGTTGTCTCAATAACAGCTATTTCATAAAATAGTTATTTTTTGAATAATTATTTCATAAATAGTTATTCTATAAAAAGATTGATTCATGAATAGTTGTTTCATGGAATAATATTCACTAAAAAATTCTTATCACCTATTCCGTAAATGACCTTCACTTAAACAGTTTTAGCACATATTTGGATTTATCCTCGATTTTAACAATTTTACATAAATTAAAAAAAATATTAATAACCAAAATCAAATATCTATAATTTGAAACTTAAAAAAAAAAAAATGGCCTTCCTACTGCATCTCACTTCGGGGCTGCATAAACGCCACAGGCCACATGTTGAAATTGGACTTTGAAGAAAGCCTCAATCAACCATTTTATGCTCATTTCGTACTGGAAAATTCCCACTGCCTACCTTTTTATTACTCAGTTTGAAGAGCTGGGTCACAATTTGAAACCCAATCGAACCGAACATCTTTTCATGGAAGTTGGACCAATTTTAGATTTTTTTTAAGATGCAAAGGGTTTCTGTTTATTCCATATATTTCTTTTGAATAAATTTAAATAAATTTATTTAAGTCGAATTTAATAAATTGATAAAAAAAATTTTCTTTTCACATCCTCTCAATAAATTTAAATTCAAATAACAAAAAGAAAAACATATATTTTTTTCTCGCTTAAACTAACCTTACGTGGTTGATAATATGAGACATTTTTAGCAAATTTAAAAAGTTGTTCTATCTATTTTATATGAAGTTATATTTCATGCGAAACACTGAAGTGTAAGGATTAAACATCAAAATGCTGGTTGAAAAAGCCAATTAAAAGGAAAATAAAAGGCCTCTTCGTGTATATAATTTGATAATCCAACATACCCAAAGGTTAAAAAGCTTTGACGGAACCATTGCCGCTGTGGGTTCTCAGGGTGGCTACCACTGATTCAAACCAATCCAATAATGTGAAGATCGACTATTAACTGCTTCACATTAAAAGGGAAGGGGAAAACAGAAAAGGGACTCGGAGCCTGCGATTAAAATGGCAGCTGATATGGTTTCAAAACGATAGTTTTGAAAAACAATACCTAAAGTGACCCATCCATTGAAAGACCCTTTTCCTCTATTATTTCAGTTTATTTATTTATTCATTTATGAAATCTTAAAGACATGACCTCATTTAGTGACATGTGGTATGGTCTCATTTGTTGACATGTTTATTTTTACTGACAAATTTTTAAAAAATTAAACCTTTAATAAGTATTTTAATTACATTTAATTTAATTTTGAAAAAATTATCAAAGAAATTATAGTTCCTCTTGAATATTTGTTTTTCATTTTTATGTAATTTTGAGCAAGACTCTATTCATTAAAAATTATGTGTGATTTTTTTATAAAATATTTTTACACTTGAAAAATGAGAAGAGATGATACAGAAGAGAGAGTAATTACAGGGAGAGAATAAGGTTTAGGAAAGAGAAAAAATAAAATAAAATAAATATATTATATATGAAAATAGATAATAAAAAAGTTAAAACTATAAATATTATATTGAAGTAAAAAATTAAACAAAACTATTTATACTGATTTTTCTTTTTTTAACTCCCATTTTTTCTCTCTTTTATTGTTTTTTGTCTCTTTTAATTATTTAAAAAATTATAATTTGTAACACACAGAAAAGAAAAAAAAATAGCCAATCAATTTGTATTTTTTTTTTATTTTCAAAAAATTATAACTCTTACAAATTACATGAACATAAAAAGAATATTTATCTATCGTGGGTATTTACTAGTATACTATTAATCCATTATATATATATATATATATATATGATCAACTTAATTACACAAAAAAAATTATATTTTTTTAACTACTGATTTTAATATATAAATCTAAAAGATGAAATTAAATAATTTTTTTTCTTTTTAACTTATTTCTTTTATCTCTTTAATCTATTAAAATCATCCCCAACCAAAATATCGTCTAGCTACTTGACGAAGGCAATCTCCGATTTCCTCCATTTTGCTAGACGTAATAGGAAAGCTAATACTTCTGATGGATCACGCAAGGAGTACCGAGCTAAGGTTTCTGTTGGAATGGAAGAAACAATGATGGGAAACCCTTTCCCTCTACCTGCAGCTATGACCTGAAATTAAACATAAGAAAAACACCAAGTTTCAGTATACAAATTGAAAAGATACTAGAAATTAGCTGTCAAAAAAGTCATGATTTTGTGGAAGAATTGAATTAAAACAAAGAAAAAAATTCACTTAATGCTAACCTGGAATGCATCTTCATCAGTTCGATCATCTCCAATGTATAATGGGAGAACCTCTTCGGCATTGCTGAATCCTAAATTATCAAGCAAATAATTGAGGGCTTTACCTTTGTTCCACTCTATTGATGGCCGGACTTCTAAAACCTTCACACGAATTACACAGACAAAAATTTCAGGATGTCAGGGACACAAGTATATTTGACAGCAATCTACAAGATAGACAGAAACTTTTGGAAGATGTATCCTACCATTTTACCCTCGGTCAGACGGAACTCCGGACGATTTTCAACTAGAGATTTCACTTCCTCCTTCAAAGTTTCATGGTCCTACATGATGGACATTTAATTTTACAAGAGATTCATTAAACTGTTACCATTTTAGAGTTAAACACTAAGGCGTTTTCAGATTAGACTATGATGATTAATGTGATGTAACTGATTTACAATGAATTTTTTTGTTTAAAATTTACCTCTGGCGGAACTTGCCGATAGTGCACAGAAATGCAAAATCTGTTATCCTCTATCCTAGCACCTTGTATTGCTCCAATTTTATCTTTCAACTTTATGGATATCTGTCACAAACAAATAACTTACTTATGTAAATACAAACACAATAAGTGGAAAAGCCTAAGGCAGTCCACTCAAAGACCAAAATATAGTCTGCAAATTATGTCAGCTGATTACCTTTTGAATTGCGGGTAAAAATGACTTAGCAGGTTGAAAGGCGCCCTCATTCCCCTACCGAATCCAGAAAGAAACCGATGTTATAAAAAATTAATCTCTAAAAGCATACTTTTGCCAGCTTTATTGGGTTGGAGAAAGCAACTGACCTTTTTATCGCAGGATTTCACCGCTTTGGATGGTACCATTATGTCCAGCCCATGACTCCCAGCATAGTATACATTATCCAACTGTACAAATTCTTCAACCTGAATCACAGATAGGCTTGATACTATCAGCTAATCAGCTTTATAAACTAGGCAGAAAAGCTGCTGTAAAAGCTTTCGAAATTGACTCAATTGGCTACAGTTCATAGATTCATTTTACCTTATCTCGGCTCCTACCACTGATTATAGATGTTGGAAAATACTTTGCAACTTCATCAACTGCCGCACGCATCTAAAATTAAGAAATTGTAAGGTACTATGCAATCATGGTAACATACGATTTTGTCTAATAACGTAGTGGAGATTTACGAGCATGCATTGCACACGTAAATATTAAAAGGCTAATAACATAGAAATGGCTACCTCAGCGGACATGAAGGCCTGATCAGGGTCTTCAACTATTGGTGACAGAGTACCGTCATAATCTAAAAACACAGCGACCTTTTTCCCCTTAGCTGCTCTTATTATGGAATCAAATGAGTTCAAAGCAGAAGGGTGCTTCACCTGATAATAATATAGAACGTTCACAGCAACAATACTAAACTTCGACCGCATGTTTATGGCATGCAATGTTATATAATGAGCATGGAAATAGTGAAACAGATGAAAGATCACTAGTCAAGTACCAGCCATGAAGCATAGTCAGCTGCAACATCAAGTGGGCCGCTTGATAATCTCCCTTTAATAGAGCCATTGGTACCATTATTCTCAGGACCCGAGAAAGGCTTCACCTTCTGCTTATTGGAATGTGATATTCGAAACCCCATTGTCTGGTTAAGCTTTGCCAAGTTTCTCTTGATCATCTAATTAAAACGTTGGACCAACTTCATTAGAAAAAAGCATAAACGAACATTTCTTTGAGACTTAACAGATGAAATCATAACTACGATTATATGGCAAAAAATTAACTATTCCACAACATTCCTGTAGCTCTAGTAATTGTTGTGACATGTTAATTAGTAAAAATTGATCATTATATAATAATAATAAAAATAAAATAAAATATTTTAACAATCACTCATCCGTCATCAGTAGAGAAACCTTTGATGAAATATATTGCTACTATCAAGCATAATCTAATCATAGCTTAACAATAAATAAATAATTAAATAAACCTGAATAATGATCCAATGAGAATTTTGGATTCGACTAAAGCAAATACCTTTAAGCCTTAAACCTTAATGAAACGAATTAGTGAATTTCTTGGGATAAGTAATAAAAATTTTCACTATTTTATCCAAAAATAAATAATGCATTTTTAATTAAATCTATGATTGAAATTTAATAATTTTAAATTAAATATAAAAATATTTAAACAAATATTAATTTTAAATTTTATTGAAAATACATTTATCATTTTTAGATAAAGTAATGAAAACTTTCACTATTTTTAAAATAATGGGAGGATCTTGTCTTGATTTTTTTACCACAACTGAAAGCACTTGCTGCTCAATAAAAGATGGTGGAAGTTTTTTTCTTTTATTTTTTTGAAAGGTAGTAGCAGTATTTATCCAGAAATCCCCCTTAGTTATTTTTTATAAATTTTTCTTTTTCTATAGTTTGGACTACAACTAAAATTCAAATTCGAAACTTTCAATCCATTTTCTTTTGTCTCTTTAATTTGAACTGTAACAAAATTAATTTGTTGCGTCTGGAAATGGATTACGCACATCCTTCTTAGTATAAGGTTAGGTCAAACAATTTGACAACTTATAATTTATTCCTACGATATGTTTATATATACTCCAATATTTTCAACTACATATCCTGTTTATTTACGAAAGAGAAGCAGGTCAAAATATTTTAGGTATAAATTTAGAAGTCGGTGGTTTACCACAATACATAAACCTGAAACAATTAAATTAAGGGGAAAATCACTTTCAGGTGATAGCTGAATCTTATAAAATTATTAAGGGGGTTTTCATTTTCAATATTTTGATACAATTAAGTCGTTTTGGCCCTTGAAAATTGCTAGCAAAGTAGAATTATTACTTTAATATTTACTCTAAATTATTTCTCTAAGGTCACTTTCATGGAAAAACGATCATCTTGCGAGAGTTTTAAAACCAGAACATAATGGGTTTTCTCTAGATGGGATGGTTTAAGGTCGCTTTCCAGTTGAAAACTTCCTGTCAAAAGAAAGTACATATATATAGAAATAAGAAGAAAACAAAACAAGGACAGTATGATGAGTCGATATTGCATGGCTCATGCCCAATGTAAAGGGTTTGTCTCACTAGAGTTGCCATCAGCTGATTCATCTGACGCGGACATCTGCTCATGCTAGGCCTGGTGAGTCTATCAAAGTCCAAACAAACATGAAAAAAGAGAGAGAAGGAGAGAAGGAAAACAATTTACGGCAAACTCAATCTGGCTCCACTCTTGAACTACCCCCTTTGTCTTTGCCTCATTTCAATTCCTTCCGCCAAGCGAATTAGAATATATTAATATTGTTCTAACTGACTTTCTCTTTCTCATTTGAGTAATGTAAGGGCTCAAACAGATATGTTTTGAGTGATGAAGAATTGATTTTCTAGCGATCAAGGGAATATTGATAAGAAAATTAATCAGTGTGTGGACGAGAGAAAACGAAGCCAACAAGCATGTATATTCGGTTTTAACGTTTAACCATGAAAAACAGAAAGACAATGAAAATGCAGCAAGCCTGTGATTGAAAATTCGAAATGATGATTTTCTAGGTTAATTTTCTTTTTTTTTCATGGTGGAACTTCTGATCTCTATCCACTGCTTTCATTGCAGATGGTAATTAAAATGATTTCATTAGTTTTTTCAAAGAAACAAACATTCCTATATGTTTCTTCATAGGATCTTAAGTCCTAAAGCAATTGAAGAAATAATTGCTTCCTACAAAGCTACATGTCTCCTAATTAAGAGCAGAAATCCATAATCGGTTAACATACTTATATCAATTAAAAGATTCACATCTCTCATATGGCCTCCGCCTCCATAATTACCATGAACAGTACTTTTAATTTCCTTTCATGAAGGGTTCTATTGGTCCCATCCTAACACTGATTTTCTAGTTCTAGTGAGCATGAACCAGATGAAAGTTATTTGATGGTTTTTGACTCTTTTCCATCACCCTTTTTGTTCACATGACAAGGCAAAAACCAACACTATTTTATCTGACAATTAAAGCTGATACGATAGAAAAGAACTGTAACAAAAAACAATTTTCACATTGTTTGCATACAGAAAAAGACTGTCAATTATCGAACGATCTCCTTCTGACATCCACTAACTCAAAGAGTACCCCAACATGCTCCTCAATCCTCATCAGCAGAAGCAGCCAAACTCGATTGTTACAGCATTCGTGCATCCTCATAACCAACTCAATTAACATGATCCGTTCAGAGAAGACACGTGTCCAATGCAGCCATGAATTGACGTCATTTTATTTATTTTTCTACACTCTTTGTTTTTCTTTTTCCTATATTTTTAAAGAAAATCTAGATGACTTTTTTAGCCTACTGAGGTGTGAAGAGGAGAGAAAGAAAACATGAACCTGGTTAACTTATTTTAAGCATAGAAGACAGACAAATTACACGTACTGAGGGGGTTAATGGTTGAATAAGAAGCAGCCGGACATCTGGGTGTTTAGGGTGGACACGTCGAGACCAGACTAAAGTGAAAAAACGAGGAAGAAAGAAAGTCCTGCGGAACCAGACGAAGCAAAAGGACGAAAAGGTCTGAATCCAAAGAAACTGCCTGGGACTGCAGTTTTGAATGATTAATTATTGTAATTTTATTATAAGTGAGTAAAACTAAAAGGTATTGTGATTTAGAAATGTTTAACAAATTGATAGGAAAAAAAAATTATTAAGTGCAAAAGCAGCCAATGCATGGCCTCATTAGTGACTTATGAGTTGCGTTTTTAATTTAATCATCTCATGTTCTCACCTAATTATATACTTAATTAAAAATCTATATACAAATAGACTAACGGCGGTCGGTTGTTAGATCACCTAAAATGGAATAACGTTTCTATCAGTTACAATCTTATGGCAGCAAAAAAATTCAAGACATGATGATGATGTAAGGTTTAGAATTCAAATATGGACATTTCATTAGGGTCCAGGAGATGAATAATGGGATCAAAGATAGTATAAGTGTTGATATTGATTGAGTTGGTGTCACAAATCAAGTAATACAATTCTTTTGAAAAATTACTTAAAATTTAAATTAAATTTATAATAATAAAATAAAATTAAGAGTATTTATATCTTTTTAATTTTTAAAATAAAATATTTTTTATTCATTTCCATTAAAAACTACCCACTCATCAAATAACTTCCATTCTTTTTCAAAATACACATTTATTTTCTTTTCATGCACATAGTGAGTATGCCAAAATTTGGCAGAAGCTTAATTAATCAAAGATTGTAATAAAATTGTCTAAAACCCAAAAAAAAAAAAAGTGAAAAACCAATATATTAAATAAGTATAAATTATACAATTGAGCAATAATTTTATTCACAATATTTAAATTATGAGTTACTTTTTGGGTCAATTATAGCATTTTATTATATTTTTCAAACGTGTTAAAGTATTATACTTTTTTATTTATTATAAATTTATTAATTTTTAAAATATACTTTAATAAAATATATGATAATCATTTAATTTTTGAAGAAAAATTGAAAACTATATATTAAATTAATTTTTTTCTATAATCGAAGTGCATCTAGAAATATAGACACATTCATCACTGTCGAAACACGCCTCTAAACCGCCTTTCAGGCATAAGTCGTTTCCTAAAAAAGTGCCTCTCTGAGGGGGCCCCACCCCTACCCCACCACTTTTTCTAGACCTGCGAGACCTTCTTAAACTAGTCCGTGGAACCTACCATCTCAACCCTACACGCGAGAAAACCGGCTCAAGTTCCACCTGTCAGCTAATCGACGACTGATTAAAACCGGATGGTTGAGGCCTGGATCGTGGAGACAATGAAGTCTCTGTCGGTCCATTTCGGCCTTTGAGTCCAGTCAATCATTCGCGCCTACAGGAGACACGTGTACGGTTCAGAAGCCGTATTTTTCATTCCTAGGATTGGAAGAGAACCAATGTTTTTCAGCAACTGAAAAAAGCCAAAAAGCGTCGTTCTTATAAGTCAAACCGCGCCTACACGGTGCGTGACAAGCAAACACAGTAGGCACAGCGACTAACGCGCGAATCAGTCGCGTGCTTCACCGGGAATCCTAGGCCTAAGGGGATCTTTTTGAATGTCAAGAAACGAACACCAACCGCTTTTTCGCTTGCAAATCGCGCCGAAATTTTAATACTTCCAACGTAAAAAATAAATATCAAAATAATTCAAACTAACGAAAGATCTAAAAGCCAAAAATAAAAAATGCATAAAAGACAATGATACGATGAAAAAAACGACATTTTATTTGTAAAAAATAAAAATAATATGCAGAGATATAAATACGTTTTAGAAACGAAATTAAAAGAAAGGCGAATAAAATGCTTACCAAAATTGAAGCTGTTTTGAGGAGAGGATTGTTGATGGTTGTTAGCATACTGTTGAAAGTCGAGAATCCCACGAAGTAGAAAATGAGGAGAGTTTGAAAGTAGAAATCCAAAAAAAATGAGCAAAAGAAAAAAATAAAAAAGGAAAAAGCAGCTTGAAATGAAAGAGAGAAAACAATGAAAATAAAGAGGGAGGGGGAAGCGTGACGAAGAAGGGGTTTATTTATAGAGGAAAGGAGGAAGAGAGAGAGGGCCTTTTAAGGAGAACTTATTTATTATTTATTAATTTTATATTTGTTTTTTGGAAGTTTTCTAAAAGGTCAGATCATGTACTCGTGTTCCTGCATTTAAATTTACCGGATTTGATGTTTGCTGGTTGTTAGGTCATTTATGCCCGTAACGATATAATGTCTTTTTTCCTTCAAAAGGTTAGCCAGCAGCATGAGTGTATTTTAATCATTTGATTTAAGCTGATAAAAGGGATTCACTTCAGTTCGATCAAGTGGATTCTTTATTTGATTGCACATGGACATATTGATTTGTTATTATTGCTCAATTGAATTTTCGTTTGTTATGTCAAATTTGGCCTGCGTTGTCAATCTCAAATTCGATTTTAAGAACTTAAGCCAACCAAACTAACATCCTCACCCTCCGTACATATATAAATAAACCCTATCATTCTAGTAATGGGCATTGAATTTCTTCTCTATTTTTAAGATTTTCTTTCTTCTTTTTCTTCTCAAATATTAATTTAAATATCGAAATATAAATATTAAAAATATTTTTAATCTTTATTTTTAACTAACCACTTATTTAATAATTTCAAATTTTTAATATCATTAGACAGTTCGACATCAATACTGTTATTGCTTCATAATAACCAAATCAAATTATTTTTTTAATATTATGTATTGTTCTAATATACGTACCGCACATAAGTCCAAAATCAAATGATTTATATAACGAGACTTACTCAAGATATACGAGTAAAGAATCAGAAAGAATCGAGACAAAACAATAAAGGCACATATGCAAGCTACGGCTAGGTTGGGGTGTAAGAGTATGTCCCAATGTGAGCAGCCTGATACCAAGTATAAAGACTACTAGTTAGAAGGTTTTAAAGTAGCATGAAGATAGGCCAAACATATAGGCATAGAAGGGTCTAGAGCATCCTAAAAATAGGTCATGTGTCACGAATTAGGCTTTCTCTCAACAAGCAATAGACCGTGAGGCACTTGAATGGATTCTTCCACCCAAGTCAGCCCTCAATAGTTTGATATCTGAACAAATAACCATAAACCACAGTTAGTCTCAAGCATACCCAATAAGACACATTTATATCGAGATCAATCTCAAGCACACACAAGAAGACACATTCACATCAACAAAAAGAAAAACACATCAAGGTAACATTCGGGACATTCGAATTAGAGATAAATTTTATTATAATCGAGGATAGTACATCGAGACTTCTCACCATCGCTAGGGCCAGGGGGCAGCCCTTAGCGGATGGTCTAGGCCCGTATCGCGACCGATGAGACAGCCCAATAATACACTGTCCTCTCACCCCCTAAAGAGCCTTAAAGATTTTAGAGCTATGCTACCACTAATCATTATAATGTTTGAAATGTGGACACTTTTCTTAGTATAAGAGATCTACCCGATCATGACCCTATACATGGGTGGCTCATGACAACCTAAGCCCCAGTCATGGCCCTATACAAGGTTGGCTCATGACATCCTCCCCCACCTATTCTATCAACGTCCTTGTCGACTTGCTGGCTTGAAATTCTTCTATCTTTCTCTTGAATCTCTAGAGGTCATGTTTTCTTTCCCAGGTGGTTTCTTCTAGTCTTAATCCCTCTCACTTCGCTAAGTATTCACGAACTAGTCTTCGAGATATCTTGATTTCTCTGTCGACTAAGATCTCTTCGACTCGATGCTCTGAAGGTGGCTTCATGGTGATTGTGACTCTGGTTGGCTCCCTTCGGTTAGCATTTGTAAGATCTACATTGAAAGATTTTAGGTTGCTCACATGAAATACTAGGTACACCTTCATCCATTTTGGTAGGTCAATTTTGTAAGAAGCATTCTTCACCTTGGAAAAGATCTTCAATAGACCCTCATATTTACTCACTAATCTATAATATTTCTTTCTCAAGAACCTGGTTTGTAGAAACTCATCTAACTGTTTCCTTAGTTCAGCCAACTCTGGCGGAGCCATGCGGTAAAAGGCTCTAGCATAGGGTTTAACTCTTAGAATGAGCTTAATTTCATGGTCCACGGCTCTTCGAAGAGGTAAAACCTTAGGCAACATCCCTGGCCTCACCTCTTCAAATTCTTTCAACATTTTTCCACGTCATCAGGTATCAGTTCCACTCTCAACCTTTCTTTGTAAATCGATATGGCCACAAATGAAGGTTTCCCTCTCTTTACCCCTTTTTTAAACTGTAAAGTTAAGATTATTTTCTTCTCATTCTTTGACAAGATAGTGGTCGGCACCACGCATGGATGTTCCCTTAAGAACAACAAGTAACTAACGATGGGGATAGGGATCACCTAAGCCAACATCATGAAGTCCAATCCGAGGACGATATCAAAGTCATCCATGAGGAAAACTGTAAAGTCTACCTTCCCTTCCCATAGCCTCAATTTGGTCGTCACACTCTTAGAGCTTCCACTGATCGCAAAGGCTAGCGAATTGATCACCTTCATTCACCCACAGTCCTTCCTAACTTAAAAATTACACATTTTTGCTCCTTCTGGTGTGATGAAAGTATCGATTGCACCCATATCTACCATGACCCTAGTGGCTTTCTTATTGATTATTAAGTTCACATACATCAGGCCTCTACTATGCTCTTTCTTTATTGTGTTCAGTTAGGTATGAAGGGCATTGAGAAACCTTATTGAACCCATCCTGGCTGGTTTCTCTTCAACTTTTTCAACGATCTTTGGTGTTTTTACGAACTTTTGAGACGATGCTCTTAAGGCATTAAGGGCTCTTTTGTGTAGGCATTCGACCACCTGATGCAGCCCCGTGCATAGAAAATAAGCTAGTGGTTGCCTAGGCCTTAAAATCACTACATTGTTTGTCTTGGGTTGGGTGCTATCTCGACCAAAAGACCTCATGTCTGATCCTCCACTGAAGGTTCGGTCCAACCTAGTCATCTTTCCCCTTCTCTCAAAGTTGAAGTTACTGCCAACTGATGAAGGATTTTTTCGTTTTGAGGAGCCATCATTATAATCGTGAAAACGTTTAGCTGCAGCCATGGTCGTGGTCACGTCTTACACTTTTTGTCTTTATAGTTCTGTCCTGGCCCAAGGCTTGAGGCCCTCCAGGAAATAAAACATATTGTTCTTTTCAAACATTTCTCGAATATCCAACACCATGGTAGAAAAACTCCTCACAAACTCTCGCACTGTTCCTGTTTGCACCAATTCTTGAAGTTTTTTTAGGGTTATATACTTCACATTCTTAGGTAAGAACTGGTTTTTCAGTTCTTGTTTCAGGTCTATCCAAGTCTTAATCGGACACTCGTCTTTGACAAACTTGGAGTGCCACCATAGCTTGGCATCTCCTGTAAGGTACATCAACGCTATTGCTACCTTATCTTTCTTTGAATCCGTATGTACAGCTCGGAAGTACTGTTCCATGTCAAACAGAAAATTTTCAAGATCCTTGGCATCTCTTGGCCCCTCATAGCATTGAGGCTCCGACACCTTGGTCCTTTTTCTTCTTTCCATCGAGCTCAAACTCAATCTGGCCACAACCATTTGTATGATGCTCACTTGTGCTCTAAGCTCCTCAAACTCCTTTTGGAGAACATTCAAGGCATCTCTAGCCTCCTCGCCTACGTTGTGCAAAGTATCAGATAACTCTCGCTGGGTTATCTCGATCTCCCTCAATCGATCCTTAGTCACATGTGAGTTTTCAATGCAGCCACCACGGCCTCAAGCTCTTCAAGTCTCTATTGATAATTGGGTCCACCACTTGTGGCCATCTCATCAATTTTCTAGCACTTCTCAACCGTGCTCTTATACCACGTGTCACGGATTAGGCTTTCTCTCAACAAACAATAGATCGTGTGGCACTTTGATGGACGCTCCCACCTAAGTCAGCCCTCAATAGTTTGATATCTGAACAAATAACCATAAGCCACAATTAGTCCTAAGCATACGCAATAAGACACATTCATATCGAAATCAATCTCAAGTGCACACAAGAAGGCACATTCACATCGAGAAAAAGAAAAACACATCAAGGTAACATTCGGGACATTCGAATCGGAGGTGAATTTTATTATAATCGAGAATAGTACATCAAAACTTTCCACCATCGCCAGGGCCAAGGGGGCAGCCCTTGACGGATGGCCTAGGCCCGTATTGCGACCAGTGAGACAGCCCAACAATATGCTGCCTGCTCACCCCCCTAAAGAGCCTTAGAGATTTTAAAGCTATGCTATCATTAACCATTACAATGTTCGAAATGGAGACACTTTTCCTAGCACAAGAGATCTACCCTCCCCCTTGGCACCTCTACTCGGTCATGGCCCTATACATGGGTGGCTAATGACAACCTAAGCCCCGCTCATGGCCCTATACAAGGTTAGCTCATGACACCATGTGTGCGGGCACACAATGCTCCAAAAGGACCAAGCATGGACTTTGTAGTGTCAAATGAGGAAGATTCTAAAAGATCCTAGCTACGAGTAGAGTAATGCCCTTGCAAAGAAAGATCTTAAAGCTATTAGGCACTAGCACTTAGCGAGAATGCCTGAACCTTTCCAGACCTGAGGCTTGTCAAAGAGTCTAAAATCAATCGAGTTCTGAAGAAGGCGTAATTGACCTAACATAAATCTAGGGGCTCTAGAACAATCTAGAAAGTTGGTAATGGCCACACACTTGGAACAACAAGGACCACAAGTGTCATGAAGCTCAAGTATAAATAGGGGAACCCTTCTCTCTTTTGTAGACACTATACCATCAAGTAAAGACATAATATTATATATATAGAAACTTGGGGACAGACATAAAAGAGAGTCATTGTAGGGACATTGTGCAATTGTACATATTCATCAAGTAAATAAAATATCTTTGCCTTAACTCTCTCATTCCTAAATTTCTTCTTAATTTTTAAAGGATTAGTTGAGTTTAAGCACAAATGCTATACATAGAATTTGAGAAAGATTGACTTAGGCATATTGATGAAAATTCCTGACTAAGGTCGCACGATTATTAGACTTAAGCTCTCGACCTGTGATATTTTTTTCGTAAATCTTTTTAGATTATCACGTTAATTTCTCATAAATTTGATCACATATTCTAGTTAATTAAAGATATTCAATGAATAAAAATATTTTATAAATATATGTATCTAACTGCAAATAATTAATGAAAAGCAGATTTTACTCGGAACAAATTTTTTATGTAAATAGAAGTTGATAAGGTTTTGATTTAAGTTTATCTCATTTCATGCAATATTTTTATAATAAATTAATAATTTATAGAACAACATTAATAATTGTATGGTGTATTGATAGAATATTAAAAATTTAATTTTAATGATAATAATTTAAATTTTAAAATTATTTAAATATAAAATAAAATAAAATAATTGATACAACATTGAAATCTTAAAACTTTCGTAAACAAAACTAAATTAGTGTTACTTATAATTTTATTTGAAAGTATAGGAGAGAATATTTAAGAAGGAAGTATGTAAAGATTTAATCCCGCTAAATACGGGGAAATATAGTATATACTTAACCAAATGCAACAATAAATAATTTCACAAAAATACAACAATAAATATTATTTTTTTTATAAATACACACAATATCTGGGATTAGGAGAGCCCTGTGGAATACGTAAGTTTAATTCTGTTAGAATTCTACTTTTACTTAAACTATATATTGTGTTTATAGTTAATTAATTTTGATTTTAAAATTATGTTTTTCAAATAAAAACAATAGTAGTAGTACAAGTAATTTGATAGTTTTTGGAGAAAAGAGTTATGGTCCTTGAAGCAATAAAAGAGTTAAAGAGTCTTTTTTTTTTTTAATTAATGGGAAAGAAACGTATAAAAATGAGCTGAACAAAGGTGTTTGGTAGGTTACGCAAGCTTTTAATTTCTTGTCGTGGAAAAAAGAAGACATGACGGATTTGTATTGGCATTCTTGGATTTCTTTCATATAAAGAGAGGAAAAAAAAAGGATTATCTCAATTATAATTTTTTATTATAATCATACAATTAATCAATTATAACAAAAAATTATATAGAAATACACTACTTAAATATGAACTTTTAAAAATATGAGCTCCAAGTAGATGAAAAACATGATTATAAAACTCTTTTTTGAAGATTGCGACTTCCATTATAAAAAATTTGTGTATGCATATAACAGTGCATGTAGTATACTTCCATCAGAAACAAAGCTAAAAAAAATTTTCCTCGTGGAATTGGAAGTTGGAGCCTGAAATTTCCTTGAATGTGACCTAAAAATGGAATTCCCTATAAAACTTCCTTGTATACTTTTTTTTTTTATTCTAAACTTGCACGGTCTTCTCTTCTGGACATAAGCCCTCCAATTAAACAAATAAAATTGGTCCTAAGGTTCTCCGTTCAATTGTTGACAAGTCATCTGTAATGATGCCTTGCAAACAACAATATGGAAGATGCTAAATACCCTAATGATGCCTTGTAAACAACAACATGGAAGATGCTAAATACCCTAAATTCTATACATCTAAGTCTATGAATAGTAGTTATAATCTATAAGGGAATGGGTTTTCTCCAATAAAATTGTGGACAAGATGTCAACAAGGTGTTGATTTCTGCTAGTTTTTTCTCACGAGATGTTGGGAAAGAGATCTTTTCTTCATTTGGTATTCATTCGGCGAACAGGTTCTAAGGGCTATAGGATAAGGCATAGCTCATACAAGGACAACTGTATAGTAAAAAAAACCTTACGCGAACAACAGGAATACAGTTCAAGAAGCAACTCCTATTAAATTTTGAGTATGGTCAAGCATGAATTTTTAAATGAGGCTTTACTATAAAAAAAATGGACCACACTTGGATCCAACTATGGCACACAAAAAGAAGCAATTTCTACAGTTTGGACCAAGCTTACAGTATCAAAAGTCACCAAGCCGGTGTAGTCAGCAGCCTCCATATAGTATACTCTTAGCCTTTTCAGCATCATCTACACATCAGCATCCTAGGGTTCTCATGGCAAGCACCATCAGTTAATCATCCTTAGTTTATTTGCGATTCTCTACAAACTATCCATCCTGGGATTTTGACCAATTCTCCCCCACTCCATCTGCCTCGCCTTCTCTTGCACTCTTTAACATCTCCTTCTCAGTTTTCCGAGAATCATATTCCACAGGTGCTTCATTGGCTTCATTAATTACCTGAAGAAGCTCCAAAGGGGTGGCTGCTGGGTCTAACTCACGACATCCCATTGGAGCATTTTGAGCTTCTTGGCCTGTCAGCAAGTAATTCGGCACCTGATGGGAAAAGCGAAACATCTCTTCTTTCGGAATTCTTCTGACTTCCTTGGGGTCCATATGCTTGTGAAAAACTGTCCTAAAACCAGCTACCTTAATTAGAGGAATCACAGAGACTCCTTGTTCCTCATTATAATCATCAAGCACTTCCACCATTTCATATTTGTGTATCACTTCATCTGGTGTATGTTCACTCCAATCAGAAGACCAGTTCCTATAAAGAGCCCAGATATCCCCCTTCCTAGGAAATATTCTAATTATCCCCCGTGTACCTTTCATCCACTGAACCTTGTGGGAGAAAGAATTTAGCATCACACTAATTTCATGTCTGCCACTTCTGAACTCCCCACACGTTTTATAGAAACCACAGCCTATCCAATCCAGCAAACCAAATTCACTGTTGCTTCTCGAATTAAGCCAACTAATTTTCATCTTAAAAGGCTTCAAGGAGATCACGTTGTGAATTCGAGCATAGAAACGGGGCATCCCATCATCATCGTCATACGCAGCCCAGACCTGGTCATCTTCAAAAGAACTTTCACTTCGATCCAAGTCAAAATTGTGAAAATCAGGATCTGGTACATTTATTGACAATGGTGAAATCCCTGTATCTGATTCATCAGGAGAAGGGGCAGGAAGAGAATGCTTGCCTTGATATTCTTTATTGGTATCACGTCGACCTCCATTTGCCATACTCCTCTGTTTCCAATTTTCCTTCTCTCTGACCTTCCCTTTAACTTTGTCAGAATTTTTGGCTTCAGTTACTAAGCTCAATTCCTTAAGCTTTCTACGAATCGCAGTCCGAGCCTTATCCGCCAGCATGTTTCGAACTTCAGACAATGACAATTCTCTCTCACTGACGTGCTTGTTATAGTTACCAGAGTACCCATAGATACTTCTTATTTCAAAAACGCCCCTAGATTCAAATGCATTCCCCAAGCCAGGTCCATTTCCCATGGTTTGAGTTGCCATGTTACCTGTGTAACCATTAACACAAATATCATCTCTTCTCTTTTTCAGGAGTCTCTCTGCTTTAAGAGCTTCTTCACGCTCCCTTTTAACTTTCTCTTGTGCCTTCCATACAACACTTGCAGCTTCAGCACTGGTTGAAGGTGGTGCAACCGTGCCACTAACACCAGCTGCCCCAGAGGAAGGACCCCATTGGAAGCTTGTATTATTAGATGAACCATGACCAGCCAATCCATCATGTTCTAAATTTTTATATCTAGAAGAATTTGCTCCATAGTTAAATGGATTATTATTTGCAGCATGATGCCCTGAAGCCTGCTGCTGTTGGCTAGACCAATTTGATGACCTGTAAACATTTGGAGGTGGGGCCTTTTCTAAAGCCAAAAAGGCCTCATGACAATTAGGGCATAGAAGTGTGTGATTCAGGTAAATTCTGAGGTATTCATACTGTGTCTTGCATCTATTGCAAACAGTCCAAAAGGTAGCAGGCTTTTTATTAGAAGAAGGAAATGAGGTTTGACCTACCCGACTATTACTGTTCTGAGTCCTATCATTTGACGTGATGTTAGAACTAGAACAGTGAAAGCCGTTTGTTCTGGGTGGCATTGATGAAACCCCACTCTGTGTAGGAAACTTCTGTTGTGTTCCCCTGAAATTTATTTTCTGGTTGTACTTTAATCTCTTAGCCTTATCTGATAACAAGCTCCAGGCCTCCGAAACAAGCTTAAATGCACCATCCGCACCTACTGACTTGTTTTTATCAGGGTGAAGCATCAGAGCCAGCTTCCTGTATTGTTTTCTCACCACCTCATCATCAGCCAATGGATTCACACCAAGCACACCATACCAATCAGCTTCCCCACTCACTTTATTCTCTGCATAAATATACACATCAAGTGCAGTCAACATCTGGGCAATACCATCAAGCCCAGGATACAAATTTTGAGCCTTCAAAGCAAACCTTTTAGCTCCAGCATAATCCTTCTCTGTCACCTTCCTTTCAGCAATCTCTTTTGCCCTGAATGCCTCATCTTTGTTACACTCCATAATTCTGAGGTACTTTAATTTGTTTCTTCCTCAACTAGGTACTCCAATCAAAACCCACAATTTGCAGCTTAAGACTCCTTCAAGCCTTTAGACAGAGATAACAGCTTCAAGTTTAGATGCCTGATCCAAAGGAAGAAAAACTCTCTTGATAAAAATATAAATTTGAATTTGAAAACTAATTGAAAAATAAATGCATTACCAAGTGGATAATTTTCTATATGCTTAACTTAGTTAAAAACAAACAAGATAAATCTTTAATTGATACTAGGGTTTTGGTTGCTTTTATAAAGAATCAATATTCTTAACCACAGCTCGTATATTTCTTTATCTGACTCTACAATCTTACCTTAACTAGAAACAAGTTTCGCCATTATTTAAGCAGAAGCATGAGTGCAAATTCTTATAAAATTCAATATCATTCCAAATACATATCTAATGCATATGACAACAACAACAACAACAAAAAATTAAGCTTTATATTCCATAACTCTGGGGTCAGCTATATGAAAGACCAAAAAAATCATCTTAGGTAATAGTTTTGAATCTTTTTGCACTATTCATTTCTATAAAAAAACAAGATTTTAATCTACTTCCTTACCCTCATATCACCTCTTATTACTTGTATCCACGTCTTTCGTGGTATACCTCTAGAAGCTTTAGTCTCTCTCAAATCCTAAAACTCATTTCTACTAATTGGTAAACAGATAGACCTACGTTTTATATGTCCAAACCATCTCAAATGGTCTTTTTTTATCTTGTCCTCAATTCAGACTACCCATAATTTTTCTCAAATCTATTCATTTTTTATTGTCTCTTTTAGTCTTACTGCACATCCATCTAAGCATTCTCATCTCAACTATGCTCATTTTCTTCTCATGTTGTTTCTTAATGGCTCAACACTCAATCCCATATAACAATGCAGGCCTTACAGTTGTTTTATATAACTTCATCTTTAACTTGAAAGGCATGTTGCGATCACACAACACACCTGATGCACTTCACTACCTCACTCATCTTGCTTGAATCCTATGATTTACATCCCCTTCTGTCGCAACATCGCTTTGAATAATTGATCCTAAATATAAAAAATAACTATTCTTTGGTAATACCTCACCATCCAACTTAATCACACTAGCATTTGCTTCCCTATAACTATTAAACTTACATTCCATATATTCAGTTTTATTTCTACTCAATTTAAAGCCTCAACACTCCAGTGTATGCTTCCATATTTCTAATTTCGCATTAAGATCATCACTAGTTTTAGCAAATAAGACTATATTATCGGCAACTAACATACACCATGGCACCTTATCTTGGATGTCTAGTGAGCTCATCCATAATTAATGCAAAAAGAAATAGACTTAGTGATGAGTCTTGATGCAATCCTAAGGTAATGGGAAAGCTATCACTCAAGCCTCCAGACATCCTCACACTTGTTACAACTCCTTCATACATATCTTTAACTATGTTAATGTATTTTAAAAGAACTTTTTCTTCATTAAAGCCTACCAAAACACCTCTCAGGAAACTCTATTGTATGCTTTCTCCAAGTTGATAAATATCATATGTAAATCTTTATTTCTCGCCTTGAAAACCCTCCAACAAAAGCCTCAATAGGTGAATTGACTCTGTTGTAAAGCGTCCTAGCATAAACCTAAATTGGTTTTCAGAAATAATGACTTCATGTCGCAACCTATGTTCAATTACTCTCTCCTAAAGTTTCATAGTATGACTTGTAAGTTCTATTCCCTAATAATTTGAACAATTTTGTATATCACCTTTATTCTTGTATAAAGGCACTAGAGTACTTTTCCTCCATTCTTCTAACATCTTTTAAGTACGTCAAATTTTATTGAAAAGATCCGTCGACCATCCTATGCCAACATATCTAATGCATATATAGAATAAAAAATGCAATCTATAACTATCATAATATTTTATAAAATAACAATAATACCATATCCTGCATTTCTTAAAAAGCTCCAACACATTCTATTTTTATCTCAAATGACGTATAATTTCAATCCATTGCAACTTGAGCTGGAATAATTAATAATATAAGATTATCCTTCCAAGAAAATACCCCATGGTGCAATTACTAATTAATTCTCTCTCAAGCCCCTGATCATGAGAGAGAGAGAGAGAGAGAGAGTTTTACGAGGATTTAACTCAAACCACAAGTATATTTGTCCTTTAATTCAAAAAATCATACAAGGCAAGGATAACTTAGTCAACAATTCATCTTACACTCAGAAGGAAATGTAACCAGGAACACAACCATAAGGATAGATGCAACCACCATCTAAATGCTAAACGTGTGAGCACTGATCCATATGCAATTTCAGGTATCTGGAACATATAAAAGCATACTTGTTTCTTTGTCCGATAACTGTCTATGCAACAACAAAAGAACCAAAATAATTGATCCAACCAGACACTTCATTAATGGCTGACACCTATTATAACAGGGACAAGCAATGTTTTTAAGCTAATCCAAACAACATTAACCATTGTAGGCACATGCCACATACCAAGTTCTACAAGTCATATGGCTGACCCCACCTATAATCTTAGCTTCAATCATACATGCTTGGGTTTTGTTATCCAGATAATAGTTGTCATAGATGAGAGCTTTCCACTTTGCAGACCTAATCAACCGTTTGCATCATGCATTGTTTATATCAATGACCAAATGAAAATATTGAGCACTTTAAACAGGCTTACAAAATATTGGAAAAATAAAATCCTAACTAAGCACTTAGCTATCATTTCATGAGCTTGATACCATCAGTTGCCATTTGATGCACAAGTATATAAAACAAAATGGTTGTCGTTTCTTGGTTTTCTTTAGCATCCCTCACCTAGTTCGAGCTTTGGAAATGAATCAAGGCAAAAACCAAGAAGTGCACAGCATTAACAATTTTCCATCCTAATCTAATGCATGCCATCCTCCACCAAAAACAACCAATCACTAACATTCCAAAGAATCCAAATGTAGAATAGCTAGAAGGTTCATAAGTAGCAACAATATAACTCATATATATATATATATATATATATATATATGGAAAGCAACATTCTGATTTCTTTTGATGCTTTCACCAACTTGTTATGAGCAACAATAACACTGTCATGTTATAAATGCTTGAATTTTATACCTTACCTATTATGAAGCTACCTAATTAAACATATCAATTCCTCTTTAGAATACCATTGACCAGCTCAATTTCTCAATCCTAAGAACATTAACAATTATATCTACATATAACCACCACGTAACAAGTCCTTTTTTGCTTTTTCCAACAACCTAAAACCTCAAAATGCTAACTTCCCAAGATAAAAGTTTACCCTGAAAACCCAAAATGACTCCAAGTAGTCAAGATAAACAGCTAGATGAATTAACTTTAAAAGGTAAAAAAAACAACCCTCATACCAACTTTCATCAGCATTTCTTTACCCATAAACAAAAAAAGAAAAAAAGATGAAATTTAAGTCACATTGAATAACCAAAAACAGAAAACCAGTTGAAATCCAAACTACTGGGGAAGGACACTGAAGAGTAAATTGAACTTTCCAGGTCTCCAAGGATCTACAGTTAAACAAGATTCCAACATGCTTTGTAACGGTCAAATTTGGCTTTTTCAAATTTTTTTACCCGGACGAAACTGAAAACCCTAGATTCTATAAAATTTCAACAAACAGTCCACAAAGATTACAACCCCAAAAGAAATGTTCTTTGTAAAAATGAAAAAAATAATAATAATATAAATAGAAAATATACCTTTCTAAAGGCAGTCTCTTTGAAGCCAAGAAAATTTCAATCTAAGACAAGCATGAATCACAAGGTGCAGTGACCCATTTGTCCCCTTGAGAACCTAAGGAAATTTTCTTTCTTTTTTTAATTTAAATCTCAAGTAAAAATTAAGAATAATATAAGAGAAAAAATGGGAAAGTATGGGTTTGGTTTAATACAGAACTATTACTTTTTTTATAGAAAACCTAATAGAACATTTTTATAATGGCCTTTGATGCAAAAGGACTTAACCAGGGTTAGTTTTTGACTCTTGTAATAGGTTTGTAGGATTCCCAAATTTGATGAAATATTTATTATTGAGGATTCTCTATTAAAAATAAATAAATAAGATCTAGATTTTTAGAAAATTTTAATTTATTTTTGAATCTTTTGTTTTATATTTATTTGATTAAAAAAATATTACATGTATAAATTTTTTTGAATTCATAACCTTTAAATATTGAATATCATGTTAACCAATCAAAAAATTAGTTGATAATAAAATATAAATTTTGTTTTATGTTTTTATGAGAGATTAAGAATATATTTATCATTTTTATTAAAGAATAATGTTAAATTTTGTCCTTATATTATAATTTTATTAAATTTTATAACTATATTTTTATTTTTTTAGATTTTTAATGTAAAACAACAAATAAATGAAAATTTTCATTTGCATCAATATCATAGTTTAAAAATATTTTAATTTATTATTTTTTATTCAAAAATTAAAAAAATTAAAATTATGATAGTAAAATATTATAATTTTGTTATTTTTTCTAAAAATCAAGAAAATTGAAAATATAATAACAAATTTTAATAAAATTAAAATACAATAAAAAAATCATAATTAAATTGTGAATTCGAATAATTGCATTTTATGAGAGAAGCCATATTTTTATCATTCTTTTACTTGTGCTCTCCAAAAATAAATGTTTTATTGAAATAAATCATATATCAAAATAATAATAAATCTCCAAAGTGAATCACATATTCGAGATAGATTTTTTTTTAACATGAAACAAACTTTTTTTATTTGATTAAATATATAATTATATTTGACAATTTGACTTGATGATAAATACATATTACTTTTCAATAAAAAAGATTCAGATATTTTCTTTCCAAATAAAAGTTATTATTATTTATTTACAAATATATATATATATATCTAATTAAAGAAAAATAGAGATATCATAGAAGAAGAGAAGCGTAAAAATTGTGTGTACATCAATTATCAACATGTCTAGCAGTTGTGTGGTTTATTATCAATTATTGAATGATCAAATTGAATCTTTAATAATTTCAAATACAAAAAACAAATAAATAGTTCAACGTAGGCACTGAATGGTTGCTGATACTTTATATTGTATACTACATTACATCTTGCCAACTTCAAAGCATTGTTAGGGTGAGCTAGTTTTTTTTTTTTTTTTTAATCTGAAATAAAAATTTTTAAATTAAAATAAGATATATTATATTAATAATTTAAAATAAATGATTATAAATTATGTATTTAAAATAATTAACAAATAATTATCAATAAAATTTAAACTTAAAATTTTTTCATTGAAAAAAATAAATATTAACTAATTAAACCTATAAAATCACTTATAGGTAGATGCATTAGTTTTAGTTAAGTACAAATGTCTTAACTTCCAAAAGCACAAGTAGAAGGGCTATCCAGTTCATCTTCTTTCTGTACAATGATTTAAAAAGCGCACGCTTTCTCATACCAAATTTATTGACATAATAATGAAGAAAAAAGACCAGCCAAATTCATGATCTCGAGGCTATCGGAGGTTATAGTTTCCAACCTCCCATTGCATGTTTCTTCTCTTTTTCACCTTCCTCTTCATGACGGATGCCATGGAAATTCTCCAAATGAAGAAAGACCATAGTGGACCCCCAACGCCGAATCAACATCGAGAGCGACTCGATCTGATTCTCGTGCCATCAAAAAATAAAGAAAAAGAAAAATAAGAGTAGAAGAAATTTGTTTTTTTGTTTTTTATTTTTTAAAACAAAATCAATTACTTTTGGAAAAAGATAAATTTAGTTTGAAAATTATTTTTTGAAAAGCCAATTTTCAATTATATAAATTACATATTTTTAGTTAAAAGTTTTGTAATTATATTTAAAAAATTATAAATTTTAATTATATTTACTTTGAAAAAGGGTTATTTTAATCAATAAAAACATCATCCTCATGTCTTTATCTTACACATAAGAAACCTGGTAAATGATAAAAAAAAAAAATCATCCTAATAAAAAAATCATCCTAACATTATTTAATCCAATTCTATCATATCTAAAAATTATCATATCTAAAAGTATTCATGGGTCAGTCCAAGACAAATTTAATCTAATTCATATTTAATATTAATAGTTTATATACTTGCTTAAACCTAATCCAACAAGAAATTTCAAACCTTAAAATTTTCTCAAGCTCAATCAAAATTAAAAAAAATAAATCCCAAATTCACTTATTCAATTTAATTTATATAATAAAAAATTAAAAAATATATATGATTAAATTAAATTTAATAAAATTATATTCAATTCACAAATATATAAATATTAAAAATACAAATTATAATATACAAATAAAAAATAAAAATTAAGTTTAATAAAATATATATAAATTTTTTTTTATATATACATGAATTAATTTATATATAATTTACATATATAAAAAAATGAAAAATTATATACATATATATATATATATATATTTGGATCGGGTTGAATTGAATTCAGATTTTAAATTTTTTATCAAAAGCTCGATTCAAAATTTAAATAAACTTAAAATTTATGTCAAATTTCAATTAATAAATTTTAATTTTTTGTCCAAATCCTCTTAAAACTTGGATAAACTTTCGGATTTAGGCAAATAACACTCTTGAACAGGTCTAATCATATCCTATGCATCAACATCAAACATGTCCCGAGTAACTTAGAATCTTAGAATGGCTTTATTAGATATCAACTAAACATGGATATGAACACAAGAGTGTAGACAGTACGGACAAGTTCGGGAATAAACAGGACATTAGATCCATGTATTCCATGCAAGAGAACATTAGGAAACAAAAAACAATGAATAAACAAGTTGTCTCCTTGAGATATGCACATTGGCCATAAGGCACATGCAGATTTCAAAATGAAACTAATTAAATTTGTCAATAAATCTACACATGCAAATGCAATATTAAAATATGAGGATTTCTACTGATGCTCAGGATTAACTAGTTCTGCCTTGTCATGGTGGAATCTCACCACAATGCATGTTATATTGTCAGCACTACCACGGGTGAAAGCAGTTTCTGTCAACTTTCTAGCAGCTGTCTCTGGTTCTTCTTCTGCTCGCGCAAGCGAAACAGCATCCTGGAAACATAATTTGAACTTGTAACAAGCAAACATGTAGAAAATTTCCTGATAATAAAGCAGGGATTTCCAATGTTCCTGTTACTTTGAGCAGTGAAAGATCATATAGTTTAATCTTTTTGCAATACATTGTCAAATCAGCAACCTCGTGCGAGCTGGTTTTGTCCCTTTCATTTTTATTTTGTTTTCACAAGTTCAAATATCCTGAATAACTAGTGGTTTATTCTTAGACATTGCTCAAAAACAATACCAGGTGCGTGCCAAATACGTGGATGAATAATTAAGTGAAACCATGCAAATGTCAGAAAGAGATTTACCTCATTAGGCACGACATCCCATAAGCCATCACTAGCAAGCACAAGCAACTCAAACTCTTCATCTATCTCTTTATCCTGAGAAATAACAAACATTAAGAAATAGAAATTTCATTAATCCAATTTTCATAACCTACCACCTTGAAGCCAAGTCATATATGAAAATCACCATAGAAAACAGAAATCAAGGGACAAAATAGGATGGAGCAAGAAGAAGTAGACCTCAAGGTAAAAGTGGAAAAGAGGCAAAGGTATTCACCACTGTATTCAAATTAAAGAACAACCATTAGAACATTTTCACTTCAGCATCTAATTCGAACACATCAGACTCTGACTTTTGGATGGTTGTGGTCAATTAGGAAGGATGAAAATAAAAAGTTACAATTTTCAACATTTTCTCATGAGATGATGTTTTCCCTAAATGAGTCCTTACTATTTAAAACAAGGCAATACATCGGGAGAAAGTAACTGCAAAATCAAATGTAATGAGAGCAATTAAGATGATTAAAGATTACTAGCTTATTAGTATAAGATTTTCAGGATCACCTGGATCTCCGGTTCTGCAACAACAAATTGCTTCAACATACGATTACCGAAAGCTCGAGACATAGCTAACACACCTCCTACCCGCCAAGTTCCTGATAACATGATCAACAACAAATCTTCACTATAAACTTTCAAGCGCCAGAACTTCCAATTTATGTACCAGATATCAAGGAAAATATTTGTTTTGGCTTCAATAAGACAAGCTAGATTTTTTAATAGTTTTACCTGCCCACATAACAACCCCTCCAGCATTTTCAATTCTCTTCCGTTCATCACTTCTATTTGGTTTATGATCTTCAGAGAGAGGGATTGCTTTAAAAGGAAAAAGAAGCTGCTTTTAGGAATCTCCATTTACAAATTGAGAATTCTAAACATTCATTTTCATGTCAAGTTCAGGTTACTCAAATAAAGCCATAAGTATCATATATAAGATATAAGTCACTCAAATTGTAATATGCATTTGATTCTAAACATTCATTTTCATGTCAAGTTCAGGTTACTCGAATAAAGCCATAAGTATCATATATAAGATATAAGTCACTCAAATTGTAATATGCATTTGATATTATTATGTACAGTTCATACTTGTTGATGACTACTGAGCATACCCATGAGTAAAAAAATAAGTAGGTTAACATAATCCACCAAGTTTAAACACAAAATACAGCACTTTAACATGACTATTTATCTATATAGAGTAAGGGCACAGCATAAAGAAAAACTCAAATGCTTTCAGAATATGGGGCTTGGCCTTCTTCCTTTTATTGGCCCCTTTCCTCAAGCAATTTCATAGAAACATTTCACGATCATCTTAAAGTAATCGTATTTAATGGCAAAATATGTTAATGCACGTATTAATGCACTTGAAACAAACGTATTAATATGCAATAAAGATATGTATAAAATACCTATTCCAGCCCTGGATATTATAGTCCTTGAGTCTCCAACATTAGCAACATACAGATGGTTACCAACCAACACTGCTGTTGAAGCAGTTGAACCATCGTCTCGATAAGTATCTCTTTCAGAATCCAAGAAATCTACATCAGTCTGTTGATATG
The DNA here is from genome assembly GCF_002303985.1 of Durio zibethinus. Next base: position 6,737,872 of record NW_019167838.1, on the reverse strand, counting down.
TTTCACCTACAGGCATATCCAATGAACCAAAATGAATAAAACAGTGAATTCAAATGGGTTGATAATCATTTTATGTAGGACACAACCCCATCAGAATGCAAGTTACTGACAGAACAAGAAAGAAATACAAGTACTAGAAAATGCATGGATCCTCTATAAAGTGCTGACAAAAAGGATATGCAACAATCTAAATGATCCACAAAAACAGCACATGAGAGATCTTGGACACACTTATCGCAAGTTTGGTGTCAGTCATGAACTGTGGATGCTTCATTAGATTCTCAAAAAGGTGTTGCTTTAAATATTCAGCAGCACGAGAACCACCATGCCCTGCAATTGCATATAATAGTGGTCAAAAATTAGGGCAAAAAAATGATCATTTCCGGTATCAAAGGCATCTTGCTCTCCAGAAATGTTACTTATCAACCAAAATCGGGTCACCAGGATGACTGATAGTATAAATAGGTCAAAACTCAAATCATGCATCAAGAGGTACTTTTGAGAGCAGTTTTGAGATATAAAACAAAAATAATACAGATTGATTATTATAATCTCATAACAATTTCTACTCTTATTTAAATGAAATCACAAGAAAGCTGAGACACACATAATTTAAAAGTTGGTCTATCTTTGACCCAGGCAACTTTGGACACTGTTGCCTCTAATTAGTCGTAAGCAAGTCCCATTACACAAACCCCAAGGTTGTTATTCAGATACAAAACTTAGATTTTTTAGCATTTTGTTGCACTATCAATACTGTGGTTGTTGAAACCCAGATCCAGCGGAAAGACTAGCCCGTATTGTAGACTGAGCTCTTCTCCACTCATCATGATTGATGGTGCCTTCTAAGTGTTTTTAGATAATGTCTTCTAGCATGTGTAATATTTTTAATTTCATATCCTTCCACAAGGTAAGAGATTATAAGAGAATCTAACCATCAAAGATTCCAAACGTGCAGACTGTCTGCCCATTAATCTTGGAAGTTCTAATGTCATAGAAATCTTCCATGGTGGCTCTCTTTCCCCTGAAACTTGAATACCCACAGCTTAACTTTCCATCTTCACTGCAAAATCAGATGAGAAATCTACCATGTAAGTGTCATTTTAAATATGAAGTTAGTTAATAGCATCAGATATACAAATAACAAGAATTGGACAAATTTATATCTCTCTTGCACATCTAAATCAACAAATAAAATGCCATTCATGTGCAATAGGCTATGGCTTCTATCTTCTGGACACAAGAAGGAAAGGAATAATGATTGTAGGTGAAATGAAGAAATTCAGGTGAGTGTATGGTTTCCAGGAAGAACTTGCAGAGAAGAATACTTATGGCAATGGTGATTTGCAAAAGTAAAGAAAATGCCAAAGAGAACACAATTGTTATTAATGATGATATTACAAGTCTTGCGCATAAGAAACTATTCTTTCTTGACGTCCTCGAATAATTGGGAACTGCAGTTAGGAAAGTAAAGACAAATTGATGAAAAGAAATTTACTAAAAAAGCATTCTTCAGTTGAGGTGCCAAAGAGAACACAATTGATATTAATGATGATATTATAAGTCTTGCAGCTAAGAAACTATTCTTTCTTCACATCCTCAAATAATTGGGGAACTGCAGTTAGGAAAGTTCAGACAAATAGATGAAAAGAAATTTACTAAAAAAGCATTCTTCGGTTATTCCACTATGAAACCATGTGCAATTTTATGAAACTATGAATTTAGAATATCAACACGTGTAAAATTGACATCATTCAATTTCTTGGATCGTATAAATAATCAGTGGCTTAAAGTATCAAGACGACACCTAGCTTTCCATGATTAGGCAGCAAGTTTGTTGAGCCAAACATGCAAAGAAAAGATCAAATCTGACAAAACAATTAAAAACCAGCATACAAGTAACTCCAAGCAACATTTATTCAGAAATGAAACCATATTTAAAAATTTAGAGCCAACAACATGTGTGTTTGATTCTAAACAAATCATGACATTTGGTGAAAACTACCTATACTTATAGCTTAATGTGTATGACAAAATCATAAAACAACTACTTAAAACAGGTGGAAAACTAATATGTACCTTTTCCACCCTCCGCTAACATATCCACCATCATCATCTTTCTCCGGAAAGGCATCAATAACGGGACCTCGGTTTGCCGTTGCACCTGAATCAACCATCATTTTTACACTCGTTCGAAATTCACGATTCCACCAAAAAGTTAATCCAGCACCGACATATGAAGTGCTTCCAATACTTCGTAAATGCACCCTTTGCGGGGTTAAAATTGTTCCTATAAGCCCAGTTTGAACAATTGCACTCGTTAAACGACTGCTGCATAGCATCTAAAATGGTTCACTTATGGCTTTGTAATGCGAGATCTTCAAACCCATGAACAATGCTGCATTAAAAAATCAGAAACAGCATAAAATTAAAAATTAACAAACTGTTTTAACTTCGAAATTTAAATATATAAAAAATTATTCACCCCACTGAACAATTCTTAAATGATCATTAAATCAAATCATGCACACCTATCTCTTGTAATTCGCATAGGGTCGATAGCTTCCAACATAAATGAATTATTACATGTTAAATTTGAATATAGTACTATATGGTTTTTTTTAATTAACAATTTTATAATATCCATATGAAGCAAAAATGAGCGTGATAGAGATAAGATTTCCACTTATAGTAGTAAGTTTAATCAACGTAACAAAAGAGAAAAGAAAAATCCGAGAGGAATAAAAAATCTTACATTTTCTTTTCAAATTAATCGACTCATTTCTTGGGCTGACAAAGATGCAACAGAGAGGCAATCAAAAAGGCAGCATTTTCGATCAAATTTAAACGAAACTATACAAACAAAAAGGGATCTCTCGTTGAAAACTTTGGATAAAAGAACCGGATCGGATCGGGGGAAGCGAGAAGAAAGGATCGGGTCCAGGTTGGAACACGTGGGGGATCAGAATCTGAAGCGGAGGTTAGTAGGAATCGGCCGCGTAGCGTTGTATTGTCTCTTTCTAAAAAAAGAGAATCTGAAACCCTAGACAGAAAAAGGGATGGAAAAAAAAAAAAAGAGAATTGAAGAAATTTGTAGAGATATTGGAGGATGAGAGAAAGTGCGGGCCGAAAGAAAGGGAGGTAGAGAGAGAAAGATGGCAAATTTGTAGCTTGGCACCGAAGAGAAGTGGCAACGTGGCACTCTTCATGCATCCACTCTTTTTTGGGAGGCTGATCTTCTGTGCTCTCGCTTAGCTTTGAAGTTTTCGTTATTTGTTTTTTAATTTTTAAAGTAAAATAAGTAAAAATTTGTGTTCAAAGATAAAAAGCAAATAAAAATTTTGAAGGATTAAGCATAAAATATACAATTTATTTATAAAAAAAAATGTATGATCTTATCTTTATATAGGTTAATCATTTTATAATTCATATTAAATTTTAATTTTTTTATAATCAAGTTTGAATGTTTAATTTAACGATGAGTACATAACTTTTTTAAGTAATAATTGTTTGAACTTTCTTCCTCCAAATAAAAAAGTTTTCTTTTCGGGGAAAAAAGGTACTATCAATTAAATTCAACTTAATTATTTTATTAAATTAGAAAATATTGAAAGCATTTTTCTATTTTGTTTTGCAAGGGTTTTTTTAAATAATTTGTATATTTATTTTTCAAATAATTTGTAAAAGTTTATATATTTATTAGTTACAAGTATTACATAGTACAAATTTAGGTAGCATTTTGATTTTGGATTTAGAGTATGCCAAAAACAAGTGAGGCTTTAATTTAATTAAGTTGCGAAAATGATAAAGCTCATAATCTATTTATATTCAATTTCAATAAAATTTAAATTTGATTTGATTAAATTTATATTTGAATAACTAGATTTATTATAATCTTTTAAATCAAGGTAAGATGTATTATTAATCTTTTAATTTTCTCAAATATTTCAAAAATATTCAAATTTCGAAGTTAGAAATAATCAAATGATATCACCGAGTTACTAATGAAAAAATTTTTCAAAATTATGTATTATTTAATAGATTAACTACGAGTCTCATTCGAATTTGATTGAAAATGAAAATTGGGCATACTCTCTCTTCGAGCTTGACCAATTACCAATTAATAGAAAAAAATTCAAGTTTGTTTTTTATTAGGTAAATAAAATGGTTTTTTTACATTTTTTTTTTGTTTTGATGTATTTTTCATGTATAAATTATAAATGTAGGACGACAAAACAATAGCAGAGATAAAAAAAAAATATGTGTCATACCTAATAGTCTAAGACAAGTAACTGCAGGTAGTACATTATTCATAGAGGATAACAACATTAACCAATTGAACTAATCACTTGTTGGTAAATTATTGTATCTTAATATCTAACTAGAGTAGCTCATATAATTTTTTATATTTTAATATATTTTTTATTATTTAAATTTAAAATTATTATTTTACTTTTATATATTAATTGAAGATCAAATTCAAATACAAATAATTGAGTATGAAGTCCAGTATAAAAATCAAATTTATTTTTATTTGATAAATAAGCTTAATCGAGTATGTTTGAAAAACTTAACTTTTATTTTAAATCAAACTTAAGTATAAAAATTAAAATTTGATCAAACTCGAATCAAATTTGAGATTCTTACTATATCAACTTAATTCGGTTTCATTATATTATTACTTTAGTGATAAAAAAAATGCTTTAAAACTCGAAAATTTTATATTCAAATCTCATCATTTGTGAATTTGTTATTTAGTAATATTTTAAATTGAATGATAAATTTACATAAAAAGGTTTTATATTTTTTTATAATTTTTTTAATTATTAAATTTAATAGATTTAATAAATAAAATTAAATAAAAAATTTAATTTATTTTCATAATTCTTAAATTTATTGAAATTAATTGTTAAAAAAATGTAAAAAATTACAAACTTTTTGTATAATTTAATCTCTTCTCATGTTTTAATTTATTAATTAATTGATTATTCGGTAATTATCTATTAATTATGATATAATAATTGTTTATTTAATTTGTTATATATATATAATATTTGAATGTAATTGTAATGTAAAAAAATAAACGGGACACATACAAAAGTACCAGCTAAAGCTGCGAGGCGCAAACTGAGAGAGGAATTATGAGGCCAAGCCGGACACTGCGGTTGTAACGAGAGGGCACAGCAAGTCCAATTTGCGAGTCACCGACTCCACTTTTTGTGCTTTACTGTACGTAGGAATGAGAAAAAAAAATTAAAATTGAAAATTAATTTAAAATTATAATATATTTATTTTAAATCAAAATTTTGTTTATTTACATCAAATCAATTTTAGATATTAAATATATATTAAATTTATATTACATTTCAAACCGAGTATGAAAAATAAAAAAATTTAAATTACATAATTTTTTAAATTATATATATTTTTAAATTTTATATATATTTTAAATTTTTATAAAATAAAAATAATAATTTTATATTAAATTTTATTTAAATATATTAAAATTTTATATTAAAATAATATATAAAACATAAAAAATATTTTTAACAATTAATAAATCAGATTAAACCAAACTGATAAAATCTAATTTAAATAAAATAAAAATTCAATTTAAATTCAAATTAAAATTTTAAATTTTGTAATATTATATAATATTTAAAAAATAAAATAAAATTTAATTTGATTCAAATTATTATCAATTATCATTTATGACCGTAATAAAATTGCTTTTTGCTAATTGCTGCCACGCCATTTCGTTTAAACTCAAGTGCATCCAAACCGGATCTCTGTTCCCCATAAATTAGAAAAACAACTCAAAAAAACAAAAATTAATCCGCTTCAGCCCCTTTTTGGGGCTCAAGAATCCATAGTCACGGTGAAGATAACTGGACCGGACAGCGGACAACGCATGGGATTTATTTAAAATATAAAAATAAAAAATTCATAAGAGATTGTTTAGCAGATAATTACATCTATATCTATTGCATATACATGGCTTTAAACTTGAAATATAATAATAATTATTATAATATAATATAAATAGAGATGCGAATAATCTTGTGAATTATAGAAACTAAATATTATTTTCATTATTTTTCTATTTTTCATTAGATATTTTATATTTTTTAAAAATTTTTTGAAACCAATTCGTATAAAAGAACAACTTATCTATTAGACTATTGAACTAATCAACTTTATCAAATATATATAAATTATTTTTTTTATCGATTTTGGCTTAACTTCACGCTTCTGTTTTATTCAAATAAAACAATAATTAAATTTATGTCAATATTAAACTTAAAATTTTCAATCCCACTAGTTTTATACTATCGAACTTTATCAATAAAAAATAATTTTATAAATATCATCTATCAGCTTCATCTAATGAACTAGCGGTGGTCCAGATTCGAGTTGACAGCTTGACATCAATGTCCAAACAAATGGAAACAAACGTAGAAAAAATTCATTTATATCAATACAAAATTAATTATTTTTACAAATTTTATTAACCGTTAGATCAACATTAAATCTACGACTGAGATTAAAAGTTAAAACATTCTTTTTATTCAGCTTCCTTTGGTATTTGGCTTCTGCGTTTCTCTTCTTTATTCCTCTTTCACTATTTTTCTTAATTTTCTTTCTTTAAAAACTGAAATTTGAAGCTTAAAAAACCTTCTTTTTCCTCAATTTCTCGGATTTCTTTTCCTATATCCCTTTGCTTTGTCATTAGATTTATTTAAAGCTTAAAGACTGACAATCATACCTAAAGTCTTGGCTATCTACTAACAAAAACGAAATAAATAGAAAAAATCTTAGAACATGCCTCTAAATATAAGAAATAAAAGTATAAGTGTAGATCATTGAGAATTACTAAAATTAATGAACTTGATTTCACACTCTTAATTGCCGGGATATTGTCTGGATTTAAGTGTTTATCTTCAATCTGTTTAATGGCTGAAATCACTCTCCTATAAACAAGGAAATGAAATCATTCCCTTAATTTTGGAAATTGCATTCTAATTTTAAAGAATCATAGTCAATCTCCTGAATCTTTTAATTACCTTTAATTTAACAAATGTAAAATCAATACAGAGTTTATTTTTTGATAAATTAAAGTTATGAATCAATCTTTTTTTGGTTCGCGACATAAAATTATTGGTGGAGACATTTCAATATCATTAATCAAATGTTATTGTCATTAATATGAGTTATGAATCTCATATCAATTATATATTATAATTGATTTGATTCATTTGGATGGGTATCACGCGAAGAAATTGTTCTTTTCCTGAATTACTATATATTTACGAAAAGGATGGTCAATATTAAATTATTAAATTGTAAACTACAGAGGTCCATGACGAGTGAGGTCATGTAGAATTTACTTGAAAATTTTTTTATGTTATTAAAATGCAGTTTAATGTGGTGAAATATATAATTCAAAAACATGACGGAGATTGACTCCTTAATGTTCAAAAGAATTGTGATGTTAAAAAAAAAGAATTATTTTACTATATATATTATTTTGAATTACGGCCTGTAATTTTCAATTTTGAAATCTAACAGCTCATTAATAATTTAATATAAATTTCATTTGTAAAGGAGTCGTCAAATTACAAATATAATATAATTTTAATGAATGAAAGCAAAAGATGAATGATGCGAAAGTAAGAAAAACAATTGTCGTAATCATTATCCAAAACCCATTGTCCAATGTCAATGGTGCTATCTGAAATTCCGAATGAGCAAATAAGGGCGAGGATAGGCTTGAACCCAACTCAAATCTCAATTTCAAGTCTACTTAATATAGTACAAAATATTTAAAATTCATAATTATTTATTTCAACTTCAAGTATATACTAACAAAATTATGTAATAAAAAAATGGTAACCATTATTATATTGCATAAATTAGAAAATCAAAAGTAAATAACCTACCCAAAGAATATACTATACTATTTTTTATTTGTATAAAAATCCCACTAATAGTTTTTTATTATCTCTTTGATTTAAATCCCTGCTCATATCTTTTTTTTTTCTTTTGTCAATTGTGGTGTGATATAACAATATATAAAAAATAAAAATAATTTAATTTAAATTTTTAATAAAAATTAAAAAATATATTAATATGAATTTAATATAATAATTTTATATTTTATAAAGAAATAAACTCTATACAAATGGACAAGAATTCAAGATCAATGAAAGCGCTGACAATCTATGCCACCAAGTTTGACTTCCGTTAAAAACATAATGTACATTTCCACGGCGTCGGGCTCTGGCGCCTCAGCGCCCAAACACGAGAATAAATATATGATCCAGTACACTTTTTATGTAAACTATACATTTCCCAATCATGTCTCGCCACATCACCACTTAGAGCATAAAAACGTACCATGGAAATTGAATCAACAATTAAACGCATACTTGAACAGTACAGTCAACCTTGCGTCGGAAGAAACTGGACAAGAGTGAACCGGAAGGACAGACCAACAAAGAAGTTACCGCTAGACTGCTTTTCCCGGTGGGACCCCAAGTCACAAGAAATTTATCACTTCCCCTAACTTTGCTCTCTTTTTCTTTAGTTTTAATTTATAGTTTACAAAAAAAAACTGAGACCCTCCCCTAGACATTTCCACGAAATTTCTTCCCTACACCAATGAGATTTCTTTGTATGTTCGTTCTTCCTTCTATCCCCTTCTTTTTTTTTCTTCATTTATGTTGGTAATATTCACAAATTTTCTTGATTTATTATTTTTATTCTTCAATTTTCTAGAGGAATGTTTTGAATTTGAAGTTTCCAACAATTTAGGGCTACTTATTTTCGAAAACAGGTTTAAATCTTTTGATCTTTGACTGGAAGAAACTGAAAGTGAAGAAGTTGCTTGCTTGTATGTTATTTATTTATTTATTTTTCTAAAATTTGGCTTAAGAACTCTTCCAATTTTATGCGTTGATATTGGTTCAAGTACGGTATCGCTTTTTGAAGATATTTTTGGTGTTTGGTTGGAGTTCGTGGCTTATTTGCAACTTTATTAAACGCTTGATATGCCACTTTCCTTTTTTTTTTAATACAAATTTCTTTTCTTTCTTTTTTTTTTTTCAGTAATTATAATGATTGTTCAACGATTTAATCGAGGTTATGTTTTATCATTGTTCGTGTGAAGGGAGAGTAGTTGACTAATTTCTTGCTTCAATTTTGTAACTGATTGGACGGAACAAGTTTGATGTCTGGTTTCCAGTTGTCTTTAGTATCTGCGGTTTCGACGTTTTTAACGTTTGTGCAATAGCATATATTTTTGTCTCTGTGCTTGTTTCTAGTTGTGCGTGTCCTGCAATTGAGATTTGAATGTTCTAACTTGGTGTTTCATTTTTTTCTTTCCTTTTTAGGGTCCGGCAATAAGATTTATGCTATACATGCAGAAGTTCCTTAAATTTATTTGTGTTTAGGAGCTGATCCTTCTTTTAGAGGTGGGATCATAAGGGTATAGTTATGAATTATCCACCAGGGAAGTTTGTGAGGTACATTCTTATATTTCTTTTGTTAATGGAAATGATGATTATGTTTTTTAAGTCGATGTTGTGCTTGATTTTAGGTCTTAGATACACTTTTTTTATTCTGAAAGCCATTAAGATAATACTAGGAATGCCATTTTGCAAGCAAAAGTGCAAAACTTTCAGCTCTGTCATCATCCATCCTCTGCATTTCCCATTGATGCTATCATTCGTCGGCCGTAGTTACTGTCCTTGACACAGCCACCAACTCCCTTTGTTGTCATATATAACAAGTAAAATTGTCACCACCACTCCTTTTCGAGTGAGCTTACCTCTCATCTACTGCTTTCATAACTATTAATGACTCATTTCTCATACAACAGCAGTTATACGTACACTGTGCCTGAAAATGTTACATATTGTGTGATTAGTCTAGAAGTTTGATTTCTATTGCTAACTTTCACTTTTTTCTACACGAAATAATAGACTTATTTTCTTCAATCAAATTCCGTCTGCCAGGTTCCAGGACTGGAATTCGGAGAAAAGTGTTGAAGGCCATTATTCTGATAATAATGGGATAAATTCAGGGAATATTAGATTCGCAACAAATTCATTATCAGAAAAGTTTCAAAGAGGGGTTGAATCTGGTTATGAAAGGATTAAAGGGATCAGAAAGTCATTTAAATCTTGTTCATTTAATCGCATTCTGTTTAAAGGCTTTGGTTCTAGTAAGAAAGTTCTTGATCCGCAGGGGTCGTTCCTTCAAAGGTGGAACAAGATATTTGTATTGTCATGCATAATAGCAGTCTCAATTGATCCTTTGTTTTTCTACATCCCAGTGATTAATGATGATAAGAAGTGCCTTGCTTTGGATGAAAAGATGGAGATCACAGCCAGTGTGCTGCGTTCATTCACAGATATCTTTTATATAATCCATATTATTTTTCAGTTTCATACTGGGTTCATTGCACCTTCTTCTCGTGTATTTGGAAGAGGCGTTTTAGTTGAAGATTCTTGGGCAATAGCAAAGAGGTATCTGCAATCATACTTTTTAATCGACATTCTAGCAGTTCTTCCCCTTCCACAGGTAAGAAAATCATATAGGCTTCTGAAAATGTTCTCTCTCTCTCTTGTATTTACGTGTTCATGTGTGAGTGTGACAGGTCATCCTCTGTAAAGGCTTTAAAAGTTAAAATGAAATGCATGGATGAATCTTTTTAATTTATTGGGTAAGCAGGAACTTCATTGTCATTGTGCAATTCACATTGTGAATAGCATCGAGAAGTTCCGCTGCAACTTGAGTTGTTGAACCATTCTATAATCTGCTCTACCAGGAGTTATCAGGTTGTTCAAAGAATAACTTTAATTTCTCTAACTAACCATGCTTTGCTTCTTTCATGGAAACCTAATGTTTTACCACAGTCCATTGTTGTAGGACCTCCCTCATTTCCATGTACTTATGCCTGTAGTCTTGACTCCTGTACTATTATATGCAATATTTTATTAAGGTCATATTCATGATCATTTAATTTGATACTATTAGCTTGGACTTTTAACTTGCTGTTCTGTGTCCAGGTGGTCATTTTAATTATCATACCACAAATGAGAGGTTTGAAGTCATTGAATACGAAGAACTTTTTGAAATTTGTTGTTCTCTTCCAATATCTGCCAAGGGTTTTTAGAATATATCCACTGTATAAGGAAGTTACAAGGACTTCTGGCATACTAACTGAAACTGCTTGGGCTGGAGCTGCATTCAATCTCTTTCTTTACATGCTAACAAGCCATGTAAGTTTGCTAGATTGGTAGTAGAATATTTTTAACAATTAGTATATACATTTTGTTATATTTGCTTTTGTGGATGTATATTTTGTGTTAGGCTTTGGCGCTTGAGTGGTTTATTGCTTGTAGGACTCGAGACATTTCAAAATTTAAACTGCATAATGAGAGGCAAAAGCTTAAAAATGTAGATCTCTAACCATTAGGATTATGGTGCATGTGGAGGAAAGGTCTATTCATGTCTTCCAAAGTCATTCCATCCTATTTTTATGACTATAATTTCCAATTTGTTAACAAGTGATATATATATATATATATATATATATATTGTTGAAAATAAAAGTTGAGGCTGGAGTATGGTAATTTGAGAAGCCATACCCAGTTGTGGTGTAAGGTTTGATTGAAATGAGTGGAAGAGTTCAGCATAAAACATGAAATATGAAAAGTTACTCTATCTAACTTCAGAGCAAGTACATGCATAATGATTAGGCATTGAATAGTTATTATAATCATGATAAGCAGGTTGAGGATTGTTTTCAAATTTTCATCATCTTTAATGTTCATCACTTGTCCCTGCAATCCTCACAACAAAATTTGTGTGAAAATTTTGGGTAAAAAAGTTGAACCTGTTCTTAATACTGGTGCATTGGAACCAGCACTTTCCTGTAGAAGATATATGTATATTTTTTCCCTTCCTTGTCTAATATATTTATGTATAAAAGCTGTTCTATTTAATAAAAACTGACATCCTCCAAAATCCTTCTTTGAAGGATGTATCCTTGTATCCCAAGACCTAAAACATGCCAATTTGTGCTTTTGAACTAACAATGGGTCTGGGGTAAAATGTTGTCTGGGTATGTTATCTCAGTTGCATTAGTTAAAACTTTTTAATAGTATGAATTCTGGTTAACTGCATATGTATAAGCCTGGAGTTGTTATATTTCCTCTTTAAAGTATATCTCTTATTTTGAATTTAAGCCTGATTCATTCTTCTGCCATATGTTCTAATGGTAAAGTGACTAGTTTTTCTTGTAGGTCTTTGGAGCTTTTTGGTACTTGTTTTCCATTGAAAGGGAATATACGTGCTGGAAAGATGCCTGTAAGAATAATACTGGATGCACTCCACTTGCATTTCATTGTGGTGGTGATTCTTCTTTTAGTACGTTGCTAAATCAATCATGCCCTATACAGACACCTGACACAACGCTTTTCAATTTTGGGATATTTCTTGATGCCCTTCAATCTGGTGTTGTGGAGTCAAAAGATTTTCCAGAGAAATTTTTTTACTGTTTTTGGTGGGGCTTGCAAAACCTAAGGTCTGCTCAAATATGATGCTTTTCATTTATTTTTCTTTTTCTATCTAGTGTTCACTGTTCATTGCTTGTTTGTTTTTTCTAGATGGGTTGTATTTCAGCTATTTTTGGCTAAATCTTTGATACTGGATTACTTGCGTTCCATCTCTAGTATGCTTGTTTGGCATACCACTTTTTGAATTCTTTAATAGTACTAATTTTGGTTTTTGATATTGTGTATCATTAATCTCCCAAATTTCCATCATTATTATGTCATATTGAATCTTTATTTGTTTCATTCTTTTTATCATATTCATATTGGATTGACAAAATTTATGAATTTAACTAAATAAAAATTTTGGCAGCAAATATTTACTCTTTCAACATTCTTTCAGTATCTACTTAAGTTGTCTGGTTAGCTCTTGGCCTATCAGAATCATAATAAAATTAAATGAAGTGGTCTCTCATTTTACAATATTGTCTTCGCTTTGAGGGGGTGGGTTGCAAAAATATGCATGCAGTCTACATAGAACATATAATGTGATGAACCCTCCTCATAATGTATGTGATGATCATTGCGAAAAGTTGGAGCTTAAGTATCTTTCCTTTTTCTATAGATATGTTCATCATTTTTTCTTTTCTTTTTCTTGAGGTAGATGGGAGATGATGTTAGGATTGGTGACTTTGCTGTGGTGATAAAATTGAGATTGATCCATGACAAAGCAGCAAGCTTCATTAGCTCTTGTAGTGCTTTAAATAACTATGGTTTAATGGTTTTAAGAGGTCACTGCTGAGTGATGGTCTTAGTTCAGATCTTTATTTAAGCTTGTTGAGTCTAGCATCCATCTTCTGTCCAATTGGGCTTATTCTTATTTTGGTGTATATTTGCTTCCCATTTCCTTGTTGAAAACAGGTTTTTGTTTTCTCTCTTTCCTATTGTTAGCACATTGTCATTAAGTTCTGACAGTAGCATCTGATATCTTTTTGCAGTTCACTGGGTCAGAACCTTGAAACTAGTACCTATGTCATGGAAATCTGCTTTGCAGTTTTCATTTCGATATCGGGCTTGGTTCTGTTTTCATTTCTCATTGGTAATATGCAGGTTGGTACCAAGCATCTGTATTCTTTTGAATTTGTATGTGGAGCTGTTTGTTTTGTAGCAGTGGATCTGGTTGCTAATTTCTAATAGGATACAACGTTTTGTTGGTAATTCTTTGTACTCTGAAGGCTTTTTCTAAAGAATTAGTTTCTATCATTATGATTTTTGAAAATCTTCTGCATAAGCTGCATGGTATTCACTGGAATGTGCTTCTGGATCCCCTAACTCCTTTTCTGAGAAGCATAAGTAATCTGTTTACAATGGCCGAAGCTTTTTGGTTCATTTCAGATTTTATAATGTCCAACTATTTTGCTTCTCTCTCTCTCTCTCTCTCTCTCTCTCTCTTCCAAATACAATGCGTGTTGGGGGCAACAAATAAGAAACACTTGACTCATGCTGTTACTAGTTCAATTCTTTCCTGTTGCTTTCTGCAACGAATCAAAAGGAGATTCAAACAACTTTAGTGATTTTTAGTTATGTCTGACTGTGAAATGGTTTAGATCTTCTACTTTGCTCTTACATAAGGACCATAAGTTATAGGTTATGATGAGTCAAATTTTCTGTGAAACAGACATATTTGCAGTCCACAACAACCAGATTGGAGGAGATGAGAGTAAAAAGACGCGATGCAGAACAATGGATGTCCCATCGCTTACTACCAGAGAATCTGAGAGAGCGGATCAGACGTTACGAGCAATACAAATGGCAAGAAACTAGAGGAGTTGATGAAGAGAATTTACTTTGTAATCTCCCCAAGGACCTTAGAAGGGATATAAAGCGCCATCTTTGCTTGGCTCTGCTAATGAGAGTGAGTGCCTTGACTTTCTAATCATTGTTTTTATTGGATTGCATCCTTTTCAGATAAGATTGGTACATATTATTATTTGACTCGCATTTTCACCACCAATAACTAATTTTAAGGTTATCTCACTTTTTGTTTTTTTTAATGTTTAAGGTGCCAATGTTTGAAAAAATGGATGAACAATTATTGGATGCAATGTGTGACCGTCTCAAGCCGGTTCTCTATACAGAGGAGAGCTACATTGTCCGGGAGGGAGACCCAGTTGATGAGATGCTCTTCATCATGCGGGGCAAACTGTTGACCATGACAACAAATGGTGGAAGAACTGGCTTCTTTAATTCTGAATATCTGGGGGCAGGAGACTTCTGTGGAGAGGAACTTCTCACATGGGCACTAGATCCCCATTCTTCGTCAAACCTCCCTATCTCAACTAGAACTGTCCGAGCTCTTACTGAAGTTGAAGCATTTGCTTTAATGGCTTATGACTTGAAGTTTGTTGCTTCTCAGTTCCGCCGGCTTCATAGCAAGCAGCTGCGCCACACTTTCAGGTTCTATTCACAGCAATGGAGGACTTGGGCAGCTTGTTTCATACAAGCTGCTTGGCGTCGCTACAGCAGAAAGAAGCTGGAAGAATCTCTTAGAGAAGAGGAGAATAGATTGCAAGATGCTTTAGCCAATGCCGGTGGGAGTTCACCAAGTCTGGGCGCCACTATTTATGCCTCACGGTTTGCTGCCAATGCACTTCGTGCATTACGGCAAAACCGTACTCGTAAAGCAAGATTGCCAGAGAGGGTACAACCTATGCTGCTTCAGAAGCCAGCAGAGCCAGATTTTACTGCTGAGGAACAATAGGCAGGTAGGTTTTTATTTATTTATTTTTATTTTGGGTAACTTTACGCCTGTTAGCATTATGTAAAAGGTCGTGTTTAGAACAGATTAGTAAATCTCATCCATCCCGAAACAGGAAAACATATCTTAAATAGGAAACTTGCCATTTGTTGAGTTTGAGGTCTGTATAAGATGTATATGTAAATCTTCAATTTTTCGTTGTTCCTCAGTGCCGTTATTATATGCTAGTATAAATATATTTTAAATAGTCAGTGTATCAAATTCAAGAGTTCTGCGAAAGGACGCTATGCAGCATGGGAAACGGAAATCTCATTGATTTTTACCTTTTTTTTTTTTGGTTTTAAATTTGTACCTTATTATTCTTGAATATCTGTGGGCCACGGTGTCTTCTCACCCAACCAAATTATTGAAGTGTTCGCTGTGACAAAGATTCGTCAACATACCCTCCATTATTTGATTGCGATGTTGGAGGCATCTTTTCCTCGAATTGTTCCAAACATAAAAGAATTTCGCTTTCCCGCTCCACTTGAATTAACTCGAATATCAATGCAACTGAAAAGAAAAATGTGAATAGACCAGGTAACCTGAAGTTTTGAATCTATTTGGGTTAAAAATGAACGGCACGGACAACCTTAATTTCCCAAATCTAAGAAGTCTGTTTTTAAAGTTTTAAAGCCACATCTTTACCATATAACAAGTGTCAAAATGAAGACTTATGCGGAGTCTTCGGGACTGTCAAAGCAAAAGTCTTCCTCACCCCATTTCACGGTGGCTGTTGGTTTATAGCTTGAAGATTGATGAAAATATTTTAACACCTGCAACAGCAATGCGTTGGATTAGCTCTGACTAGCTAGAGATGGGAAGAGACAAAAGCGAAAGAAGCTCATCAGGTTCTGTAAGCAGGTTGGACATGGAAATCAACTTTCGTTACAGTCAGAAGTTATCTTTTCTATCATGTTTCAAGCATATGTTAATAGGCTTTCCTCTTCCTCGTTGTCATTTTTGAGCCTGTCATTTGCATAGTTCTTTAATTCCATTTTTTTTTTTTTAAGTTTAAAGTTTGTGGTCAGATCTGCTGAGATCCGAACTTCTTCTTTCGTTCGAGGAATTGAATATTACTACAGTACCGTATACTATCTCAGCAACCAGCAGGGCTTTACGAACTATTACAATTTTGAATCTTGCAGTCAACATCTACCTGAACAACTGATTTATATGGACACGTATAGTCATGAACTTGTTTTCGTTCAGGTCTCAAGGACACAGAAATTTGGAGGGTGTTAAATCACGCCATTCGCCTAAGACGAGTTTGAATCAAGGCAAAGCAAGTGAGAGATCAAAAACATTAGTCTCGGGAAAGATCCAACGCTGTTTGAAATCTGTTTCTGATATTAAGTCAATTAAGAAGATTCTTAATCCACTGGGACCATTTTCAAGTTGGTGGGATACATTATTTCTACTGTCAAGTGTGATTGCCATCTCACTAGATCCTTTGTTTTTCTACCTCCCCGTCGTCAATGAAGACAAAAAGTGCCTTTTCATGGACAGAAAGTTGGGGATTGCAGCAATGGTATTGCGTTCACTCTTGGACGGCCTTTATATAATATACGTCACTTGTCGAGTTTTATCTCCTTGTGCAAATAAAAGGGGTAATTCATCAAGAGATGCTTGGGCTATAGCAAGGGGATATTTCCTGTTACGCCTCTTTCTAATTGACATCATTTCGGTTCTTCCACTGCCACAGGTAAGCAATTTTCATTTAGCAATTTGCAATTTTGTTTATTATGGCTGAAATGTTTCGAGAATTTATCTATCCTTGATACGTGAAGTCATTCCTGCTTATATATATCCAGATAGTTGTTTTGGTTATCATTCCAATGATGAGAGATGTGAGATTTTTGGATGCTATGAACTTGTTGACAATTGTTGTCTTCTGCCAATCCATTCCAAGAATTTTTCGGATCTACCAGTTGTTCAAGAGAGACAAAAGAACTTCAGCCACACTAGCTGAAGCTACATGGGCTAAAGCTGCATGCAATCTCTTTCTTTACATGCTTGCCGGTCATATAAGTTAACTGACTCCCACATCCAGTTACATGATTTGTTTATATATTGCATAGCTCTCAGGACTTGGCCGGGCATGATCTAATTTGAAAGGCATATATGTTTGAGCAATGCTCAAAGTCAAACAAATTCGCACATCCTAAGTTATTTTATGGTAACTTATTTTCGATTAAAATCATCAAGTGGCTTGCTCATCTTTTAGGCACTGGGAGCTCTGTGGTACATTTTGGCCATAGAACGAGAGACTACATGCTGGAAAAAGGCTTGCGCAAATCACATTGAATGTGTCAATGGATCATTTTACTGCAATGACAGTCTCGGAAACCATACATTTATAAATGATTCTTGCCCTATAAGTACGCCAAATACCAAACTCTTTGATTTTGGAATATTCCTTGATGCTTTACAGTCTGGTGTTTTGGAAGTGGTGAATTTTCCACAGAAGTTTTTTCACTGTTTCCATTGGGGTCTACAAAATCTGAGGTTAGATTATTTTCGTTCTTCCTTCTCTTTTTGGATTTTTTTTTAATAGAGGGGAGGTGAGGATGTTCTAGCTAATGTAGGGTTAAAGTATAAAAGACAAGGTGTTATATCATTTCAGCTTCATCAATGTATGTCTTGATGCATTTTAACTTATCATTCTCTGGACTCTGTTTTCCATATTTTTTTCTGATTACTTTGGGAAAAAGAAGTCTTTTAAAGCTTCTTTGATTATTATCTAAATAATTTAAGTTGGATGCAATTTTTGCAGTTGTTTCGGGCAAAATCTGCGCACAAGTACCTGTATTTGGGAGAACTGTTTTGCACTATTTATTACCGTCTCCGGTTTACTTCTATTTTTATCTCTGATTGGGAATGTGCAGGTTTGGCAACTCTTAGTTTACTTCAAAATTTTTTCAGTGAACATTGAAGACACCATTTAAATCGGAAAAAATCAATTTATTTTCAATTGTTGTTAAATATGTGTCATGCTCGGGCTGCTGATTTTTTGCATCAAACCTCTGCTTTCACTACTAGCAATATGCAGTCATGCATTCCTTGAGCTTTCGCAATCTCTGTCAGTGTATACTGTTAATGTTCTGTTATCCGAAGCCATGCATAATTCATAGTGAAGCAAAATGGTATTCATATCCTGCTTTAAGGGAAGCTGGCTGTGTTCACTAGTCTTGTCAGCACATTCCAACTCTCACTTCGTCCCAGACAATTTTCTGCATGGAAATCAAATATTACTTGAAGAAACTACATGATATTGCTGTTTGTATTCTAACTGATCAGTGAGTTTGGATTAAGTAAGAGTTTTGGTGTAGACTCTAAAAAGCATGGACTCTTTTTCTTGATGGCAATAATAATCCAGAATTTGCTGAACTGTTTCCTTTTTGTGAAACAGATTTATCTGCAGTCCAAAACCCTCAAATTGGAAGAGTTGCGACTAAGAAACCGAGAGATAGAGCAGTGGAAGTCGTTTAAGAAACTTCCCTATAAACTCCAACGGCAAATTAAACAATATCAGAGATACAAATGGCAAGAAAGCAGAGGTGTTGATGTGGAGAATCTTCTAAAAAATTTTCCCAAGGAAATCATAATGAATATCAAGAGTGAACTCTTCTTGAAGCGGCTCACGAAGGTAAGTTCCTTCTGTTTACAAAGAACAGATTAGCTGCTCATTACAAATTATTAATCCTCTACTATAGATGAATTCATTCTCATTCTAGTCATTTAACTATGGTAAGGTGAAACGATTTAATTTTCTGGGCGATCGAGCGTTGAATGAACTCTGTTACTATGCGAAGCCTGTGCTCTTCATTAAGCGCAGTTACATTACAAAGGAGGGAGACCCAATCGATAAAATGCTATTTATTGTGCAAGGAAAACTAAGGACATATTCAAGCAGCAATAAAACATCAGAGTCTGATGATACTGCTTACCTACAAGATGGTGATTTCTGTGGAGAAGAACTGCTAGAAGAATGGCACCCGTTCCAGTCACGGCACTTTCCCATCTCTAAAAGAAATATTCAAGCACTTACTAAAGTGGAAGCGTTTTCTTTATCTGCTGATGACTGGAAAAACCTTTGCATTTGGGAAGTCAGGAAATTACAATTTTTCCGTCGCAACCATCGCCGAAGGAGAGAGTATGATCATCTTCTGGATATTAAAATAGCTGGAGGAGTTGATAACATTTCAGCCTCGGGTAACACTAGCATCGACGCCTCGAGTCCTGATAATAGTGCACTTGAAACTATGCAACTTATTAA
The DNA here is from genome assembly GCF_002303985.1 of Durio zibethinus. The sequence goes on along the minus strand of NW_019167838.1, from coordinate 6,718,236 downwards.
TTCACGCCTGTCAGCTGGATCACCAAGGCCGGAACCATTGGCCATTCGTGAGGAAGAAGAACAGTAGATTGGCAGAGAACTTGTTAACACTTTTTAGATACTGTAATCAGCATCGTGTTGTTACAAGCTCTGTTTCGAGGATGTTCTGACATGGGAACTTCTAGTTTCACGGGAAATTCTGGAATAAACATGACAGTATTTTAGTTTGGAGAAGGGATATCGTTATTTTGTTGTTAAAAGTTGTCTGCCTCTTTCTCCTTCGCAATATGGTATTTTGATTAGTACAGTCCAAACACTATTTTTGGTTAAAATTTCCCAACTCTTTTTCCTTTTCTTGATAGGCTTCCACTGTCTATTAAAAGTTGATTCTTTGTCAGAAATTTTAACCAAAATTATTGTTTTCAAACAATTAAAGAAGAAGGATTCAAACCTGGAACCTTTTTATTGAATCTTAACATTCAACAAAACAAATGCAAGAGAGATGATTAGGTACCTTTTTCACGATGGAATGATTTTAGGTTTTGGTTCCTTCCATCATGCCAACGTCCACCAGTAGCGGCGGCTTTGCCCTTGGCACGAGAAATGAAGGCAAAATTACTTTCTAAAAAAAGTGAGGAAAATGGATGAAAATATGTAGGTGGGGATGGCAGAATCTACTAGACGTAAGGTGATCGGAACTCGGAAGCCGCCTATTTGTGTGATTGGAATAGGACATTTTTTTTAACTCCTTGAATATTTGCCTTGGAGTCTTTTAAGACGAGGGGGAAGGGGCCAGATGAAAAACACAGCAGTAAATTAACAAATAGGAACCAAGTTTCTTGCTCCAACTTCAAACTCAAACGCGTATTACATAAACCATGATCAATTCGAAATCTGAGAGCCAACCCAACCCAAAGCAAATACACTTCTATATAACAACCATAAGATGAGTCCTACATTAAGTATTCATTGTAATTGAAACTTAATGCATGCTAAAATGGCTCCGGCTGCACCTAAATGTGGAAAACATTTATTTACTGTCTATTTCCCAAATGGGAGTATTTCAGCTTATGAGAAAAGTTGAATAACAATTCGCATTGCTACATATTTGCCTAGGAGACACAGATTCCTCGTGCTGGTGTTGCAGAGTCGCAAAGTAGCCTCACCTCCCTCTTGAGGAAGGAAGGCAATGCAAAAGCAGCCTTGTGCATCTGTCAGTAGAACACAGAAGTTACATTTCTACCAGGAGAATTCATATTTGGCTACGAAACTGCTTAAGTACTAATATGCATCTCATTGACCATCCATAAGAACATCACTATTCATGTGCATATGTAGAAGAAATGTTCACTTATTACAAATCATCTTCACTTTTGTTCTGATACGTTGCTAATTTCAAGAGATTGAAATATTTATTAAGCTTTCAAATTACAGGAGGCTAAATGAAAAAGACAATATATGAAGTGCCATTAAAGACCACTCTAAACCAGCAGAAAAAGGACGGTTAGAGGTCCACAGTAGCTGGCGAAAGAAACTATTGTAAAAGGGATGGGAGCTGGAACTTTGGTTTAGAGAAAAGAATCATTAATCAAACAATCCAGCAGACCAAGATGTTGTTTCACCAAGAAATGAAACAATGTCCTGTCAGTCCGAGGTCCATTATTAAGTTTAAGGAATTAATGTCTCATGGCAAAAGTAAGTACTAAGTACCCTGCTGAACTGAATGAAAACTGAACTTGAAGATAAAGAATTCTCACCTCAGAGTTGTAAAATCTAAGTTCTCTCTTGTGATGGTAAGCTCCCTCTAGCTTCTCAATAGGGTTTATGGGATTCACAAAATCAACCTGTGGCCCCTCTGTGGAGCATATCAGAAAACCAATCACACCACTGTATTGTAAAAGAAGGAAAAGGAAGAAAGAAACCCGAAGTCAGAAATCAGATAAACTTGATGGTCCTCCAATTAATAAATCGTAACAGATAAATTTGCAATCGAGAAAAGCATCATTTAATATCTAAAAGAGAATAAGGGGAAAAAGACAGCATGATTAAGTACCTTGGATAAGTTGGAACACTTGCCCATGCATAATGAACAGAACCCTTGAATGTTTCACGGCAAATAGAGATCATATCTTCAATTAGATGTGTATGAAGCCACATACTCTCTGCCATGTTGCAGAGGACACCACCAGGCCTTAATGCTCTAGCTATGGTCTCAAAAAATGGTTTCTCTACAAGCTCTTGAGCAGGACCTATATTGCAAAGAAAAACTCCCGAGTGAAAGCTTGAATAATGTTAAGTCTTGAAACCAAAATGAATTTGCAGATATCATGGTTATAACATCACCCACAGCTCTTGAAAACTAAAAGAGGTCATAACAAGCATCTAAGAAAAAGAGCACCGCATACACAGTCTTTAAGAAACGATCAAAGAGCTTTCATGCTTCTAACCCTTTCTTTCCTTTTTTTTTTTTTTTCTCATGTTAAAAGAAACAATAGTTTTTTTTTTTTTGGGATCTGCTTACCTCACTAAAACTATAAACAAAATTATAATGGACCAAATATTACAACGTACCTACAGGATCTGATGAATCAACAATGATTACATCATACTTCCCTTTCGGAACATGACGAAGAAACTCAACAGCTGTTAAGATTATGTAAGTAAAAATATCAGCTTCCGAGTTACAGATTATGCTTGACCATTTGCAAGAAATTCACAGGAAAAAATTGAATACAAAAGAAACAGGAAAAATATTGTTTCAACATACCATCACCAACATGAAGACAAACACGAGGATCCTCGTATCCAACAGCTAATTCTGGAAAGAACTTCTTGGAAACCTGGAATAAAGAATATGGTAAATGACCACCAAATGTGCATTTTCAGACATAAAGTAAAGAAAAAGAAAACAAGAGCCACTAAAATAAAACATACATCTATAACCATCCTATCTATTTCACATATATCAATGTGCTCAACAGAGCTGTGCCGAGAAATCTCCCTAAGAACCCCACCATCACCACCTCCAACAACCAGAACCTGCATCCATTATTTATTTAAAATTCAACATGAAACCACCATGAGGCTAAAGTAAAATCTTTCTAGAACTGAGGTTAGATAGGTAAGATTTTGATAAAGGTGGAGAAAAATAGAGGTTAATCAGGCTTCAAGCACTTTAAACCAAACAAATAGCATAGGGGATATATCTCATGATTTTGATGACAGAAAAGACTTTAAAGCCAATTTCAACTGGCTTTCTAGCACAAAACTTCATACAGATTGCCCAATTATGCAATCTTAGAGAAAAAAAATTTCAAATGGCAACTTAGAAATTGAAAAAAAAGAAAAGCTTGATGAGTCCATCAATAAATAATGGTATTAGCACATAAAAAGGAAATTACTGACTGCCAGATATAGACAAAAACCTATGCTTAGATAAGATGAGATTACAGTTTTGGGAGATGGAATTGAACAAAGGGGAAGATGAGCTATCATCTCCTGGTATGCCAATTCATCTTTCTCAGTCAACTGAACTATACCATCAAGAACAAGCACTTTTCCATAGGTTGATGACTGCAGAAAAGTATTGTTATCAGCAAGATTAAGTATAACAAACATAAGAAAAAAGGGATGCAGAGTCAGGCATACAAAGGACAAGAGGAATACAAAGATAGAAAGGAACTGGTGGTAGAAAATAGGGGAAATCCAAAAGCAGTGTTGAAATGCCAAACCTCAAAAACAAGGACCTCTTGATAGTCCGACTTTGCCTTGTATAAAATGCTTTCAACTTTCAGAGAATGTGCTTCTCCTGAAGCAAAAATTTTACACATTGTCAGTAAAGGATATGGTACAATGTAGGGGAGGCTGCCCGTTATTCAACTAAAGGCTCCGAAGCTCCCATTTTGATAGAATAAGTTACTTTGATAAATTATCCAAAGGCAAGCAGGTCTGTAACATTGTGAGAAGGGTAAAGAATTGTCAGCAAATGAAATTTTTATCAGATTTCCTCCGTTATTGTAAAAAAAAAAAAGAAAATAATTGTGATGTGGCTATTGTGAAGAAAAAAAAAGATAATTTTAAGAATTCCAAACTTATATAAATTAGAAAGGGAAATTAAAGCTCACCAGGCCACATAGGATTGTTGAAGTAAACCATTTTACCAGCTTTATCAGAAAGTGAAGAAAAAACATAAAAATCAAACAGAGTAATTCTGGCAAATAATGAAAAAGAGCAGGAAAGAAAAGAATTTAAAGATAATGACCAGAGGAAGACTGAGATTCTGAGAACCACCCAGAAACAACGGTAGGATGGCATTTTGCCTCAAGCTCAGGGGCTGAAGCCCTAGCCTTCAAGCAACAGGAAGGGATAGCCTTCTCAGAACCATTCCCATTATTCACCTTCCCATCCATAATCTTCTGGCATTCCGAACCTCTTCCTGCGTCTTCCCCCATAGATTATCTTTTTCTTCTTCGGCTCCAGCCTCTATATGTCAAAACAAATTCATAAATTCCCTTCTTCTAGAAACAAAACCAACATATGTAGGCACGTGCAGATTAAAATCTTTAAAAAAAAAAAAAACCATTTAAAACAACAAAACATGCATGATGATAAGAGTAGAACTAAAGAAGTTTTTCTTAAAAAAAAATAGTTAGTTGCCGAATGTTCCGGATTGAAAAAGGCACCAGATTCCTTGTTCTTCTAGCAGTATGCTCATACATTCCTCACCATTGTTAAAAATACAGTAATAAACCTCAAAGGAAAAAATTAAAGAAAAAAACAGAGAAACAAGAGTGCGATATAGCAGAGAACTTTCCAGTAGAATTCCGGGCCAAAAAGAAGTTTTTATTTTAACAATTCCAAGCTATTATCAGTAACGAAAGCTGTAATCTTTTTAAAACAAATTTATTACAGGGGCATATTATATTGGTTATGATCGTGAAAGTGATTAAGGAAACTAAAAAAGTATAACCTAACTAAAGTAATGCAAGAAGATTCTGATATGATATAATAACAAAGGAAACAAAATCAAAATCACAATGATTTAACTTACATGCCTCTGATTATTGGAAAATGAGAATTTCTCGATTCTAAGAGGGAAAAAAAAATTAAAAGTCACCCAAACTAAGATATATAGAATTTCTATTTTTTAAATTTATTTTCTTCCAGTTCCAAAATCTAAACAGTTTTTTTTTTTTTTAAATGAAAGGAATTCGATCAAATGGAAATCCTTCTTCTAGGAATGATCAAAGTCAAACATAAGAATAAAGAAAAAAAAAAAAAGGCAAGCGAATAAACTTTTATTTTAATACAATTACAGCAAGCCAACCCTCCGTTTTTCGCTTTTATTGCAGAAATAAACAGATAAAAAAAAGAATTAAAGGAAAAAAAAGAATACACAAAGCCCAGATTCTCTCCCGTGAAATTTTCTAAACGGAAGGGGTTAGGGTTTAGAAAAGCGAATTCAAAAGCTGAGTCTCCTAAAACCAATAATAAACTTTTGCTTTTCGAATGAAATGAATAAAACAAAAATAAAAAGAAATATATCAAACAATGAAGAGGATATCAGGCTAAAAACCAATAAAGAGGAAGATAAGGTGATAAAATAAATATATATATATATATATAGAGAGAGAGAGAGAGATATATATATATATATATAATTAAAGAAAGACGAAAATCTTGCCTGGTCTGAATGTCAGTGAGCGTCAAATTAAAAAGAATGAGACTCCGAATAATCTGGAGAGTCCAAATATCGAGCGGGAACGAGAAAGAAGAAATTTTGTGTTTATTATTGAGTTTTCTCTTTCCCCAGTTGATTTATTTTGCAGGTTTAGGCTTTTAGCTTTGCTTTGATGGAAATGGCGCTTCCCACCCCCTTGTTTATATATGCACGCGCCGCAAGACCACTGGCAATGCACTTTTTTTTTTTTTTTTTGTTTTTGTAAACGGGGTAATTATTATTTCAAAACGGATTACTGTTGGACAAATGACTAATATACCCATATTAAGAATATGGCTTAGCGGGAATTATTGTGATTTTGATGGAAAATATTTTTATTATTTTAAAATTTTAAACGTTTTTAGAAAATTTCATTCATTTTTTAATATTTTAAATTTTAAATTTTGAAATTTTAAAAATTAAAAATGTCTAAAAACTAATATTTTTAAATAAAAAATACAATTTCATTTTAAAAAAATAAAATGACAACAAATTTTTTATAAATATTTTTTTCTTTTTTTTTTTCTTTCCACTCCTTTTTCTCTCTCCCGATCTTGTTTATAATCCATCTTACTGACGAATCAAGCAAGCCAAATTAAACATAAAATATATTTTGATGCGAAATGTTTTGGATTTAGTTAGATTTGATCAAATTAATTAATTCCAATATTGACATCTAAGTAAAAATATTGAGAAGTAGAAAGTTCATCATTAGTTATAAAAATTTAATATGTATGTCTTATTATTTATTTATCTATTTTTTAAAAAATTTATATTTAATTTATTATTAATATATTAATTTTATACATTATAAATAAATCAAATGATATCACTTAATTAATAAATATATATTAATTTTAAAATAATTATATAAAAAATTAATATTTTAAAAAAATTATTTATTAATAAAATGATATCATTTAATTCACTTAATTAATGAAAAATATCATTTGATTAATGTATTAATATAAAAAAAATCAACTCAATCTAACATATATATATATATATAAATGTCAATGTCGCGATTATTCTTTTAGGCAAGACGAAGAAGCTCTATACTTTTTATACATTTAATTGATTCTCACCCATCTTCAAACCCATACTTTTTTTTTTTTTTAAAAGCGACTTTTGATTCCTAACTTCGCATTATCATCGCTTCAAGTTACATACATTCATATATATATATATATATATATATATATTATAAAGTAGTAGGATGTATGTTACCCCGGTGACCCTGTCCATACTTCTCAAAGCTTGATGCTTGCTTTTCTGAAAATGTCATTTTCCAACCTTCCAATTCCGTCTTTCCAAAGGAATTCGAATGTGCTATCAAAACAACTTAGAAGTGCTCGTTGAATTCCAATGACTTGTTAACGAGATTATCTTTCCTTACACTTTTAAACCGATAAAAAATTTTATTATCATCGTTATTCAAGAGTGAATTTCTGATAATTTATGATGATAACATATTAAAATTTATTAGTTAATGTTAATCCGAATCAATTCAGCACAACCTTTTTGGTTAGTGCTTATTGATGTAGGGAAGAAAAATATTAAACTTAAACTTCTTTAAATAAGTTTGGCCAAATGAAAACCTTTCTTTAAATAAAGAATATATGCTACTATTAAGGGTGGGAAAAAAATTAAAAAAATTAAAAATTAATTCGAAATTCTAATAAAATTTTTTTATTGAGTTTAGATTAAGATTGAATACTAAATATATATATTAAATTTGAATCGAATTTTAAATTGAGATGTAAAAAATAAAAAAATAAATCAAATTATATATTTTATTAATTTTTATATATATTTTAATTTTTTATAAAATAAAATAATTATTTTTATATAAAAATTTATTTAAATATATAAAAAATATTATTAAAATAATATATAAAAACCAAAAAAATTAAAAATTAAAAATAGATAAACCAAACTAAACTGATAGAATTCAGTTCAGATTAAATCAATTTTATAATAAGATCAACTCGAATTTAGATCAAATTTTAAAATTTTATAATATTATATATTATCCAAAAATTTAATATTTCAACTCTTTCTTTAATTGATTTTATTTATTTTGTTTCATTTTTATTCTTAAAAAATTAAAAAAATTGATATTTCAAAAATTTTAAATACTTTTTATTTTATTATTTTAACAAAAAATTGATATTTTTCCTTAGATTTTTTATTTATCGAATCTCGTTTTTATCTTTGAATAATTAAGAAAAAATTGATATTTTAACTTTTAAATATTTCTAAAATTTTATTTTTAAAAAATAATATTTTAACTTTTTTCTTAATATTTTTTCAAAATTTTTTTATTTTTTTATTTTATTAATCATCCTCAAACAAATTAACTTTTAAAAATATATCCACATGCATTACAATTATTATCCTTTACAAACATAAAAACATTAAAAATATAATAAAATAAATAACTAAAAAAAAAAAACCCCAACAAAACTTTAATAATGGAACCCAAGGTCTACAGTTCTGGAAGTCCGAGGAACAAAGTTGCAAGGCTAAAAATTGATACAGTCCTTTTTCCGAAAAAGAGCCAGGTGGTCACCTTGTCTTGGGTCGGACATTAGACCATTCGGGTCGGGTCCCTCATTTTTTGGTGTTTTTTGGGGGGAGGGGGGGTTTTATACTTTTCAATTTATTTCCATAATTCCATTCTCTGCCCAGCAAAAAAATCACAAACCAATGTCTCCCCTGCCAAACCCATACTTCGGCGGTCAGCCGCCGCTGTCGTCGTCGGCGCCGTCAGCCGCAGGTTTTCTTTTCCACACTCTCACCAAATGTCCTACTCAACGCCCTCGTCACGGATCCGAGCTTGGATTTCTCAAAATCAACCCTTAATGTCCTAGATATAAAGTTGAACCCCGAAACTTCAAGTGGCCGAAAAGTGCTATCCTGCAGTCCGATTTGGCCAAGACCAAAGTATGTTGTTCTCCATTCGTTGGTCTCCCGTTCCATCGTTCCCGATCTTTCAAAAGAAAAGCCGTTGCCGCTGCTCACAACACTTCACACTGCCGGCGCCGCCTCTTTCACCTTTTCGTTTTTTTTTGGGTAGTTTTCTGATGGGTTCCTCAATAGAGGAGGACTGTGGTTTTTTTTTTTTTTGATTTTCGGTTTCGATTCTTGGGAGTGTGGTGGCTCTGGGTTTTGGTTTTGGTTTTGGTTGAAGCTAAGAAACGATGGTGACAGGGGGTTGAATGGAAGTAATTGGTGGTGGCAAGGCCGAATAGGGATGGGTGATGTATGGTAGCGAGTGATCTGGGTTTCAGTAGTTTCGACGCTTGGTGAAAATGGGGGCCGAACAGGCTTTGATGGAGGAGCCGTGCGGATGTTGGTGGTGGGATTTAGCAGGTGCTGTAGGCTTAGATGTTGTGGTGGCAGTAGGCTGCTTTTTCGGTGGAGGCATGTGGAGGGTGGTCGCTCAAGTGTTTGACAGAGGAGGCTATAATCGTTCTCGAAAAATTTCCCCCTCTTCTTCTGTGGGATTGCTGGGGTTTATATAAGGGTTAATACGATAGAGATCCAACTTGAGACTAAAAAAATAAAATTTGAAAGGAATCCCATCTTGTTCGTTTGAGTTTTGACCTCAAACAGAGAAAGGTTTCAAAAAACCCTCTTAGCAGAATGGCCTTGAATTTTAAAATTTTCATACTCGTAGATTTTTATCCGAATCATATCCCAAAATTAGCCATTCTTTTTTTATTTACCTTGTATCATAAAATACAAATGAAAGCATAGAAATGGGCTAAATCAGATGGCTCATGAAGATCAAAATATCAAAGTCCAAATGGTAACTCAAGCTTTGGATGGCTCGGTTATGATCCAATGAACGCATAAACCAAAATTTCGGAAATTAGTAACTTCAGACAAAATAATGTGTTTATAACTTGTTTCCTGTTTAACATATGTAAAACATAAAAATTTTTGTATTATGTTAATATATTAAATATAAAATATATTTTTTAATTTTTGTCAAATTGCTAAAATTTTAAATTATATTATTTTTATATATATTTTATATTATTTTTATATTATACATCACTATGATGCATTTAAAATTGTTCTGATTTAAGTAAAAGACTTATTTACAAATACCATATTAATTTGAAAACCAAAGTCCATAGGCGTGTATAAATCAATCATTAGACCAATAACTTAGGTTTTTAATGATTTTCTATTCAGAGAGCAAGATTCAAATTTCTTTCTTCAAATTAAAAAACATAAGTAGAAAATTTTTTATCTTTAGCTATTACTAACTAAAATACATACATATAATTAGATGCAAACGTTCAGCTTTGGAATGAACAAACAGGCAATGCTGACAACCCTGAAACAGAAGTTAATAAATACAATCATCTTATCAGGTTGCTAAATACCAAGAAATTAAAGACTAATCACTACCCAGTTATCAGCACTTGGAATATAAGCAGCAGACGGGGGATCTAAAGTTTTCCTTTTCAGTCAAACCAACTGATCTTCGTTTGAGTTTGTTTTGACTCTAGCTACATCCCCTTCGGCCTGAACCTTCAGGTGCGTCTGCTCTGGTGCTCTGGTAGGTAAGAGTAAAGGTTTGGGAGGCAGTTGTAGGCTTTCAACATCTCCTTCAAGCATCTCCACGGCTTCCTTCATAGAAGGTCGATCATCGGGACTCATCTGTATGCACCAAAATGCGGTTATAATAATCTTCTTTGCCAGTTTCTTTTCATCTTCTGACGCATCTCCCATGTCTATGTCCTTTCCTTCACTGAATTGATCATAAACCCAAGAAGGATAGTAAACTTGACTCAAATGCTCCACAGATGCATCTAAGTTCTTCCTCCTGCCGGCCATTTCCATCAACAACATTCCAAAACTGTAGACATCAGATTTACATGACACACCTCCAATATTTTTGTAAAACAACTCAGGCGCCATGTATCCTCTTGTTCCCCTTGGCGCAGTCAATGACACAACGCTATCATCTATTTGGTATGATTTTGCTAGCCCAAAATCAGAGACTTTTGGCGTGAAGTTCTCATCAAGGATAATATTTTGAGGCTTGATATCAAAATGTAAGATTTGCACATCACAACCATGGTGTAGATATTCAATTCCACGAGCCACTCCCACAGCAATCCCATATAATCTTTCCCAACTTATAGTCATGTGTCCTTCTGGGTAAAAAATGTATTTTTCAAGAGAACCATTAGGCATGAACTCATATACAAGAGCACGTTTGGATCCCTCGGCACAAAAACCAATTAACTGTACCACATTAATGTGGTGAATCCTGCCAATGGTTGCCTACTTCATTGATAAATTCTTGACCGTTAGCTTTGGACTTACCCAATATCTTTATTGCTGCAAATCGACCACTGCGAAGTTTTCCCTTATACACAGAACCATAACCTCCTTCACCTAATTTATCCTTGAAATTATTAGTAATCCTCTTGATATCGGAGTAAAGGTACCTAACTGGCATTAGGTTATTGTGAGCTTGGAGGAATTCTTCAACTGTGTCGTACATGGATAGATGCCTCCTCCGCCACTTATAGACCAGAAATATGATCACAAATGGGGCTCCAAGTATAAAAGCTGCTATATGGTACAAGGCTGCGTAGAAAAATTACAGAAATGACTCAATTTGTGGCGATGGACAATTTGTTTTTGTTGGAAATATACCTGAATTTCTTTTCTCATGAAAATTCACATATATTTTATCTCATATTTAAAATAATTGAGGTACGTTCGTAAAAAAAATGATTTAGGTACGTACCAATTATTGTAATGATATCACTAGTCAATCCTGCAAGAAATACGAGTGAATAAAATAATTAAAGTAATTACTAGCTAGGAGTTATGAAACTTTTTATACTTTCTGTTATATTTTCCAGAATGTTGAGTAGTATTTTTTTTAAACTCAAGATTTTCTTAATCAAACCGTAAGAAAGAGGGGAGACTGATTCTCACTGATCAAGCGATAGACGTCTTGAAATTTACCTGATTCTGTTACAAAATAGCCAAGATTAATAAGGAAGGACTAAGCAAATTCATAAATAAGGACTTCACAAAACAGGGGAGGGGGTCAGAAATAAGAAATTAACGAAATGGTTAACAAAGTCTGGAAAGCATACCTATAGGAATCCTAAGAACGTAATAAGTGATCTCACCGGACAATAACCACCCGCCCGATAAAATAATTCCAAGATGAAGATATTCGTAAACGATCAAATACCACCAGTGATAAATTCTACATCAGACTTAAAAGGTTACGAGTTGTTGCAGAGCAATGAGATATATATTAGTAAGAATTAGTAAAAAAGTTAGTAAAAGAATTAAACTTTTGACACCTACCTGTAAATAAATGAACTAAATAAACCGTTAGAAGTGGACTGCCAGCACACTTCCATGCCTCTCGAGAGTTCGTTGTAAATATCGAAAATAGACGTACTGTTGATATTAAGAAATAGACCTAGCGGGGCCGGAACCTGGACCTCAACTTTGCAGGATTCATTGAAATCGGAAAACTTCATATCTGCTTCATAACTTAATATAGCATAAAAAAAATGGGGATTTGGAGAGGACGAGCTGTTGGTGCAAGGAGAGGCATCGATATAGATCGAAGAGTTTATAGGTACCTTGCAATTTAGAAAGTATATATATGAAAGACTCCGATGAAAGCAAAATGATAAAAAAATTCCACGATAAATCTTATAGAGAATCAAGGAATTGCGAGGAATAGAGCACTTATCCTTCTCCAGACCATCGTCCACCAATCGAATCTTTTGGTCATCATAAGAGATCTCCTCGACATAGAATTTCCCATATTTCGTAGTAAAAGTGGTGCGATTATTCTCGCACGCCAATTCATAAGTATGGTCGCCACACGAAGAAGAGTCATCTTTTAAACAGAAAGGGCTGCTGATATTAGTTATAGTTCCGCAAGAGGAGGGGGTCCAGCGCTTTCCTTCTTTTCTGGCGATGCCAGTATCAAGGAACATAAAGAGAACAAGGGCAGTGGGAGCGATCAATGCAAGGTTTGCTCTTGGCATTTTACAACACCGAACAACGAGTTTGAAAAGCAAGCAGTAATAACTGTGCTTATGCTTGGAAGCTTGAAACTTGAAAGTGTTTCTGGAAATTAAATTCGGCAGGCAGCAGCAGTACTAGCAACCGTGTTAAATAGATTACTAGGCCATTAGTCCCACTACTTTTTCTTAATTAATTGTTCAACTAGAAGAAAAAAATAATTATACCTTAATTTTTATTTTTAAATTAGGATTAAAATGATTTTAGTTATTTTGACTCTTTCATTAAAATTTTAAAAGATATTATTATTTTAACATGTTCACTTATTTATTTTGATTTCATTTAATAGAATTTTTTTAATAAAAATATTAGATAATTAAAATCTATTTAATGCATTCACTCAAGAATCATCTTGTGTCATACTGTATATCTCCAAATCACTCAAGTATGATCATGTCTATTAGTGTTATTAACAACGAATTATAATTAGAGTGGGGTTGGACTAGTGTTTTACAGACATTAGTTCTTTTAGTGACATTAGTCCAACCTCAATTTGAATTATAATTAGTATTATTGGCAACTAATTATAAACCAGATTCTTTTAGTGACAAAGAATGTGATCTACCCAATCAAATTAACTTGGCTCAGTTATTTCAAACTTTATGCGAGTTAAGGGTGACCGGTGAACTTTGGTCATTAAAATTTAAGTCACTGAATTCAACCATTCCCTATTTGATTCACAGAAATTGCTTTGACAGTCTTGAAGTTTCTTGGAAAAGTTAATAACTCTCAAGTCTTGACGGGTCCCTTCATGGCCTGCGAAGAAAGGGTTGATCAATAAGATTGACTTTTAAGTCTTTGTTAATTGTTTTTATTTTGCTTGTCTTGGCACAATAAGAAAATCTTGAACAGATTTTGATCTAGGAAGAGAAAGAGAAATCTTCCAAGAAGTTGTTGTAGGTTAGAATTATCTCCGAACGCAGCGCAAGAAAGGAATGGGAGTTTGCAAAATCAATTATTGGACTTCGAATAAGGGATGCATGTGATAAAAAGCGAAAATACTATAGTTAGAAATAATTTCAATTCATCTTTCAATTTTCAACTAGAATCATGTAATTTTCCAATAACAATAAAAAAAAATTATATAAAGATTCATCGCTTCAGCGAATTTCATATAAAATTTTATTAAATATCATATAATTCCAATATATGATTGAATTTGAGGAGTGAATTATGTGAAAGGTTTTTACTATTTATCCACTAATAAAATTTGGATAGAGCTATGAACTTTCTCCTCTAATAATTTCAATGTCACACTTTAGGTAGTGTTTGACATGGGTGATCATTTTAAAAAATCATATTGATATACAAATAGTAATTAAATAATTATATTGATAAGCATTTAATGATTTTACATGATAATATTTTTGAATTATTAAAAATAATCAGATTACTGTCTTAAAAGAGTGATGTAAGACCTCAAAATCGATTTTAATTATTTTGATGATTTCATTAAAATTTTAAATGATATTATTATTTTAATAAAGTCATTTAGATTTCATTAATAAAATATTTTAATAAAAATGTTAAATAACTACAATCTATTTAATGCATTTACTCAAAAATCATTTTATGTCATATTTTATATCTCTAAATCACTCAAATGTCTGTTAATATTATTAGCAACGAATTATAATTCAAGAGTAAGGTTGGATTAGTCTTTTAGTGACATTAGTCCAATCCCAATCTGATTTATAATTAGTATTATTAGTAACTAATTAAAAATCAGATTCTTTTAGTGACAAAGAATGCGATCTGCTCAATCTAATTAACTTGGGTCAGCCTAGTTCAATTTTTATATGAGCAAAAGGTGTGATCGGTGAACTTTGATAATTAAACTTCAAGTCAATGAATTTAGTCATTCCCTGTTTGCTTCAAAGAAATTGCTTCAGGAGTCTTGCAGTTCCTTAGAAAAGTTGATGGCTCTCAAGTCATGACAGGTCACTTCAAGGCCTGCAAAGAACACGTTGGTCAAAAAGATTAACTTTCCGTTTTTGCTGACTGTTCTTATTTCACTCGTCTTGGCACGGTAAGAAAATCTTGAAAAGATTTTGATCTAGGAAAAAAAAGGGCGGATTTTCCAGGAAGTTGCTGTAGATAAGAATTATCTGCGAATGCAGCATGTGAAAGAAATAAAAGTTTGCAAGATCAATTATTGGGCTTTGTATAAAAGATGTATGTGATCATAAGAAAAAAATACTATAGTTAAAAATAATTCCAATTCATATATCGATTTTCAACTACAATCATATAATATTTTAATAATAACAAAAAATTATATAAAAATTCATCACTTAAAGTATAAATTTTATATAAAATTTTATTAAATTTTACATAACTCTAATTTATATTGAATTAGAAAAGTGAATTATGTAAAAATTTTATTATCAACAAAGGATAATGTTGCTTCAACTTAGAATAGAAGAATTTCTCACTCAGTGAATGACAGAATGAAAACAGCAATGATAAAACTTAGAAAATTAGTAAATTTTTACTATGCCCCAAAAAAATAAGTTATTTCACCATGTGGAAAAATTATAGAACTGAGTGTGTTCAAAAGCAAAAAAAAACATTACGTTTAAGTCAACCAATCTCTTTATCAGCCTTGCCAAATAATATGACAGAAAAGGAAAATTAAAGTCAGTCAAGGCTGCCCCCACTGGAATCACAACAAAATTTCGCAATCATTACAAAAAAATCCAAAAATTAAAAAAAAATTGTTAGTATGTTTTTGTCCCAGTAAATGGGAGGAAGGTGATTTTTGGTAAAAAGTTAATATGAAAATTAAGAAATAAAATTAAATACAAATCTGTTTATTCGACAATAAGCTTTATTTGCTACTTGTAAAACAGAAGAGCACAATTAAAAAAAAAAAGTAAATTTATGCTTCATTTTTATTTTTATTTCCTTGAATTTACTATAAAATAATACAATTGATTGAAAATAAAAAATAATTGAATTGAATTACTCAAATTATGAATTTAAATATAACGGTTTTATATAATTAAAGCTACACTTTCTTTTGTTTTAATGAAAATCAAAATTTTAATTTTGAGGAACTTAATTTTTTACTAACCAATTTGGGAAAATTAAAGAAAATTTAACGAAGATGTTGTATAAAAATAAAAATAAAATTATTTAGGTGAAATTTAAAAAATTTATTAAAAGAATTTAATAAAAATTTTAATGAAAATATGAACCAATAAATTAATAAAATTTAACAAAAAATAAAAATATTTTAAAAATATTATTAAAAATATAATTTATAAAAAAATTGATTCTTTATTTATTTAATAATAAAAATTTTATTAAAATTTTTATTAAAAATATTTATAAAAAATTTATTAAAATTTTTAAAAATTTATACGCTTGATCTGTTTAATAAAAATTTTCAATCTTTTAATTTTAATTTTTATTTTTATTTAATCAATTTTAATATAAAATTTCACAACTTCATCTGAATCTTTCCTTAATTTTGTAGAAAAATAAATTCTACGGGAAAAGGGTCTCATTTCCACAAGAGCGAAGCAGCACTTGCAAGCATATTCTGAACCCTGAAGAGAAGAAGCGCCGATGTTAATGGGACGATATAGGCTCCGATTCACTTCTGGGACTGACTACTTTGTAATAATGATGGTAATTTATTTGTCCTGCTTTGTCTTTATAGTGAATGTTGCAGAAGCTGTGTCAATCCAAGACGAATGCAAGGTGAATAGGTGCAAACATCATGAGCCACTCGTCCGATTCCCTTTCCGATTACAAGGCCTCCAGCCGCCCCACTGTGGCTATCCTGACCCTGGGTTTCAACTATCCTGCTCAGAAAACAACGAAACCGCGCTGAAACTGCCACGTTCAATGAAGTTGCTGGTGAAGCACATAGATTATAAAGCACAGCGGATTCACTTGTATGATCCCAGTCGTTGCCTCTGGCGGCAGCTTGTACATCTCAACTTATCCTCATTTCCATTCATGTTCGAAGAGCCAAGCTATCCGTTGGCATTCTACTATTTGTTCAACTGTTCAAGCAATGATGAGTCTTTGTATGACAACCGTATAGTCCGTTGCTTAAGCACCCCTGGCTCCCAAATTATAGCTTTTGAATCTGATGTTGGCTATGTATATAATAACATCCTGTTAAATTGCAGCAACATTGGCAACTTCTCTACAGTAATTCCTCCAACACTTATCGATTTTCAGTTAGTTTGGTACAGACCATACTGTGTTGATTGTGAAAAGGAAGGCAGGGGATGCAGACTGAAGAACAATAGCACAAAGGATCAAACCGAGTGTTTTGATATCCCCAGGCATCATATAGGTATGTTCAATATTTTACTGCTCAATTTTTCTAGTTCAAAATTGTTTTTGTTAGATGGCATTTACCCACAAGAATATTTTAGGTTCAAGTCTATGGCATCCATTAAAGTGAAGTGAAGCTTAATGTTGTACTGAGCCTAAATTTGCATTTTCTCACGCTCGGGGGGAAACCTGTTAAAATAGGATCGAGAGAAGACTAATAAAACATCCCACATATCCAACTGATTAATTTTAAATATTTTATTTCACAGGTGCACGACAAAAGCTAATGGTTGCAGGTAAACGGGTTTTTTCTTTTTCCCTTCAATTAGTGAATACCGATTATGAAGCATGATTTGACTATAGCAATATATCATTTGCAGGTGTAGTCTTAGGTTGTTTCATTCTTGCAACGATTGTCATTGGAGTTGGCTGGACACTTCACTTGGACAAAAGAGAGAAAGAAAGTCAACTCAAGATTGAAAAGTTTTTGGAAGATTATAGATCACTTAAACCCTCAAGATACTCTTATGCTGATATTAAAAGGATAACCAATCATTTCAAGGACAAACTGGGACAAGGAGGTTATGGAACTGTCTTCAAAGGTAGACTTTCCAATGATGTTTTAGTTGCTGTTAAGGTCCTCAATAATTTCAAGGGAAATGGTGAAGAATTCATCAACGAAGTGGGTTCGATGGGTAGAATCCACCATGTCAATGTGACTCGCTTGGTTGGGTTTTGTGCTGACGGATATGAACGAGCTCTTGTTTATGAATACCTACCAAATGAGTCATTAGAGAAGTTCATATTCGCAGCCAAGGGCGATAATCGTTCCCTTAGTTGGGAGAAGCTTCATGATATTGCTCTTGGTGTAGCCAAAGGTATCGAATACCTGCATCAAGGTTGCGAGCAACGAATCCTCCATTTTGATATCAAACCCCACAATATTTTGCTAGACCACAACTTCAATCCTAAGATCTCTGACTTTGGCCTAGCTAAATTATGTTCCAAGGAACAAAGTGCTATTTCTATGACAACAGCCAGAGGAACCATGGGCTACATTGCACCTGAGGTATTGTCTCGGAACTTTGGAAATGTCTCGTACAAGTCAGATGTTTACAGTTTTGGAATGCTATTGCTTGAAATGGTTGGAGGAAGAAAAAATATAGATGTGACGGTGGAGAATACAAGCCAAGTGTACTTCCCAGAATGGGCCTATAATTGTTTGGATAAAGGAGAGGAGATGGGGATCAGAATTGAAGATGAAGAGCAAACAGGAATAGCAAAGAAACTCACAATCGTTGGACTTTGGTGCATTCAGTGGTATCCCGTAGATCGTCCTCCAATGAAAGCTGTGGTTCAAATGTTAGAAGGAGAATCGAACGTTCTTACATTGCCACCAAATCCTTTCGCCTCTGCGGATCAAACGAAGATGGGTGCCACCATGTCTAGGAAGCCTGTTAATATAGAGCTTGCCACTATTTCTGAATTAGAATAAAAGCAATCTAAAGCTGCATAATTATTAGCAAGACTTGAAATAATCTATTAATTAGTTGACATCTATGACTTATCATGTTCATCAGTGTAATAAATCCACTTAAGGTTTGTTACTACTTAGTTAGTTGCCTTATTACTTCATAGCTCTAAATTAAAGGTATTCGTTAATCAAAAGTGGCAATTCGAGGAGGAAATATTCAATATCAGTTGGTTTTACGGCGTCAGCAATATTTTAGCAGCGCCGGAACTCATAAACATGCTTAAAACTTGTAGCCAAATACATGTGTAAACAAACATATCTGTATGGTGGGGTCAGCAATAGATAATTGTAATTGTTTTTCAAATTCATTCTTATTAAGTTTTCTTCCTCTTAGTATCCTGGAAATATTTTGTCGTAAAAAATAAAGGCATGCTTGATTACAATGGTTAGGAATTGTTAACATCTTAAAAACGGCTGCTGCATTATTAGTATTCTCACTTCTATTTGTTGAAGAAGCCAGTAATTAGGCTTAAGTCAATTTGGATTTTGGGGCTTTAGCTTTAGCACGGAAAAATGCTTTGCACATAATATAGAGGAGGTAGCTCTTTACCTCTTTTTCACGAGTTCTTCAAAGAAGATCATGTCAAATATGTGTTTATTATCTTGTGATTTAACAAAAATCAAGTTGTTCTAAATTTAAAGTTTAGTTCAATTAATTAATACAATCATTTTTAAAAAATAATATCTAATAAGTTTAGAATTAAAATATCAATATTACAAACCTTCCTCATATTTCAGGTTGCGGATTCCTTTATAAAAACGGATATATATGTTTATTATCTTAGTACATTAAGGAGGGAAGTTTGCCCATTAAAATAGACATTAGACAAACATGAATTTGGAGAAAATCACAAGTGGGTGAAATCCAACATACATTCCCCTCAAAATACCATTACATAATGTTGGATATTACACAGCTCGACATGAGAGGCTACCAAAAGCAAACAGTTGCAGAACTATATATAAAGGTTCCTAATAAAATGAAACACAGCACAAAATCACATTATATACTTATATCCACAAGACTTTTTTGACGTAGTTGGCTCGTCCATCGCATTCTTACTAGCATATTAATCTTTACTTGACATTTCGAGGGAAAACAGAAAAGGTTTGAGAGGCATTTCAAGGAGCTCAGCTTCACTTTCAAGCATCTCCAAGACTTTGCTCATGGAAGGACGGTGCACAGGTTTCATTTGTATGCACCAAAAGGCAACCATTACCATCTTCCTCACAATTTTGTTCTCAACTTCTGATATATCTCCCAACTCTATGTTCTCTCCTTGATCAAATTGATCATAAATCCATGAGGGAAAATAAATTTGACTAGAATGTTCAACAAATGCATTCAAATTTTTTCTTCTTCCCACCATTTCCATTAACAACATTCCAAAACTATAAATATCAGCCTTATACGATATGCCTCCAATATTTTTGTAAAATAATTCAGGAGCAATATATCCTAATGTACCCCGTGCTGCTGTGAGAGAAACAGTATTGTCATCGACTGAATATAATTTTGCAAGACCAAAATCAGAAACTTTAGGGATAAAATTTTCATCTAGAAGAATGTTGTGCGGCTTGATATCGAAATGTAAAATCTGCATTTGACAACCTCTATGCAAGTATTCAATCCCTCGAGCTATGCCAAGTGCAATCTCAAACATTTTTTGCCAACTTAAAGTAATTCTCTTTTGAAAATATAACTTTATCCAAAGATCCATTTATCATGAAATCATATACTAGGGCCTGTTTCGATCTCTCCACACAAAATCCAATAAGTTGCACTACATTAACATGATGAATCCTTCCAATAGTAGCAACTTCATTGATGAAATCTTCTCCATTTGCTTTGGACTTGCCCAACAATTTTATCGCCACCAAACGACCGCTACGAAGCTTTCCTTTATACACTGAGCCATACCCCCCTTGACCTAACTTATCTTTAAAACCTTCAGTCATTCTCTTTATTTCAAAATAAGAATTCCGAATAGGCATTAAATTATTTTGACTTTGAAGAAAGTTTTCAATAGTATCATCCACAGATAAATGTCTCCTTCTCAATTTATATATAATAAGTGCAATCAAACAAAATATCCCCAACAAAGTTCTTGCTATTATAATTCCTGTTTTCCAAAAAATACACATACACAAAAATAAATCAATATTTATGATTAAGTTGGTATACTACGATTCTAGAAATTAGACGACTATATATACGTGTGTGTTATTTAATTGGGCAATGTATACATGTTAAGCCCCAAAATCCAAATTGACTGGATTAAGCCTAATTATAATTAAGTTGTATCATAATTAGTGGGGCAAGTTTGATTTACCTGTTACTGCAAGAGAAGTAAAAAGGGCTCCTGTTAAAAATGCCAACTGAAAAATAATTAATAACTTGAATTACAAGGCAAAAGCAAAGACAAATCCAATTAATATAACAGTTTTGAAATCTAATAGCTTTACCTTTACCAAATTCATAATAACCGTAGATGCTTCCCTGCAGAAGAAATTCTACAATGCTTGTTACGTATTCTACAATCGGAAGTAGCAGATACAATGCCAACTGTAGCAATCTAGAATACCCAGCAAAGCAACCATTAATAAGACCGTACGTGAAAATATTTGAAAGAATCTAAAGCTCGAATCCTCGAAAATTCCTTACACTTTGAGAATGGGGTTTGAAGGCCAATAACTTTCGGGTATATGCCATGACACTTGGACGCCTTTCAACAGCGTTTTGTAAATATCAAAAGTAGATAAGCCACTAATATTGGAAAGCATGAACGGGAACTGGGCTTCAGTTCTGCATGACTGATTGAAATCGGATATTTTTGTATCCGAACCCAAAAAGTAGAAATAGATCCGTGGAGAGGAAGACTCATTGGTTCTGCAACGAGAAGCATCAACATAAACTGAAGAGTTCAACTTCATCATGCAATTTACGAGATACATGACTTTACTTCCATCATAGTTTATTATGCGTTCATTATAATAGTGGTAAAAAGGGATGGAACTGCGAGGGATGGAGCAGTTTTCTTTGTCCAGACTCACATCCACAAGTTGGAGTGTTTGATTAATATAAGAGATGTCTAGGACATAGAAATTCCCATACTTCATGGGAAAAGTGGTGCGGTTTTTCTCGCACTCCAGTTCAAACATACGGTGATAACCGCACCAGCGAGGCTGACCCTTTAGTCGAAAAGGGTAACTGATGTTAATGCTTCCACAGAAAGAAGGGCCGCAATGCTTGCTTTTGCCTCTAGCAACGCAAGCAGCCGGGAATAGAGATAGAGTGCAGGCAAGAAAGAAGCAGAATAGGGAAAGGTTCGCTCTTAGCATTATGAACATCCGGTGGAGAGAGCTTTAGAGTAAAAGGCTGACGTTTAATTCCGGTCACGATAGGCACTAGGATGCTCTAAACTTTTTTTTTTTGGGGGGGGGGGGTTCAGGATGTTCTGAACTTATCTTGAGTGCCAATCATTCTATTTTTATGGCTGCAATTGAAAGCAAAAGTCTTCTTTTGAATAAGCAGTCAACTAATAAAGCCAAAGTGGAAAACACATCAATACAAGTCAGTCACCCTTGTGCATTCAAAATTGAAAACCCTTCACCAATTAGGCGTGCTATTGCTTCAGCAATCAGCACTCAACAGCTGTTTCTGAAAATTAATTTTCAGGTAAAAACTTATTTATGTAAAAAATTATGTATTGAACTTATATATATTTACATTTATTATATAAATAACTAAAATTAATAAAATATTAATCAGAAATTATTAACATATAAAATTTGTTCCATGCAAAATATATCAAATTAATATAAATTATTTTATTCTTAAAGTTAATAAAAAATTAAAATTCTGAAAATAAAAAAATTCAATAGAAGCTAATTTTTATTTATAAATTGTATAAATATTATTAATAATAAAAAAATTTAAATAATAATTTAATATTATAATGGATAATAATATCTATTTTTGTCGGTTCAAAATATCTTAATATATGTGCTTTATATATTTATCATAGATTATATGTTGCACTTCATTTTTTTTCCTTTCCTATTTTAATGAGCCCATAGCCTTCAAAATTTGAATAATCAACAAGCAAGACAAACGCCATTGATTGATAAGGGGAATGAAAATGAACGACAACCATTTTTGTTTTATTTGTAACTATTTTTACTGTCCCATTAATTGATAAATGTTTATAGACACATTAAAAATTTATTCTATGCACATCCATTACGTGGGTGAAATATTATATATTTAAAGATTATTAAAAATAAAAAATTAATATTTTAAATATTAAAAAATGATAAATGTTTATAGACACTTATTAAAAATTTATTTTATGCACACCCATTATGTGGGTGAAATATTAAATATTTAAAAGTTACTAAAAAATAAAAATAATTATTTTAAATATTAAAAAAAGTAATTGCAAGTACAGTTTGTTTAGAATGAAGAAAAAATATAGAGAAGTTGGCTAAAAAATATGGCTATAACTTATTTCAAAAAATTAAATTATTGATATAGTTTTATTAATATTATCATTAATTTTATAATTTTCTTTTATGTATTTTTAATTGAATTTATGCCATTTAACGCGTGACACTAACTTAGTTGAAATTTTATAACTAGTATAATAATTAAATTGATAAGTTAAATAGTAATCAACAAACAAGGGAGTTGGATTCACTAACAATATTTTAGATACAAACTTATTAGGAAAATATCAACAACTGCAAATAGATAATTGTTTAAATAATATTTTTAAAAAAATATATGATTAATATATATTTTTTTAATTGAGTATGAAATGTGCATTAAATTGAAAATTTATTTTTTAAAATAATAATTTAATCAACATAATAATAAATATAGCTAGGTATCCATTAATAGGAGAAAGCATTTTCCATGTGATTTTTTATTACAAAATATTTCTTAAAAACTTTGATGGTTTAGCATCACTTTCAAAGAATAAAAAACCAAAAAGCATTCAAAGGTTCAATCAGAACTAAAGACACTAAACTAGTAGTTGCAAAACAATGTTATTTACAAAAGTTTTAGCCTTTTCGGAGCAAAAATAGTAGAAGGATTTTAACATTAGCAAAATGGAAATATCATGAATCCTGAACTGGTGAAGATAACCTTTCTGGGGAATTCCTGCAAATGGGGCACGTACCATTCATTCCAAGCCATTCGTCAATGCAATCCGCATGGAAACAATGTTGGCATTGGGGTATGCTCTCGAGAGTCTCCTTGGGCCAGTATTCGGACAAGCATATTGGGCGAGTGTTGTCATCGGGCTTGGGGTGGGGCCTGCTCTCACCCACCACTATTTTTGGATACGATTCTATAGTTGGACCATCAAGGCCACCTACAGTTGTGGCCTGTGGAGCGACCGTTGAATTGAGTGAATTGAGCTCTGGGGTAGGGTGGTGTCTTACGGCGTAGGACTTGACCTTGCCACAAAGGAAGCATAGTAGACCTAAGATACATAAGAGGGTACTCCGGCGCCAACTGTAATTGCATAGCGAGCACTCAGTGGAATACCTGATAATGGAGTTTCAGCTTAGAGTAAATGATACCCAACAAAATTTTGATGGCAATCTAATTGTACTTTCCATGGAAAAGGGCAAAAGAGAGATGAAATAGCTAGGGCCAAAGCCCATGCCAGGATGTAAATGGACTTCCAAGCTCCGCTATCAGAAGATCTGGTTTTCTTATTGGGCTCAGCTTCCGTAGAACCCATAAAAGCAACACAAACCGTGAGCATGAGCCGCTGATCAGACATTAATAGCATGCAAGAAAAAATTGGCAAAATACTTAAAAAAAGAAAAAGCTGGTAACAAAAAAAAAAAACAGTTGTAACCCAATGGCATCTTGCTACAGAGAGACTTTTCTGACATGGAACATGAACTTGTGTATAATAACTACTTCTCCGGGGCATTGTTCTAAGTATTTGAAGGCATCGAATGTTTGATAAAATCAACGATCAAACCATTGGCCTTTCGGTATAATTTCATAAGTTAACGAGATCAAAAAGTAATAATTATAGTATGGAAAGCGTCGAGCGCAATTCTGGCAAAGAGCACTTCGAACCTTTCACAGGTCAATATTATTACTATTATTTAGTCAACGCTTATCTTGAAGATTGCCCTAAACCGGAAATGTCATTTATTGACATTAACATTGGCCTAACTAAAGTTAATTCAGGTTACTTTCATTTGCTGCAATCAATCAGTATTATTTTTTGTTCCAGTACGGCGACATGGAAGTTCATTCAGAAAGATTCTATGTCGATCATAAATATAAGGAACCACCTGACTTTCTCGAGAATTCACACTTCAAAAACAGAGCAGCAAGAAAGTTACCTTGTCCGGGAACGCTTGAACAAATAATTTCATGAGTTGAATTGGCCTTTAGCCCACATTTGCCGCCCCTTGATTCACACTTTCGGCACTTGGGTTTGTTCCACGTTAGCCAGAGATTGTCGCTGAGCTTTGATGACAACATTTGTTCATAAAAAGGCCACTCAACAGGGATGGAACAGTTGCAACTCGTTGGCAGGACAATGACAAAGAACTAACCACTCTTGTTGACGAAGTAGCAAAAATTGTGTAGTTACCACCACTAAGGCAAGCAATTCGATTTAACCCATACCTCAAATAGTCTAAGGAGCAATTGAAGAATGTAAAATCTTGATAATAAACTGCGGTAAATGGAGAACCAGAAAGGTTAAGCGAAAGAATTCTTTGAGGAAGGCAGTCGTTGGGATCATTGATCAATATTTCTTGTGCAGCATAGTCAATCCCTTTAACACCGAATTTTCCAGAGTAAGGCAGCTCGAGTAACGTTTGGCTTGAGTTACGATCACAAGATAAATCAAAACCTGGATAGCCACAAGACTCTGGTTGCCGGCCTTCAATCCGAAAAGGGAATCGAATTACTGGTTCAGTGCGGTGACAGACGGCTTTTATGCATGTATCTGTGCTAGTTGCAGCTTGTAAGGAGGAGCAAAAGAAGAAGATAAAGAAGAGTTCGAGAATGTCCATGTTGATGCTTGGAATGAAAAGCTACAACCACACCAATATATGGGTAGAATATGATTTAATGTCAGAATTAATGGTCTTTAAGCTTTTCAAGGCCGTTAATATGAAAACCTCAAAATGGAACAGGCTCCACTTGATGTCATTTGAAAAGACTTAGTCATGGAGTATTTTATAGGCAAGTCAACCAACGCTACTGCTTGTTTGAAGCAATTAAACGAAGAGCACAGTTGAGATCTTGAGCTGATCATAAAAAAGAAAAAAGGGGGGGGGGGGGGGGGGGAGGAGTTAAGGAGGCAATTGGAAACTGACTATGGATTTTGAGCAAAGGTGGAACATAGCCGACATGTTTTTCCATGTATTACTTTTACTTTCAGAAATCTATCAAACTCGTGACCTCAAAATTAAGAGTGTGAAACTGCTGGAAAACAGTCATTGGAAATTCATCATCTTGACTTCAAAAAAAAAAAATAAAAGAAACAAATTATTATATATCAATAAGCATGAACACCTTCGGCAGCTGAAAATTGACTTTAAATATTAAAAGAAACATAACCCATTTTTGAAAAATAAAAAAAGCAAAATCAGCCCCCAAGTTAAACAAATATAATTTTTTCTTTCAAGAAATCCCAATCATCAAATGACTTCAGTTTTATATTCTTAATATAAAAATTAGAAGGAAATTAAAAAAAAAAAAAGAATCAAAAGTCGTAGAGCGACCATTGCGTTCCCAATCACCGTAGAGAGCGGGCTCATGGCCTTTTGACCCGCCGACTTGCCCCGTCTTTTTATTCACATAATCCCCATCTTCATCTTCTTCTTTATTCTCAGGTTCAAGATTCTCCTTCACAGCTTTCCGCTTTTTCACGTTGGCTGTTTCTTCGTGGTTCAATTGAGGTTGCTTAGCAAAGGAGCATACGAACCGACTGGCCGAGTTGGAAGCGGACCGAGTCACCTACTCTGATCTGAAACTAGTAAAAGACGGTTTGGGGATGGAGAGCCCCTAGATTGACCAGAACAGACGGCTCAGGCTGCTCTTGCCATTGTTGCTTATTTAGATACCTGGGAAGTGGAAAGTGTGGAACAAAGAAAAGAATGATTCAAAAAGCAAGAGTTGGGAATTCAGAAAGGAGTCGTGTTGGTGGTGTTTAATGCTGCTGCAGCCACGTTCTGATTCTAAAAAATTGCAACGTGTAAACTAGAAAACGGGGTTCAGGCCGAAAGAAAATTGCAGTTGGCCCAAATTGCAATTCAATTCTAAACCCTGAAGCCAAAGAATAGTAAGTTAAAAAAGAATTAAAAATAACGAAAAATTTTGCAGCTTTATTTTGAGTTCTTAGGACAATAGTTTGTCTCGTCAAGAGTATTTTGCAGCAGAATCCAGTCCCTGCCCGGAGGACTGGATTGTCTTCAATCCTGCTGATGTTTCTGCCTAACCTAACACTTGTATTCAGTGTGCGTTACCTTTTGTCTTCTTTAAAAAGAGCAAAAAAGCGAAGAGCGGTGTTAAATGCCCAAAGTTTTCGTAAGCTCGACAAATAAGTACAGTAAATGTTGAAAAACAATAATTTATTTATTACTAATAAAAAGGAAGGTGACTTCACCCGGTAAAGAACAAATAAAAAGTAACAATACAAGTTGACAATAATTATTCCAACTTCCAAACTTCGGACAACCAGAGGCCGAGCAGAGAAAAAATGCTGAAGTGAAGGGTGGGAGATGGGAGCGGAGCAGGCACTGAAGAGAATTCCACGAATTAAATTCCCTGAAAGACACACAAAACCTTCTGCTTCAGGTTATTACTCTTTCTTTTTTATCGTTTACCTTTTATTTTTTGGGTTCATCGTCTTGTCTCTGGTTTTCAATATGTTGTGATGCTTGCTACTTGAAATTGAGTTTCGTTTTTTACCTTGTGTTCCAAAATCAGCAACTTGGTTATCCTTATCCACCATAAAATGTGGCTATTATACTAATTTACACAATAGAGATCATTGATGATCAATTTGTCATGTGAAGGAGTTTCAGTGAAGTAGCTTCTTTGACCACGAATTATATATCCAAAGTTCTAGTAATTATCCACTGAAACCTCATTTTTCGTGTAAATTTTGATTTGAGAGTTATCTATATTTTAATTGATGATGAACCTAGAATATACTAATATAAGAACCTGAGAAAGCCCTTGAATGAACTACAAATCTACAATTAACTCCATTTCGTGGATTCTAGTTTCTAGTCATTAACTGTCAACCGCAGACATATATTTCAAACCACATTGGCATGAGCTTTGCTCTGTTTCTTAGTCGGCTAAACAGGATGAGAATCAGGATTTTAAAGCCTTGTCTGTAGTTACTTCCATTTTGTCTTCAAGTTGCCGTTTATATTCCAAACCGTTTCAAGTTTCTGCTGTCTAGTTTCTTTTTCTGAAAGGAAAACAGCACGCAAAGATAGAGACATCATTGATAGCTTCATTGCTAGGTCAAGGTCAGACGTTCCTGCTCCGCCCATCAACACTGCTGTGGGAGGAAAAGCATCTCTTCTGCCAAAACGTACACCTGTCTCTGAGAGGGAAATAGAGGATATTCTGGTGAGTAAAATGATCTTTCTAAAAGTCTATCATCGCAAATGCAGAGTCTTAGATTGGAATATTGGTAGCTAATCCCTTGGGATGTTACAATTGTGAGCTCTCCAAAATGGCGGGCTTAAAAAATACTTTCGTTGATGCATCTATGGAAACAAGATACTTTTGTAAAAGGGAAAATAGATATATATATATATATATATTTATATTTATATTTATATATTTCTTTACATTGGTGGTTACACTTAGGGAATAGGAGAAAAATTTGGAAGTGTTGGGATCTGAACTTTAGACCTATTGAATGTCACCTCTTAAGAATGATTACATGAATCAACTGAACTAACCTTCGAGGGTTTAGGGAGAAAATATTTCTAAATGCTCATAATAAACAAATGGAGCTGATTCTAATGTGTTTTCCTTCCATTCCATCACCTTGCAGTTAGGCAGCTGCTTCTAACTTTTCGGCTGAGAAGCCTTCATCAAGCATGCAGTCAAACTTCTCGTCTACTATTTTTATTTGCTGTGCTGTGATCCTAGTTTTCAGAACGTAACAAATGTGTAAAAGAATTGTTAGCCAAGGTTTAAAAGATCTTCCATTGATCTTTAAGAACTGATATGGGTGAGAGTTCATTCTCAATGGAATATTATGTAGGATCAGTCATTCTGTTTTAATTATATTTGATCTTCTCATGGTTCTCACTTATCCATTTACCCCTTTTCAGCAAATATGAAGTACCACTCATAGGCTTCTTTCAATTTTTAGTAGAACTGAACAAATTGCAGGTGTTTACTGAATTTTCTCTTCAGGAAAAGGGAAATCCAATCTCAAAGAACATAATTAATATGTTAATAAAAAAATCACCCCATTTCTTTTTCTCAATCAACCATTAAGAAACAGAACTGTACATTATTCCTTTATGACAACATGAGATGAGAGATAACCTTAAAACAAGCTGAGTAAAAACTATAAACAAAGATGATACAAAATGAAAGAAATAATATCCCCCAACCTATGCCAGCCCCATTGAAGATGTCTACTGATTTTGCTCAACCGTCTGCAAGTCCTTTATCCTACTAAACCTTTTCAGGCCCTTAGTTGCTGACTATGGGTTCCTTGGTGGTTATCCACAAGATGATTCTTAATTTCCTGCAGTGGTTATCCATGTGACAACTCCCTTTGGAAACTCTTTCTCTATTTTGTATCAGCTTGATATTCCTTTTTCAGCACATTGTCACAAACAATAACAATCAAGATCACCTATGTCATGACTGTTTGCTGTCTTTGGGCAAGGTCTTGATGTCTCTTGACGAGATCTTGGCTCCCACCATCAACGGTCGTGTCTTTGTCTTCCTTAGTTAGGTATTTGTCAACTTGTGCAGCAGCTTGCCTTCCCTCTGAGATTGCCCACACAACCAATGACTGACCTCGTCGACAATCTCCAGCTGCAAAGACACCATTCACATTGGTCGCAAAGCGGCCATACTCTGCCTTAAAGTTTGATCTGTTGTCTTGCTCCACACCTAACTTCTCTGCCACTACCTGTTAAATTAAAGAGCACAAGAACTGATGAGAAAAGCTCAAACCATGCAACATATCTTAAATGAACTCAAAGAATTGTATCAGGTTATAACAAAAACAAAATCAAGTAACTGATCTTCACTTCAATTAGTTGTTCGTTTTGTGCTGTAGCTTAAGTTTTTAGTTGGTTTTGTTTCTTATTTAATCATATAGGGGTTTAAGTTAGATAATTTGTAAGAATTGGGTTGCCAAGTTTGAGGTTCTTTTATTTTTATTGGGCTATCATTTTCTTTAAGTTTGTACTTAAACTACTCATTAATCAAACTTCTTATGCCTTTCAAAAAACTTATACGCCATTTACAAATGACTTGAGCTGCCTAAATTAAAGCAAATTAACAACCAAAGCATCAACTAGCATTCAGGTATCACTAGAGAGGGCATTAAAACCTGATTGCCACAAAAGAGTTATAAAAAGGGAGTGATCACAATGCTCACCGACTCAGGCCCAAGGAAACCCATCGCTAGCAGGATTAGGTCAGCCTCGATTATATCCTCAGAGCCCTCAACTTCCTTGAATTGAAACTTCCCACTAGCATCCTTTTCCCAATGCACACGTACCACCTCAAGTCCTTTCACAGCTCCATTCTCATCTCCCACAAACCTCTTAGTCAAAACCTCATAAGATCTTGGGTCTTGTCCAAATTTGGCAGCAGCTTCTTGGTGCCCATAGTCTACACGGAATATGCGAGGCCACTACAATTCCAAAAAAAGTGGAAACAGTCGCATAAGATGTCTAGACCATTCAATATTCAAGTAAAGTCTCAGCTATTATATGTACAATCCCTAACCGAACTTCCATCTTATAATTTAAATTACATGGAAAAAGGTAACAGTTAGTTCCAATGCCAAAAGTAAGCAGATATCTAAAAAAAAAAAAAGGGTTTTACTGTCTTAATGCTTTTTTGGTTATATAAAAGAACAAGAAAAAGGAAAGTGAAATGAAAATTAAAATAAACGACAACTTTTATCATGACAAATAGTCCAATAAGAGCCTATATTCTATTTCCTTTCACTTCACATATTGTACGCTACAACATAAAATCGTACAGGAACAAAGGATAAAACTATCAAACCTGTGGCCAGGGATTGCCAGGTGCTCTACTTGGTGGTGGCTGAGGAAGTAACTCGAGATTTACAATGCTACTACATCCATGGCGGATAGATGTCCCTATGCAATCTGTCCCAGTGTCACCTCCACCAATGACCACTACTTTCTTGCCCTTAGCAGATATATAGCTACCATCCTGGAGACCACTATCAAGCAAGCTTTTAGTATTTGCATGAAGGAATTCCATTGCAAAACGAACACCAGATAACTGTCGTCCCGGAACAGGAAGGTCCCTGCATCAAGCAGATAAAAGCAATCAATTATTCAACCATGTTATAATGAATATCAAGTACTGTTAAAAAATGATTAGCAAAAGGATTATCTAAATATTACTGGTATTTTCCTTTCTGGCTAACCAACCATCATCTGATTGTTAAAAAATGATTAGCGAAAGGATTATCAACAATAAACATCCTTCTCTCCACTAAGATTTACCTGGGTTTTGTGGCTCCAACAGCCAAAACAATGGCATCATTATCCTCTCGTAGCCGGTCAAGGGAGTAGGAAGGATCAATTCCAACATTTGCATTGACCACAAATTTAACTCCTTCATCAGCCATAAGGTTAACCCGCCGCTGAACTACATTCACCTTGTCAGCCTTCATGTTAGGGACTCCATACATCATAAGCCCTCCAATTCTATCAGCACGCTCGTACACAGTCACTGAGTGACCCATTCTATTTAGCTGATCAGCAGCAGCCAAGCCAGCTGGTCCACCTCCAACAATAGCAATGTTTTTGCTGTGGTCATAAGCATATGTCAAGTTATACTTCTTAGTGAATGTGCTTTAAACTTCTAAAATATATTAAGCTTCAAAGAAGCAAAGGCATCTCAATTGAATCATGCCACAAGATTGTAAACTTTACTTGAACCCCTAACCAAGGAACTAATTTTTAAATGTGAGGACCATTAATGGAAATAACTTAGCCCTCTAGTCAGATATAGAGGATAACAAGACATACCCTGTTCTCTTGAGGGGTGGTCGTGGCACCATCCACCCTTCCTCAAATGCCCTGTCTATGATAGCACATTCAATGCTTTTGATGGACACAGGATTCTCAATGATACCCAGAACGCAAGACCCTTCACATGGTGCAGGGCACACTCGGCCAGTGAACTCTGGAAAGTTATTTGTCTCTAGTAGACGATCCAGTGCTTCGCGCCACCTATTTTGGTACACTAGCTCATTGAATTCAGGTATTTTGTTTCCAAGAGGGCATCCAGAGTTCTCCTGCATTTATGAATATAAAAGAGATCTTAGATTTAAGTTGCGATTTGTGTATCAAAATGACAAAAGATGAATAAAAACAGTAAGCAATACCTGATGGCAGAAAGGAGTACCACAGTCCATGCAGCGAGCAGACTGCGTCTTCAAAAGTGGGCTAGGTTTTGATTCCTCCATGACTTCATTCCAATCATTCATCCGAACATTAGGATCCCTATATTGAACACCTTCACGTTCATAAGCAATAAAACCACGATGTTTAACAGCGCCCGAAACCCGAGTAGGTCTCTTAACTGGTTCAGCCTGTACCTTCTACAAATTCCAAAAAAGAAATTAGATCTCAAACAAATGGTGCATGACAACACTAGGAAGTATGATGAAGATGGCAACCAAACAACAGAAAGTAATGGGGAGCAATACACAAGGTGTGATGTAAGTTAAGCAAATTAAAGATTTGTGGGGATGAGTTAAACACAAAAGTTCAATAAAAGAAATCCAAAATAAAGGGAAAAGAATAAAAGAGGAAGAAGGCTAGTTTACCTTGCAACACAAATTTTAATGAGAAAAATCCAAAAGAAAAGAGAGAAACAGAAGTTTAACAGAGAGGCAGAAGCATAGACCTTTGGAAAGAAATATAAGAGACTTAATAATAACAAATACTACATACCTGACTTGATTTCTCATTCAAAGAGGCAGCGGCCAACTTTTTAAGCTCTTCAAAAGCATCTTTTTCCATCAACTCTGCCTCATCTTGATCCTCAGCTTCTTTTGCAGCAGGCTCAAATGCCTCCTTAGAGGCTTCCTCATCTTTCATCCTTGCTAGAACACGCTTGTAATCCCTGGGGAAGACTTTAATGAATTTGGGCAGAAGATTCTCAAAGTTGGCAAGTACTTCTCTGGCTAACTGGCTGTTTGTACGACGCTGATGTTGCTGAATCATCATTTTAAGTGTCAAAATATCCTCTTCTTCTTCAACCTTATCAAGGTCTACCAGCTCAGGATTGCATCGAGATTGAAATTTCCCATCCACATCAAAGACATAAGCAATACCACCACTCATTCCTGCAGCAAAATTCCGCCCAGTTTTTCCCAGCACAACAACAGTCCCACCTGTCATGTACTCACAACCATGATCGCCAACACCTTCTACAACTGCTTTGGCACCCGAATTACGAACACAAAATCTTTCTGCGGCCATTCCATTGAAATATGCTTCCCCAGAGGTGGCTCCATAGAGAGCCACATTACCAATTACTATGTTTTCCTTGGGATCAAACCGGCTTCCTTTTGGAGGATAAACTACAATTTTGCCACCTGATAATCCTTTGCCAACATAGTCATTGCTATCACCTTCAAGCTCCAGCATGATGCCAGGGCATAGGAAAGCTCCCAGGCTCTGCCCTGCGCTTCCTGAGAGTTTGATATGAATCGTACCAGCTGGAAGCCCAGCCAGGTGGTAGCGCTTAGTTACTTCATGGCTAAGCATTGTTCCAACTGCACGGTTCACATTGTATATAGGTGTTTCAATGTATACAGGAAGACCTTTCTCTAGAGCAGCTTTAGATAGCTTAATGAGTTTTTGGTCCAAAGCCATATCTAAGCCATGATCCTGTTTTTGAATACAACATTGAGCAGCTTCAGGGCGAATGTCAGCAGCAGGTCTGAGAAGCAAGGATAGGTCAATATTCTGAAGCTTCTCATTATTACTAAGGACTTCCTTATCAACTTCAAGCATATCTGAACGACCAACCATCTCATTAAGTGTTCGGAAACCAAGCTGAGACATTATCTCCCTGACCTCCTCAGCTAGCATAAAGAAAAAGTTAATAACATGTTCAGGTTCTCCAGCAAATTTTTCTCTAAGAACAGGATCTTGAGTAGCAATGCCCACAGGGCAGGTGTTCTTGTGGCATTTTCGCATCATGATACAACCGAGAGTTATGAGAGGGGCAGTGCTGAAGCCAAACTCTTCGGCACCAAGAAGTGCAGCAATGGCCACATCTCTACCTGTTTTAAGTTGGCCATCGGTCTGCAGAACCGTGCGTCCACGGAGATCATTAGCGACCAAAGTTTGGTGGGTCTCAGCCAAACCAAGTTCCCAAGGGAGCCCAGCATTTTTTATGCCAGTCCATCTTGAGGCTCCAGTACCGCCATCATGACCAGATATTAAGACATGGTCAGCATGCCCCTTGACAACCCCGCTAGCTATTACTCCCACTCCAGCTTCAGATACCAGCTTCACACTAATTCGAGCCGATGGATTGGAATTCTAAAAGACCAAAGACTGAGTGTCAAAGAGACTAATCATAGAACATTGACATCGTAGAATATTACATTTTAAGAAGCAAGAACCATAAACCAACTCTGAAAAGGAAAGGAGAAAAGGCTACTGGAGGAGCATGTATAGTTATGATGCAAGCAGGAAAAAGTAAAAGAGCAGAACATGCAAACGGCCGTGCAGTTTATTGGTAAAGTTATGGCTTTTTAGTTCCATTGATAAGGATTCAATTCCTAACAGCCTCAAATATATATATAAAAAAATTAGTAGTACATGCTCCTACCTTGAGATCATGAATTAGTTGCGCAAGGTCTTCAATTGAATAGATATCATGATGGGGAGGTGGACTGATAAGTCCCACACCAGCTGTAGAGTTTCTAGTGACTGCAATATCTCCTATTACCTTATGACCTGGAAGTTCACCTCCTTCACCAGGCTTGGCACCCTGAGTAGAAAAGAATGTTCGAGTTAAAAGAATAATCAATCTACAGAGAAAATTTTACTTCAGTTCATATTTTAACCTCAGCAAATGTCAAATGTAGTTATCAGATAAATATGCAAAGCCACTCAGAGGTGCTTTGCAGACACAGCATCATCTGCCATGAACATAAATCCATAAACAAGAGGAACTTGGAATAGAGGCACTAAATACAAATACTCAAGCAATGGCAGAAACAATAAAAAAAAAAGGTACATATACCATAAACAATATGATAGACTAATACCTGAGCCATCTTTATTTGTAGTTCATTGGCATTTGTAAGGTAATAACTTGAAACTCCAAATCTCCCACTGGCAACCTGCTTGATAGCACTTCTTTTTGGATTCCTTGAACCATCAGGAAGAGCTTCCATACGAGAAGGTTGCTCGCCTCCCTCACCTTTCAGCAAATTTTGAATTAAGAACATTATAATTTTGTTTTCCAACAATGAAATAAAGAAAACCAACATTAGAAGGACACGATTAAAGACAAGCCCCAAGAACGCCCAATAAAGGGAAAAAAGATAAAATAAATAAACAAGATAAAGAACAACAATTATGTGCACTTTGAGAAAGAATATTCTAAATAGTCCAGTACTTAAAACTGCAAAATCTCTCACAATAGGTTCAAAACAATTTTTAGGATCAAAGTTGGACATAGGAAATTAAAACGAGCACATTCTACATTAAATACTT
This sequence comes from Durio zibethinus, assembly GCF_002303985.1. Next base: position 6,682,618 of record NW_019167838.1, on the reverse strand, counting down.
TACTAAGAACAAACCTGTATTTGATTTCCCCCCAATTGTATTCATAGCAATAGCTAGGGTTGTGTGTGCCTCTAATGATATTGATCCATAACTCATGGCCCCAGTACAAAACCGTTTCACAATTTCACTGGCAGGCTCCACCTCATCCAATGGAATTATCACCTCTGCCTCTTTGAACTTCAACATCCCACGCAGATTACAGGTTTTGTTCAATTCATGAATCCGTTTGGCATATTCCTTATAGGCAGCAACACTGTTACTCCTGGCAGCTTCTTGCAGCTTTGCAATAGCAAGAGGATCATTCAGGTGAACTTCACCACCTTTCCTCCAGTGATAATCTCCAGGGTTGGGCAGTGCTACAGCTTCAGCACTTCCAGGAGCGGGAGCCCGAGAAGGAAATGCTAACTCATGCAAATGAAGTGCATCACGAGCTAGCATCTCAAATGTTGCTCCTTCAACTCTGCTTGGAGTTCCTGCAAAGCACTTCTCAATGACTTCTGAAGAAAGGCCCAGTGCTTCAAAGATCTGAGCACCCTTGTATGAGGCCAGAGTAGATATCCCCATTTTGGCAAGAACCTTCATCATCCCATAGTTGCTTGCCTTGAAATACTTCTTGACCAGCTCATCCTTTGAGTGGAACTCACCACTAGATTTTGGGGGAATCTTCCCATCTACCTGCAATCTCCAAATGGCCTCTATGGCCAAGTATGGGCATATAGCATCTGCACCAAATCCAACCAGTGTGCAGAAATGGTGCACCTCACGTGGCTCTGCAGATTCAACAATTAATCCCACTTGCGTACGCTCAAGTTTTTTAACAAGATGGTGATGAACAGCACCAACTGCCAAGAGGGAGCTCACAGCAACACGCTTTGACGAGAAGGCTACACATTTAATGGAGGGGGATATTAGTACCTTAAAGCATGATCCATAAAAAGGAAAAGATGGGATGGGGCAATAGAGGAGGTGCAGTACCATCCCACCTAAATTTCAATCAAAGCTCAGAACAAAACTCTAGTTTTAATTATAAAGTGTTGGGAAAAATGTAGTACCTCTGTCAGAAAGCACCAATAATGTATAACCTTCCTTAATTGCATCTCGTGCTTCAGCACAAATTCTATTCAAAGTTTCCTCTAATCCCTTCCTCCCACGCTCCTTTGAATAAGTTATGTCAAGAACTTTACTTTGCCAACCTCTGTAATTCATCTTTTTAATTGCTTCTGTCTCTTCAATTGATAAAAGAGGCCCCTTTAGCGAAAGACGATGACATTGCTCTTCTGTTGTTTCTGTTAGATCTCCTTCTGGACCAATCATGCATTCCATGGATGTTACTATTTTCTCTCGAATAGGGTCAATAGGGGGATTGGTTACTTGAGCAAACATTTGCTTAAAATATTCAAAAGTAAGCTTCTCTCGGTTGGACATAACCGCCAGAGGAGTATCATTTCCCATTGAACCAAGGGCCTCTGTACCGTCTTTAGCCATGGGAAGAAGCAGCATCTCCAAAGCCTCAATAGTATATCTGCATGAAGACCAGAAATTGGATATTACAGAATGTTCCATAGAGGCATTGTGGTTGCGTTACTAGCAGAGCATGACCAACAGTTACATACCCAAAAGCCTTCAATGGAGCCAATAAACCATGAATTCCCATGTTCTCCATGTTTTCATCATCATTGGAAGACTTCAGGTCACAGAGTTTTAAACATCAATGAGATTTGATCAGAAAGAAAACTCTAACCGACGAAGATGCAAGAAACAATTATAATAAGAAAATGAATCACTTACTGGCATAGTTCCAGCTATTGCTGGAGTGACCCTCTCTGATTCCAGAACTGAATCAACTATGTCATTGAGTTCAATTTTTTGCCTCTCAAGCCATTCACCATAAGGCCTAGCAAGTGAATATTGTTGCTTCAAAGCTTCATCATCAACAACAATATGCTTCTCAAAATCTACCAGAAGCATCATGCCAGGGTTTAGTCTTCCTTTTCTAAGCACATCTTCAGGTGAAATATCCACAACACCAACTTCACTGGCCATGATGACTCGTCCGCTATGTGTTACATAAAACCGACCAGGACGGAGTCCATTGCGATCCAATGTAGCTCCAAGGTAGCGACCATCGGTAACTGCAATTAACTTTTTCATCAGTCAAATGCTAAAATCAAGTTAAATCCTTTGACAAGTAAGTGTAATTACATGATATAAGAGCAGGTCCATCCCAAGGCTCCATTAGAGCTGAGAAATACTCGTACAAGGCCTTCCGATGAGGATCCATATTTTTATCATTTTGCCAGGCTTCTGGGATCATCATCATAACTGCTTCCAGAAGACTTCTACCAGCTCGAACCAGAAGCTCAAGGACACCATCAAAAGCTCCTGCAAGCCAAAGAAACGAATGAAAATGAAAATCGTATAAATGTCAGTCAACGGACACCAAATATCATCTGTTTGGCATCCAAAATTTTCAAATAGGAAGAGGGAAGAAAATGCAAGTTTGATGCAAGAATACATTCAAGAGATGCACAAGTTTACCTGAATCAGATGAACTGGCATCCACAATTGGCAGGAGCTTTTTCATCTCATTCTTCGATAGACCAAGCTCCTTGCACTTTAATAATCCTTCGCGTGCCTTCATCCTGATAAAATACAAGAAATTCAGCCAACGCCCAAAAATAACAAAAAAGCTCCAGAACTTTATCACTTTACTTAGGCCCTTATACTTTTATTGCACCCAAATAAGCCTTTAAACTTTAATTTGTAGCCAAATAAGCATTATCCTTTAATTTGTATCCAAATAAACCTTTAACCTTTAATTTGTACCTAAATAAGTCCTTAACATAAATCAAATTTTCTTTTGAAATAGGGCTTATTTAGATAAAAATAAAAAGATAAGGGTTTATTTGGGTACAATAAAAGTATAAGGGCTTAGTTAAGAAAAGTGAAATAGTTCAAGGGTTTTTTTTTTTTTTTGTATTTTAGCCATTATTAAAGATGCAAACAGAAAGGAAAAAAATATATTATATATCATTTCATTAAATCAGCCAGTTAAATCATTTGTCCTATTTGTTAGCTTTTGTAGGCACAAGAAGCTTAAGTAACAGCAGAAAATTAACGAAATGAAGGTGCATTTAGCACCCAACTTATGGACCATCATCATAAAACTAACTTCTTTCACATGTAGACACCCCTTCTCTACACTAAGAGAGAGTAAAACTTTAATGGAATTAACAAAAAATATTGTCACATCCCAGAAATCCCAGAATTATATGGCATGATATCCCTGTTAAACAAGACAACAGCTTTTAAACACAAATAGTCAAATCTCAAATCACTCACATGCATTATTTATTTTATTCATCAGTTGTTACTATAAATAGGAGCAAGGATAGCATGTGACCAACAACAAATCAAACAGTGGGATGTAAAACTTTGAAAAATACAGAACTAGGCTAGAAATGAAATTATTAATTTGCTCAATTATGGTGAAGAGGTGGATCTTTTCTAAGTTCTATATAAGTTTTAAATTTTAAATATATATTCTCAAGTTAATATTCTAGGAAAAAGGGAAAAATAGTAAAAATATACTCATACACCAATCAATCCAAAATTTGCGAGCTTCTCTGATACATACCAGTTTACATTGCCCCTTAGCGTATTAATTTCCCCGTTATGGCCCAAGACACGCATTGGTTGGGCACGATCCCAGCTAGGAAATGTATTTGTTGAAAAACGGGAGTGTATCTGCATCGATAAAAGGATCACAATTGTCATTTACAACTTCTTCTACTCAGCTAGGAATGTAGGATCAGGTTTGACAATGCACACACAAAACTCTGGTCAAGGCATTTTAAAAATTGTATACTGCAGTGCCAAAAAATAAATTAAACAACCCTAAGCTATCCTGACCAGACATAATTGCCTTTCCACCAGTAAATAGACGTTTCATCCTCACACTACCGATCATAGAGAGCATTGCAGCAAATTTCTGCAAATATGATTTACTTGCAATGAGGTTTCTTACCAACTCACCCAATGCATCCAATCCAGCATCCAAATTCATATAGTTTTAAAGGGAGTGGAAGAACTTATGAGATCATTCAAACTTCAATGCCTCAGAAGTCATCCCTCAACCTTGCATCTCTTCAGTTACCAGTGGATCCATGCTGTTTGTTGAAGTATTGAGTTAGCGGAGAAGGAAAGCAAGTGAATGGATAAAACATTTACCAGGGCCATGTAGCTCGTAAACCTTTCATTGCCAAGGTCTGCATAATAGTAGTTTTGCAATTGATCAGGCTTTAACTGCCCCTTATAAACAACAGTCCTGCACAAGCCACATGAAGGTGTAAATATTCTTCACGTGAAAAATCATTGGGTAAATTTTCTTGTCAGAACACAAACCAGCTTTCTAAAGCACAGACCTTGAGGAAAGAGAACAAATATAAAAATCCCTAACACCACCATGCTGGAGGTTTAACGCAGCTCGGATAGCAACCATTGAAACCCTCCTTAATATGTACATCTGTAAAACAGTTACTGTGTTAGTAATCTAGTCTGACAAATAGAACCAACTAGTCATGAAACTTACTCTTATTACTTAATTTCCATCGAAAAACTCCATTTTCAGATTCTTACTCTAATCCAGAAATATTCTTGCTTTATTTTTTCTAGCAAATTGATGATAATGTGCACTTGACTGTTAAAAAAAATAAAGAAAAACCTACCTGTTGTTCAAAGTTAGCCTTTGATTTAGGTGTGGGAGTAAGAAACACTTGCTCAATAACAGGCTCTGTCTGCAAAGCAGCATTACCCAATCCTGAGTTATTTGTTGGTACAGATCGCCACCCAAGTACCCTATGCCCAAGAGATTCAGCAACCTGCAAAAGCCAACCAAATTTTCATCAACAAACGTTGTCAAAAGATCTCTATTGATATTAAGCTGTACAAACATGAATGCAGCAGCCAGATGACAATCACTAGGGTTCTCGGTTCCAATCATGGACGAAAAATACAATAAATTATAGATATTGTGAAAGGATACTCAATAGTGTTGTTTTGAAGCATTTTAAAATTACATGTATATTTAGAAAAAGAAAGACAAGTGGAAAGAATATGCTCTATAGAAAAAGTAAATGATAAAAAAATTTTTAATGTTCAATATAAACAAGAATACTAGCGCTGCTATTCAAAGTAGACACTTCCTAGATACGCATAATAGCATTTAGCTAGTTCTGAAGATTAATTAATAATATATAAAAAGAACTCTCAGTGTAGAAATTTACCTTAGTGAATACATTTTTGCTTTCTTCCCTTCGATTCTCAGAAGTGGGCAAAAAGAACATGCCGACCGCGTATTCCCCTGGTGGTGGCAAGTCAAACCCAACATCCTTTGCTACCTGATCAGAGATAGTCAAGAATATTCAAAAAGCCAACATTTGTTCCCATAATTACTCCACAATTTTTAAAAACAAATCAAATCTGGGCGTTAAGGGACATAGATCATTTATTATTCCACTACACTCAGGAAGTGGTTAAAAGAAATCTGAAATGGAAAATATTCCTTTAAAGAATTTTATTATTCCATAGAATTAAATTCCAAACATGATTTTTTAGGAAAAAGAAATTTGACTTTAAAAGAAACACAAAAGGCTAAAAAAGTCGATTAACACAAAAAATGAAACAAACCTCCTTATAGAAATCATGAGGAAGCGCCACAAGAATCCCAGCTCCATCACCAGTATTTGTCTCACATCCGCAAGCCCCTCTATGTGACATCCGTATCAACATCTCTAAAGCATCCGTTATCTAATAAATTCCATCAAAAATCAAAACCAAACCCAAACATCATCAACTACGTACATATATACGTATACAAAAGAAAATTACATTAAACCATACACGTCTCCTAATACGTACAGTTTTGCGGCTGCTGTCACCGGATAGCTCAGCTACAAACCCGACCCCACACGAATCCTTATCAAAAGACGGATCATAAAGACCGAGCGGCTTCTCAGGCACCCCGGACAACGCGGACCGCACCACTACCCGGAGTTTTGGGGACCGAACCAGCCCGCCTGACTGCCATAAGTGTAACCTCTCCAATCCAGTCCCAAAAAAATTATTCTCCAAAGCCGCCGAGGACTTTTTCATAACGGAACATCGAGCGGTTCTAGTTTTACGACGGCTCGAGTAGGTGACATTCAGTCGAGGAGTAAGGGAGGGTTTGTTGAGTGAAGGAAGAGGACAAGAGTTGTTTCGAAGTTGAAGAAGAGAGCTAGACGTCGACGTCGACGCCGACGACATTATTCAAAAAAGGTTTTTCAAATCCGATTTTCTTTGGATTATAATTCACTTAATTAACGACTTTTTGTGAAGAGTTTGTTTTTGGATGAGATTAGAATATTTCGAAGTAAAAGTCTACCTTGTTCTCAGATTCAGATCTGTCAACCGTATCTAGAGAGATCTTAAATATGGGTCGGATTTCAAATTAAAATTCGAAGGATTTCTTTGATTGGTTCTCGAGAAAAAAACTGAAGTCTTGAGATTTGTCTTGTTTGAGCTTCAAAATCCAGTTCAACGAAACGAAAACCCTTAAAAAAGATTGTAATTTTTTATATACAATTATGAAAATCTCATTATCATGTGCGGATTCTCCAAGATCGAACTTCGATGCACTCGACAAAAATAGGAAATGAAATTACATGACTCACCGAATAAACCGCGAAAAGTGAACAAGAAAATTCGCGAGAAACAAAAAAAAAAACAAAGGAGACAAAGACAGAAACAGAAACAGAAACAGAAACAAAGAGGAAAACAACAGAGGTGAAGAAAAAGATTGAGCAGAACCAAGGCGATAGCCTGCCCCTTTGGTAGTTCATTGAGGAGATGAACACCGGATTTAAATAGAAAGAAAGATAACAGTACTTCTTTTTTCTTTTTAGTGAGAGGATGTGGGGACCACGGGTGGGAAGCTCTAAATTACACAGGTCAGTAACACTCTCACCCTATCACCAATTTTGCAGATACGTGACAGCCCAGTGTTTTAGAAACGGCCACGTGTAGTTTAACTATGCGGCATGCGACAGCCGCTCATCGTGGGTCCCTTGACGAGGTGATAAACACACTGCGCGTGGCTGCTTGGGGTTGGAGGAGCTTTAGAGGGTGGGGGTTAGCTTCGGCTCCGAGCCTCCGCAAGTTACCTTTTAAATAATTCATTGGTCTCTCCGCCTTTTTCTTCGAATTTTAAATTTTCTCATCTTTAAAACACTTCACATCCTGTTATGGTAAGGTTTAATCGCTACTTCTTTTAACAAAAGACCTATAATTTTTACGTAACAAGTATTTGAATAAATAAAAAAATACTCTCTAATAATTAACTAATTTTTATTATATATAAAAGATTAAACTTGAAAATTAAAAAAATTACAAATCTTAAAATTTAAATTTTAAATTTTAAATTTTTTATATATCATCTTTTAAAAATATTATATAAACTCATTAAATTTAATTTTTAATACCAACAGTATTTTTTATAACAATTTATTTATAATTTTCATTATATTTATTTTACATTTTCTTTATAATTATTTAAAACTATGCCAACACCACTAAATCACAAAATTAAACTTTCGTTTTTATTGCGAGATCTAGGAAGCTACCAAAATTTTATAATGGTCAAAGCGTCAAAGGATTTAACCAAGGTTGCAACATTTTAACCCACACATTGTTTACCTACCCCCCCTGTCCCCATCCAACTACCCAACCTACCACCACACACCTGACTCCAACAGGGACTCAAAAGTAAAACATTGAATACATAAGGGAACTTTATGCAAAAAATGTATATAAGGACTCCTTATTATCAATGTGCGGGAAAGTACGGAGAGAAAAAGCCTACGTTCTATTCGCTAACAGAACTGGAGTAGGTTCATTTCATTTCATGTTCCGCTGAAAGTCCACTTCAGGGCAAGAACGCTAGCCTCACTGCTTGCTTGCTTTATGTCTGCTAGTGGACTGTCGCCTCCAATAATTGACACGTGGTGATTAGATTTTGCAGCGTAGGAGTGCAGACACGAGATGGCATTGGTTGCCACCAACCTCCTTCCTTCAGCATGATGCAGTTTATTTGGTGGAGCTGCGGTTAAAAGTCAAGGTGAGAAATGGGATTAATGGACCTTTATGTCCCTACACTCAATACGGGAATTTTGCACGATCCCTTCAATAATGTGAGGTCCTTTCCTGTCAATTCATCAAAACAAGAATTGCACATTCTAGGTGACAGCCAATCAATGAATCTGCCAATTAATCATACTTTTAGCTACCTCGATCTTTTGTCACCTTTCCCGACAATTTTATAGCGATAAATTTATAGACCATGGGTCCACAATCACCTAAAGATATCGTGTTTGGTTTTATTGGGATTCTTTTTTCTCATGTAACACTTATAAGTAGACCCCATGATGACCCAAGCATGGCCTTTGTCATCAAGATTGATTCTTGATTTTAATTGCTGTTGCCATAGAAAAATTTTAAATTAAAAATATATTTAAATATGTGAAAAAAATGGAATTAGAAATTTTAAATATTTAATATTATGGTGAGTAATTAAAATATGTGATAATCTCATGCTTTGCCTCCAATTTTAGAATTTCTTTTTTTTCTCTTTCTTATGATTAACTCAAAATTTTATTCTTAAAAAATGAGCATACTTTTGTACTTGTAATTTGAACATCAGGGCATAAGTAAAATTTTCTTTCGTTAAAAAAAATTATTTTTCTGCTTATCATTATCTTGGTAAAAGATAATTAATTAAGCTCGTGAATTAAGTTGGATAATTTTGGTTGGGAAGATGAAAGCGATTGGTGAAAAAGTAAATTCCTAAGATAATACTACCTCAGTTAGTGTGTGTGATGTGAGAGAGAGGGAGGGGCAGACAAAGATTTCAACGACGTCCACGTCATCAATCAACCTCCCAAAAACCGCTAAACGACGTCCCACCGATGTGCTCAGCAGCAGCAGTTGTGGTGGTCCTATGTTAAAAACTGTCTTCTAGTGAAGTCTGGTATTTAATTGGTATATTTTACTTTTACTTAGAATTTTTTTCTTCCTTCTTTGTTTTCTATAAAGATTTATAAAAAATTTACATATCAATAGAGTGTAAAATTGTCATCAATTTAATTTCTATCAAGAATAAATCAGTTACAACAAAAAAGTACTGGTACTGCTTAATACTTATCCCTCACCGGCTTATGATTTTCTTCTTCATCCTACAATTTTTTTTATAATAATATTTATTGAAATTATATTTACAATTCAAATTATATCATAATTAAATAATTTTTTATAAATATGATACTTTTTATATTCAATATAAATTAATAAAAAATAAAAAACTTTTTAATATTAATGTGAAAAGTGACATAAAACTTATAAGATATTAGTAAAATTTTATTAGTTAAAAAATTACTTCATAATTAAATTTATTTAAAAATAAATATTCTTAATAGTAAGAATCATTAATAAATAGTAATTATTACACCACCCAAAAAATAGTTATTACTTATGGATTTTTACTGATAAAATTTTTTATTGCTAATTACTGACATATTATTGATAGAAATTTTAAAACATTTTTTTGATGGAATACTGACAAATTTTACCGATCAAATAAAATATATAAGTAATTCATTGCTAAAAGTCTAACGCAAATTGCTATCAATTTTACCAACGAAAAAATTCATCGTTAATAATTACAAACAATTTATCGACAAAAAAGTTTATCGCTAAATTTTTTTTTTAATTTTAGATATTATCGATGGAAATTCTGTCAATAAAAGTCAAAATATTTTTATTACCTATGAAAATTTTATCGATAAAATTGTTGCTAAAATTAAAATTTTCACATCCTCCCAACCGTTGGCGCCTCACTTTTCTCCCAAATTATCAAATTCCTAATCCCCTTCCCTTTCCCCTTGTTAATTTTTGTTTGGATTTACTTTTAGTATCGGTTTTAGAGTTTTTTTTATTTGTTGAGTTATTTATTTTTTATTTGTGAAAGTTTTATTGATATTTATTAGGTTTTTTTATATATTTATTAACTTTTAAATGTGTAAAATTTAGGGTTTCTTAATTTGGGTTTGATGTGTATTGATATTTATATATATTTGTATGAATGTTTTATATTTAATATTTTCTATATTTTAATAATAATTATAGAAATTAAAATTATTTATATTGAATTGAGATTATAATTTATATATTAGTAATAGATATCTCATTTTGAAGCAAGTTATATATTATTAAGATTTATATTTATTTTGAAATAGTTTATATATTTGATAGTTTATTGAAATTTATATATTACTAATTATTGAAATATTGTGGTTTGATTGTATTGATCAAATTTAATATAAATAAATTATATATTTATTAACTTTTAGATGTGTAAGATTTAGGGTTGGTTAATTTTGGTTTGATATGTATTAATATATATATATATATGTATTTGTATGAATGTTTTATATTTAATATTTTCTAGAGTTTAATAATAATTATAGAAATTAAAATTATTTATATTGATTTAAGGTTATAATTTATATATTACTAATAGCCAATGATCATTTTGAAATAAGTTATATATTATTAAGATTTTATATTTGCTTTGAAATAGTTTATATATTTAATAGTTTTTGTGAAATTTATATATTACTAATTATCAAAATATTGTGGTTTGATTGTATTGATCAAACTCAATATAAATAAATTAAATTATTCTATTTTATTTTTATTTTTCATTCTCTATCTATAAATGTGTGTTATAAAAGTGAGTTTAGGTAGATGTATAATCTATAATGAATATGATTTTTTTATTTATTTTCATCATACTAACTTACTTAATTTTTTCATTTCAACTACTTTGAAAGTAGAATAAGTTTTGTATGTAGAAGTGTCTCGATCAAATAAATTCTTCACAAAACCAATGGAATTGCACTAAAAAGGCCAAGATCAAAGGTAAAATCCTTTCATTAAAACTAATAATATTTTTCTATGAATCTTTTGTTTGTAGTATGTATGATGAATTTTTGCAAGATCCTTTGTGCCATTGATGGATTATTTGTTAAAATAGACTAATAATTATTTTATATTATTATTTAGATAATTTTGTTTAGTATAACAATAATAGCTTATATGGTTAATCAATTAAAAGTAACAATAAAAGGTTTAACACTTTATATGACTTTAGTTATTCATATTTCAATTTAATTATGGTTTAATAATGGATAAAGATCGCTCTTGGATATACTTTCGTTCAGATGTTAATGGATACATTACTCAAAAGTTCTACGATGGTGTGAAAAAATTTATTGGATATGCTTATTATCAATCAAACTTTATTAGTAATGGGAAAATTAAGTGTCCTTATGTTGAATGTGGGAATAAAAAGTTTTTAAAGGTGGATGTTGTGCGTAAACACCTTTATTATAAGGGGTTTACAATAGGTTATACTAGTTAGGTCTCATATAGGGAGTTAGAAAGTAGGATAAGCTTCTTCAATAAATAAAGATACATTTAAACTAACAGAGGAAATAAAAATAAAAAATTCCTATAATATAATAGTTATGAGTGCTATATATCTTGATTTTGAGGTAGAAGTAACAAGAGAACTAGGTACGGATGCTAATAAGGCAATAGAACCATCCGAAGAAAAGCCAAGTGTAGATGTAGCAAGCTTTTATTCTTTTTTGAATGATACAAATGAACCATTGTAATTAGGCTGTACGAAATACACAATCTTCTCTATTATATCTCAATTTTTAAATTGTAAATCAAAGTTTAACATTAGTGCGTCATGATTTGATCGTCTGCTAAGGATGGTATAGGATATATTGCTAGTTAATGATAAATTACCAGAAAACTTCTACAAAATGAAAAAAAAAAAAGATGACAAAACTAGGACTTGGTTATAAGAAATTTTATATTTGCAAAAATAATTGTATGTTGTTTTATAAAGAAACAACAAAATTGACATATTGTTTAGTTTGTGATCATTCTCGATATATAAAGAATAAGTATGGTGGTGAGACGAAAAAATTTTCTTATAAAATCTTACATTATGTGCCACTAATATCGAGACTTCAAAGATTTTATATGTTAATTAAAACTGCTGAATATATGACACGACATGCCTATAACCAAAGTCATAATGAGGTGTACTTCAACATCATGATAATGGTGATACATGAAAACATTCCAATTGCAGCTATGAATCATTTGCACTTGAAGTGAGAAATGTATAATTAGAATTATGTGCTAATGATTTTTATCCATTTGGTCAAAGTGTAAAATCATACTCTTGTTGGCCAGTGATGATAGAGGTATACAATTTGGCACCATAATTGTATATGAAGCAAAAATATATCTTATTGAATATGACAATTTTAGGAAAGAGTCGTCTAGGTTAAAATATAGTGTTTTCTTGAGACCTTTAATAAATGAGTTACAAATATTATGGTTAAATAGTGTTCGTGACATACAATGCTTATAGAAAATAAAATTTTCATTTAAGGGTAGCTCTTTTATGGACAATTAATGATTTTTTACATATAGTATGTTGTCTAGTTGGAGCACTCATGAAAACTTATCATGTTCTTATTATATAGATAAAGAAAGTCATTTCAATTGGCTTATGGTAAGAAGCCTTGCTTTTTCAATTGTCATCATTAGTTTTTTGACTTTTGATCATCTTTTTCAAAGGCAAAGAGATAAATTACAAAAAGAGTTAAGCGTAACCTCCTTATTGATCTATTATCAAGTGAAAAAATATTGGCCTGGTTAGATAGCCTTCCTGATATCACATTTGGCACGAAATATAGATGTCAAAAGTAAGATATCTTTGGAAAAAAATCATAATTGGGTGAAGAAAAGTATATTTTGAGAGTTACCCTATTGGTCAACCAATCTGATTTGACACAATCTTGATGTTTTACATATTGAGCATAATGTCTTTAATAATATATTTAACATAATGATGGATGTTAAACCAAAAATAACATAAAGGCAATACTAAATCTTAAGGTATATTGTAAGCAACTAGATTTGAAATTGGTTGAAGTGAATGGAAAAGTTTTCATGCCTAAAGTTTCATACACTTTAAACAAAAAACAAAGAAAACATGTTTGTACATGAGTTAAAGAATTAAAACTTCTTGATGGTTTTACATCTAATATTACTCGATACATAAACATAACTGATTACAAGTTATAGGGATGAAAAGTCATGATTGTCATGTCTTTATGCAACTATTAATCTTAATTGCATTTCGTGATTTGGTGGCTACTTTTATTTAAGATGTAATTACTGAGCCATCTCATTTTTTCAGAGATTTGTGTTTTATAAAAATACATATAGATCATATAAAGTGTTAGAAGCAAAGATTATGGAAATAATTTACAAATTAAAAAAGATATTTCCTTCAGGTTTTTTTGACTTTATGGAACATTTGCCTATTCACTTACTTAAGAAGATAAAATTTGTGGACCCGTTCAATATCGCTGGATATATCCATTTGAAAGATAATACATTTAAGTTGTTAGACATTAACGTTGATTAATTTAATTTTTCTTCAATAACATATATATATTATGATATCATGATGAATATGTTTTTTTATCATCTTAAGAAAAAATACACTAATCGAGTATTTGTTAAAGCATCTATATATAAGACATATGTTATCGAAGAGATTTTCACTTTTTTTCTCATTCTATTTTGATCTAAATATATCAACAAGATTGAATCCAGTTTTAGGTAATGATGATGAGGGAGTCATGAATTCTAATGGAATTTTTTTAGTTTTTAGTTATCTTGGCCGAGCATTTGGTCCACAATAACTCTCAATGGCTATTAGTGGATAAACATAGCAAGAAACACTTATATGTTTTGTTGATTTGTGAATAGATAAATCTTTACATTGAGCAACTAATATGTGAAGTTTATGAATCATGTTTCTAGTAAGTTCACAATTTTTTAATTCTTAATTAACAATGATAGGATATTTAATGAATCGATGAGAAAAGATTTTATGCATATAAGCGATATAGAATTGGAGAAAGAATGTGATGCTAGATTCTCGTAATGGTTTAGACAATTTATAAGGGTTTAAAGCATATGAACATATATAAATATAAATTTTAATGCTATTGTGTATTAATAATAATGATAAAAAATTTTATTTTACTATTGGATACGTTGATGAGCAAAATTGTAATATTGATCGTCGTGTAGTTGAGATAGCTTATGACTCTAAATGCATGGTTAGATGCTTTAAAGGTTACTATGTCAATGGTTTTAAGTTTCATACAGTTAATTATGATCAAACTTAAAAGAAGATGAATTATGGGGTATGTGTGAAAAGAAGTTTTTACAATGATTATGAATGTGACTTTTATGGTATTTTAGAAGATATTATTGAATTAAAGTATTTTGGAGCAGGAAATTGGTTTGACATAGAGAAAAAGTTTAAGGGTAGATCTCCGTCATGGTCTTGTTAAAATTAAATATAATTCAATGCTTACTAGCAATGAGCCCTTTGTTTTAGCTTCACAAGTACATCAAATTTTCTATACAAGCTATCGTTCTAAAAAAAGCTATTAAAATAATTGGTGGGCAATCTTCAAAATAAAGGCTAGGAGTATATATATTGATGGACATGAAGAATAGATAACTTATTTAAATAAAGGCGTATTCTAAAAAGTTAAAGTTCCTATTTCATGAACGGTTACTATCTTACAAGAATTTGATAATCCTACACTTGTTGTGATCGATGAATATGAAGAGATAGATTTAGCATAAGCAATTCGAATTGAAGAACAAGAAGCAAAAAATAATGATGATGATGATGATAATGACGATGATATTAATGATGATGATGATGAAATACATGAGTTTGCTTCTTCTAATAGTGATTGATATATGTAGTGTCACTTTTAATGTTATATATATTGTTTATTCGATGTTCACAATATATCTTAAGTAAATATAATACTTTATTACTTGTTTTATCTGAAATTAAATATATTTTACGAATTGCATTTAATCCTGTATTACCAAAGTAATATTATGTCTATTTATTTTTTCTTGGTGTTATTGGAATACTGATGGAATGTTTTTTTGTTCTATATGGATCAATGATGGGACGTCATGCAAAGTGTACTATCCGTCAAGGTGGTTCTAGGGTAGGATCTATTAGAGGTGATTTACATATCAGGTCATCATTAGAACTGATACAACATGATCCACCATACGAGTCAGCTTCACTTAAGATATAGTTTGATCGACCATACTAGTTATCTCCAGCACCAATGATGGTTGATTCATCAATTGAGTAGCACGTCAATCCAGAATTAACCAAGTTAGAGAAAAATAAGGGAAAATAACTCGATAGAGGACTAATGAGGCAAATAAAGAGTTACCAACTACTTCAAATCTAGATAAGTGGGTGTGGATTACTCTATATGTATTAATTATTTTCTTATTGTTATTTGTTTGTTAATGAATTTGTTTAATTAAACTAATTTTACTAACAAAGGGATATTGGTAGTTGTTTTAAATAATCATCGATTAGCTCAACAATTTTAAGAATAATTTAAGTGAATTATACTAGTCTTTGGTCGACATGAGATAAAGTACATTCATGAGTTAAGTCATGATGTTTGATAAATTTAAGAGAGTAAATTGATATTTAATTTTTTTATATTTTTTATTTCATTTGAATTAAAAGTTCAAATTATTGTCAATGACTTATTGTATTCCTATTTATTATATTAGAAAAAAATGTAAATGGGCTGAGTCAGATGATGATCTTGTTTAACGAGCCTGGAATAATATTTCAAAGAATTGATTGAAAGACTTATTGTCCGACAAGAGAGACTTGACAATGAAAGAGTGTGGAATTGACAATGTCATAGAGTGCAGAAGTATGGAGCGGAGGTGGATCATAGCTTTGATTTGGGATGCTCCTATTGACAATGTATAAAACACTCCCCAATGGCAAAATATCTCTATCAAAGCCAAACAAAATCGTCATATACAAAAAAAAAAATTACGAAGCACATTGACGACTCGATTCTTTTTCCTATTCATAAAAAAAGAATAGTACTATTTTATTTCACAAATGCCAATAAATTATATAAATTATATTGTTGCATGTATCATTAAATGTGTCTAAATAAATGCAGTCACTTGAGTTGCAACGAAAACCTACATTTACAGAACTTTTCAATCGCACTTATAGACATTCAAGAAGACGTAATGACTTCGTTGATAACAAGTCCAAAGTTGACAGTGTAAGTGACTTTCAAATGATTAAATAATGATGAAATTGCTACATTGCTTTATTGAAATAAATAATATCTTGTATGTTTTGTGATGCAAAGACTTTATGAAATAATGAAAACTATTACGTAATTTGCTTTGTGCTTCTAGTTGTATATTGTGATGATGATTGTATATTTTGATTATTGATCAAGTATTGCCTTTTTTGCATTATGATTATGTATTGTGATTATTGATGAATTATACATGTTAATAGCATATTGTGATAACTATTTATTTATGAAAGGTTTTTACGTATTATCTAGATGAGATCACATTTGTGAAAGGTAAAAATTGTTGTGTATTTTTGTTTATGATTCTATTTGTGTATTTTGATTGTTTATGAAATATATAATGAAGTAATTGAAAGCAAAGACATTGTAGGAAATCCTGTATTAAAGTAGATAGTTTAATGTTTATTAAAATGCAATAAATTTGTAAAATATGAATTAGGCTTGAAATTGTGATATTTTAGTGAACTATACAGATCCTATAATAATGATTTTTGTTTTAAACTTTTTGTAGGAAAACTATGCTATTCATTATCTCAGAAATACAATGAAGACTGTTTCAATAATCCAAAATTCGACCTATAAGCATGGACTGAAGCTATTGGAAGAGTTGAAGCTACACGCACTCGTGTGTATGGCTTTAGATCAGCAAATAGATCTAAAAATGTCCTTCACTCAACTTAGTCCACTACTGCAGTAGGATCATCTAGCTTTGTTTGTAGTCCATCATCTATGCTTTCTCAGGTTCATTAACCTTAGATAGAAGAACGAATTGATGAGTTAAAAATTGAACTGAGAGTTGAGCTTAGGTCATTCATGGAACAGATGATGTAGTTAATGGGGTCTAGACAGACTCCACCATTACAATATTCTAGAATTAATGATAGCACCAAAGATTCTACATCAAGAGGTGCAACAACAACACAGTGACATTTTCTGTTGGATTTGTATGAGGTATTAGATGGATGGATGCTATGGATGTTTTATGAATTAATATTTTATGATGTTATAGATATTTGATGGATGTTAGATGATGCATTTGACGAATGTTACCTAGATTTGATATTTTAATTAATAATAATAGCATATTTAAATAATTACACATGTTTAAACTAAAATTTATAGGGTTTGGAAACAATTACAGATTTTTAGAATAATTATAAATCTTTTTATTTAAATTATTTATGAATTTGTACTTTTACCAACGAAATTTTACTATTACCGACATAATTTTTATTGTTACCGATGGATTTATCGATGGAAAAAAAAATTTTGTGACTATTTTTATGGTTATTACTGACAAATTTATCAACATAATTTTACTATTATCCACGAAATTTTAATGATTACCAACAGATTTATTGATGGATTTTTTTATTACAAATAGATTTACCAATGGAAAAAAATCCATTATCGACAGATTTATCGACGAAAAATTTCATAACTAATTACTGACGGATTTTATTGATAGATTTTAAGCATTACTGACATAGTTAGCACCAATAGAATTTTTTCATCTGTAAAATTGTCGCTAAAAGTATTATCGATGAATTTAAGCTTTTACCAACAAAAAATTCCGTTGACAAAGCTTATTTTTCTAGCAGTATTAGTGATTAAGTAATGAAGTTTTATAAATATAGAGTGAGTATTAATTTTAAGAATTATGAGAGAAAGTTATGTGATCTTTATATAAGAGATAGATTTATAGTGATGTAAAAAGAGCCTATTCCATAAAAACATCAGTTGTGTGGGATGAAGGATATTTTATAAGATATATACTAGGAAGCATGGGAACTAAGATTGTTTTACGTGCTTAAGATTAGTGATTATTTATAGTATTTTGTATTCTTTATAATCTCTACATTTATAGTAAAATTTTTTTGTCTATAAATGTAGATAATTAAACTAAATCATATTAAATATTGCTTCTAATACGTGATTTATTTTATGTTCATTTTATTGTGAAATTCATTTATGCTTAAGAAATCCCAACAAAACTAACTCATAAAAATCCTTTAGATGTTATAGTAGTTTATTAACATTTTTTTATGAATTATATATATTAATATAATTAAACGAAATTCATATTTTACAAGATTTAAATTTGAGACGTAACAATTTTATCTTTTTCATTTGTTAAGACAAGAATTAATTCACAGGCACTAACATATTTAATTTTAATATTGCATGTATAATAAGATGAATTTAGCTAATTAGTAGGATAATGTTTGTAGAGTGGTTGGTTCTCAGCTTCCCATAGAAAACAACAATTCAACATCAAAAGCAACCAATAATTTTGCGACCAAGGCCTTTATAGAGGGCGGTGGTTGTGATTACTGGATTTAAATTGCAATTATAATAATTACAATTGCCACAATGATAATGAAAGCCAGGCTAATAAGTTTTCAACGCTGATTGGTGAAACTTACACTCATTCATAAATAGATAAGGATATAACTTCCTTTTTAAAGTTAAAATTTAAAGTTAGTTTGATGTGATTAATATTTATAGATATCAAATCATTAACAAATAAATCTAAAAAAGCTTAAGTAATCAGTGCAATGGAACCAATAATTAAAGTGGATTAAAGTAAATAACATCTAGAACAATTTGTGACTGAAAGAAATTCGTCGCTGGCCATTTTAGTTTACATTTGGAAGTCCAGTTTTGTTGATGGTTGAGTTAATAATATAATGCCGTCAATCTCATATTAAAAAAATACGTGAATATGATATGATATATAAATTAAAATTTAATCTTAAATTTATGATATATTTTTTGTAAAAAAAATCTTAAAATTTTTATATTAAAATAGATAATATTTTATAATTTAAATACGAATTTTCATAAATAAGCTACTTATTATAAGAAGAATAAGAACCTTATACGCATATATTTTCATTTTCATAAAATCAGATTTGTAATGTGATCAAACATGAGATTGTAGTTTCAATAATGAAGACGACAAAATCAAATATTACGCCATTTGGAATCATATTTTAAAAGAATTTTTAGAGTTTATGCTTTCTTTTATTGGAAGTAAGTTTTCCAATTAAATGAATTTCAATTGTACGTTATTGATAATATCCTTAGTTCAGCAGGTTTTTCATTTTAAATTATCAGCTACTTTTCAACTAATGTTCGATTTTTATTATCCCAAATTTTATTTTGGATGTGATAAATAAAAAATAATAATTAATATGGTAAAATGTTTCTAAAAATTAAAAAAAATGTACATGATTTGAATTGGTTAAAAAAAATACGAAAGGCAGATTCCAAAAGAAAATTGCTTGAAACATGAACCCGCACCAACCCTCCCTTTGCGAAGGATATCAATAAGAGTGGTTGGTAGTAGGCTGAGTTGCTTGGGAAAAAGATTCATTTTCATTTTGAAATGACCTATTCTCCGAACATTTTAATCTCTGGGGTCATGTCATGGGCCCTGAGCAGAGTACAGTTATCATTTTCTCAACCACAAAAATTACCAAAACAAAGAAAACCATTTGGTTTACATAAGAACATTATTGTTGTTAAAATATTCATAAAATAATAGAAGTCAAATAGGTGGGTTTTTTTCTTTCGTGCGTTGGCGTTTGGTTGGGGATCAACTAGAATCTTTGAAACCGAATATACACTTTGGCTACGTCAAGTTTTATAACTCAAATCAATATTTATTTTAGAATGTCACTAATCTAGATGACTACAAACTGAAAATGATATTTTTATTATTATTTTTTGGATTCTTGATCTATATATAGAGATGTTTATCTACAAATATCATTATAAAATTAAATTTTAACCATATATATATTTAAAAATGTTTGCTTAAATTATTTGAAAGTTTTATTCTATTTTTTTTAATAAAAAAATTTAAGATAATTAGATTGTTCAGTTCTTTAAACTAAGATAAGATATATCGTATTTGATAACTTAAAATAAATTATTATAAATTATACATTCGAGATAATTTCAAGAAACGATAATTTATAAATTTTAAACTTAAAATTTATTTATTAAAAAAATAAATTTTAATCAATTGATCTAATCATTTATTGATATTATTTCAATTAATTATTTTATTCTGTTCGAAACCTAAGGGTCAAGGCATTTAAATTAATCGAGCCAGACTTAGGTAATGGCTTCCTCCAGCTGGATTAAGAAATTTGTTTCATTACTTTCATCCACCAATAAAACAGAAGGGCAAGACCAAAAGCTTCTCTCACATCATAGTTTGTAAGCTTCGTTTTTAAGATTTAAATTAATCATGTCATCATATTCACAAAGAGCAAGTTGTACTCCTGTTTTGTATTAGTATAAACAAATAATGCAATTGACCAGAGCTTCATTTAATATTGAATCGCCGTATTCTAAATCATCAAGCTCAAGGAAATATAGTGTTTTTTTTTTTTTTGTATATTAAAATTTTCATTAATTGTTGGTGGACTGATGATGGTAGTTGCGTGGTTTACGTGACAAATGAGATTGAATTATTTGTCGTTTAGGCCGCAAGAAAATCTTAGGAATCTATAAATAAGGTTACAGGCTGTCTTAATGGGACCAGATAATTATACTACAGTAAAAACATATAAAGATATGTTTCATATATAATCACATAATTTGTTGACAAGAGTAATAAAATTTTAATTTCAGTAATTAATATTTAATTCTTTTATAATTTCAAATATATATATATATATATATATATAACGTCTTCTGGGAAATGGGAAGGCCAAAGGCTTTCATCCTTCAAAGTGGAATCAATACATACATTAGACATGAACAAATATATATAACAGCAATACTCATGAACATGGGCAATACTCCTTCGCAGATTCCAGGAGTCAAGACTCAACGGGATAATGAGCCCTTCGTGTGTATTAACGTTGGGAGTGGGAGAAGGCGGAAGCCTGTCACACTTTGTAACTTATATGTTGAAGAGGCCATGCGTGCCACCGCACACTAGGTACGTGCGCGCGCCCATTGAACCTCAGAGTTGGTTCTTTCAGCTAGTTAAACTCACTTAAACACCTAAGAACTCGTTAATCCAGACAAAGAAAAGGGTTGATCTGTCAGGTTAATTATAGCAGAAATATCTGTATATGTAACTTTCAAGATCATCGCTATATATGAAAAGCACATGCATCCTCAGCTAGTGATAGTAGAAATTTAAAAAGATTTTACACTAATCATTTGAAAACGAAAATATCGAACACTGAATTCATATATACATATATTGTGTTAATGAAAAACTCAACTTCTAACTGAGCTTTTGGTCGAGGTTTGGCTCAAACGGCATCCGATTATGTTCGCCTGTGCAATGTCCCTATCCTACGAGATAAATTAATAAGTTAAAGGGAATGGAAGTTCAACAGACGTAGATTAAGAGCTAAAAAAGGAAATGGCGGTGGGCATTAATTGCCGAACACGCATCTATCCATCTATCTTAAAAAAGGAAAAATCTTAGAAATGGGGCTACGCTCTCTTAAGCAAAGGCCAATGGGCAGGGTTGCAATTTGAGTTTACAAGTAGAGACAGCACGTGGGTCTTTTGTATATAACAGCAGAAAATTTCATTTTCGAGCAACCTTTTTGTCTGCCAACAAAACGCTTACACGTGAAGATGCCTGCTTTGTGGTTTTGTTCTTTTTTTTTTTTTTCTTAATTGTAAAGAAAGAATCCTTATTGGACTACAAAAACTTTATAATTGTTATTTAATTTGTCCATCAAGAAGATGATAAATGAGAAAAAAAAATGTGCAAAGTTTTGGATTCTTCTCTGTTGGACTACTTGATTTGCATGCCCATAGATCTGACCATTCATACAATTATTTAAGTATGCCTGTCGGAAAAAAATAACAGTACTAATAATAAACAAATTGCCAAGAGAATATATATACTATTTTCTTGAACATAAATCACAGAGAATCACTGCGGTGTAGGTGATGCTTTGGTAGATGGAGGTAGGTTGAGTGTTGCAAGTGCCTGGTGGGTAGCTGGGAATATTGAAAAGGACAAGCTAGCAGTGAAAGCTCGGTTTCCTTTCCTATGTTTCTTTTGATTAAAAAGTGGTTAACAAAGAAAGAAAGGAAAGGAAATGTGTTGAACCTACTAGTCCTAGTCATTATATGAGAAGAACCATTGCTAGTATTCCACCAACCCAATTATAAGACTTAATTGCATTTCATCTCTAGTTTATTTAATTAACATGAACTTTAACTTTACATGCCTAGAAGCATTCTTTTCTTTAAGCTCTTGATTTGTCAAAGCTCAGCTTCGTTTAAATAATTCCATGTGTTTTGCACGGAAAAGAAATTAGTAAAAGCAAGGATATTGTTGGACTTTTGGGAAATTAATCATGTCATTAGATTTTCCAAAAACCAAGTTTTGTTTTGATGGGGAATATACTAATTGATTTATTAGCTTTTAATTGAAAATTATTAAGGTTGGTGGATCTTGTCCTCCATAGCTAATTTGAGGCAAAATATATAGTTTTCTTGTTGGACTTTTTTCGGGATGCTGTGGGCAGGTCGTTTGCTGGTGACTCAGCCAAATGCACACCTTTACAGGACAAATTAATCACAGTTCACTTTTTTTAGATTCTGATGCAGTGAGTTTCATTCACCTTTGTTTTTACTTCCTCCCAGTGAGATCTTCACTTCAAGTGGCTTAGAAGTCATCGTTTCTCTTGTTTGCGGTGACCTGTATAAATCTTTTGACATGGTGAAAAATGAAAACAGATAAAGATTTTGCTCCATTGCTGTCAAATTCTTGGGGTGGAAACACTCCAAAATAATGTTGTGGAAGCCAAGTCCATGCTCAGAATGTGACTGCAGCCAAGGACTAATGGTTTGCCTTGGCCTTGAGTAAGATAATCGGATGATGATATATTAGTGAAATTAGTTTCATGGTCTTGGGGAATAAGTTTTGGTGGTTAAGACGTTACTTTTAGATTTGGTAGCTAGCTTTTATTACAGTAGTTGTACGTGAATTAATCAAAAGGAAACCCCTCATGCACACTAGGTTGGCACAATCTTCCCAACCTAGTGCATTGGAAGTTCTCTAAGATACCCATGACATGCAAGATCTTACTAAACCAACTATATTTGTTCACTGGCACACATTGTTGCTTTGATCTAAGATTATCAATATGTTGAGGTATTTTTGGGTTCCATAGAGGATGACTCGTTGGGGCTGGGCTGGTCGAACTTGTCAAGAGAATAAGGTCAGGGGCACTAGAGTTAAGCCTCCGGGACATGTTCTAACATTCAAGTCAGACTGTGCCTGAGAAAGGAAGTGGTGAATAGCAGAAAAGAAAGGGTAGAGATAGAGCAGGTGGAAGGGATCACCTAAACCTTTTCCCCTGGTTTGTCAAGTGTGATGCATGCCATCCGTCTCATTGGTAGGGTTTGGTTATGACATTTGACATTTATTGGGGCATTCTTTTCTTGGGGCCTCATAGGTCGGACTTAATATTTCTACAAGAAATTTCTTCTTGCAGTTTCTCATACTCTTTCCCAACTTTTTTTTTTTAATTAAACTCTCTTCCTACTATTTCACAAAGCAAGTGAGTGAGATTAGCAACAACAGGAGATCAACCTGTTGGGAGGTTTTGAAAATTCGAAACATGAGAGCCAATTTGATTTGGATCCTAGCACTTTGCTAGATAATGATTCTAGTTTCTCTCTTCAATTCCTACTTTGAATTTTTCCATCACTTGCCTCTGTCCTTCTCTTATATTCTTTTGTTTCTCACTAATTTCCTCCATTTCTGCTTAGAGCCTCTTAAACTTTTCTTGCATGTTCTTCTTTCCACTCTTTCTCTTTTCATTCTTCAATTCAAAGTTGGAGGGTAAATAATACGATCACAACAAATATTTCAAATTGCATTTGAAAAAAGAAAAGGGGAAAGGGTGGAATAAAGAACATGCAACAAAAGTTTAGGAGGTTCAAAGCGAAAATGGAGTATATCAGCAGACAACAGGGAACCAAAGAATATAAGAGGAGGATAAAGACAAGTGAGAGAAAAATTTGAACCCATGAAAGGGAGTGTGAGGAATTGGTGAGAGAAACTAGAATTATTATCCAACAAAGTACCAAAACCCAAATTAAGTTGGCTCCAATGTTCCAAATTTTCAAAGCCTTCTAACAGGCTGACCTCGCCACTGTTGCCAATTCACTCTGCTTCGTAAAATAGTAAAAAGAGAGAATGAGGAACTGCAAGGAGAAATTTTTTCTGCTGGTAGAATTATTAAGCCTAACCTATGAGGTGTACAGGAGAAGAATGCCACAAGGAATCCACATGTCTCAGTCAAACCCATAAGACAGATGGCATGCATCAAACCTGGCAAATGGAAGGTAAAGGTATAAAAGGCATCTAAAAACAGTAAAGGGGCCAAACTTTGAAGATATTAGACAGTTAGCATTTACAACTGGTCTTTGCCGACATACCCGATATGGGCCACTAGTACCTAAGATGTTAAGATGAGTGCAACCAAGAGAAATAAATTTGAAATATATGAGAATAAAATCCAAAATATAAATAATGTTTGATTGCCGTAACTATCGAACTCTAAAAGTATCCTGAGAAACAATGTTTTGTGCCAAATAAGATAAGTAAATACTAAAGCAAGGCAAAAATTAATGCAATCCAAAGTTCTAAGATGTTGGTGGTTTCCTTTCAAATAATCTAAAGCTCTGTGTCACAGAATCGGATCATTAGGTCGGAAACAATTCTCCTAGCAAATGGAATATAGCTCAGACAGTACCTGAAAAAGCTCAAATTGAATGATATAAATAGTCTAGGTAAAACATTAGAAATGCATAAGTAAAATAGAAAAGCTTCTTGGGGATCTTACCATAAGGGTAGAGTCTTGAACACTATAAAGTATAAGTTATAAATTATGCATTGAAGGAAACCGAGGCAAACACCAAGAAGTTTCCACAATATTGAAAATGATAAATGTCAAAGGCCAACTTACCAAATAAGGGCACATATCTCACATATGATTGCAAGTAATGTCAAAATCTTGCTTTGAATCTGGCAAATGGAAAGTTCAAAAAAATGACATGTGATTCCATGATAGTCAAATAATATATTGAATATGGTTCTCATACTGTAAAAAACTGAAAGAACAAAGAAACCTTAAAACAATTAGCAATGATTAGAAATGGCAAAAAAGAGAACTACATCATGTTCTAATGCAGTTTGGAATTGTCAACTTCCAGTACCACATAGAAGTCTGTGTCTCTATGATTATACGGCATGTGCAAACTCAGTAAACGAGGTTTAAACAATTTCACATCAGGCTGTCATAGATTCAAACTTCCTTCACTTACTAAAAAGTGCCAGCATTATTCTACGAGTCACTGGTTCAAGATAGCAAACTCACCCAGAGAGCACAAATGAGAGCAAGAACAACAAATCCAATGTAAATAGCTGTTGCATAAACACGAACAGAATCAAACATCATACGTAGCTGTTGCTCAGGTCCCATCAGGAATGCTGTGCTGTCAAAGAATACCACAAAATTAAAATATGAGAAACCTTGAGAGGCAAACAATTTAGTAAAAATTGAACTATACTAGGAACTATTCATCACCAATAATTCATTCTTTAGAAGTCTATTTTGTTGAGACTGTTTAAGTCATTGACTCAACGTTACAAGAGCTGCATTGTATATAGGTTAAAAATTCCAGCATGGAACAGACATTAAACTAATAGATTGCCTGGTTTGCTAAAATTGGTTTCAGATCAAATCTGAGAGCCTGATATGTCAAGACACAAAGTTACACCAATTATGCAACACTCGCAAGGATGGCTAAAAGTTGAGACACTATTCTTTTGTTAAGATGTCCAGAAGCAGCATTTGTAACTCAATTAAACCAAAATATTCGATCAGAGAATATAACATTGTAGTTCTGTTAGACTCACAGAACCAATCAACCAACCTTCCAACTGCTAAGACATTGCCGAAGGTGAACAATAATGCAAATTTGATGGGTTTGGCAAACACAATAAAGGACTGCAAAAGAGACAAAAAGCTGCAAGATAATGTCATAAATTTATCAATATTACAATTTAAATAACTTGCTTTACAATTACAATTGGGCTATAATTTTCCCCAAGATGAACCAAAAAAATATATCGGGGGCTTGCTTTAAAATTACAATTTCATACAGCTTACTCCTTTCGTGGAAGTGAGGAGAAATTTAGAAATCATCTATTTTTCTAATGTGCTTTTAGCAAACAAGCTGGGGATAAAGCTCTGCAATTTTGTGGCATACCTTGACACATTAGAGACTAGTCCAATGAGTTTGTTTGGACTCAACAGAAATTGAGGGGCAAGGCTCTGATACCTGTCATCCTTAGAATCTGTTGGAGTGCCTATATCTACATGATCTGGACTGAGAGAAATGGTAGAATGTATGGGCAGAAACAAAGAAAAGTGGATGAGCTTGTCAATTGCATTGGAGAGACTATCTGGCTGTGACTTGCAAATGTCACTAGGATTTCTAGTAACTAAGTCAATATGGATCTGTCCTATAAATCAGGACTTAGTGAAAAGACTATTTAAAATGTATTTTTTTTTTTATCTTTTCTGTTCCTTTGTTTGCTGCTATTGCAGCTGTTGACCTTGTAACTGGGCTTCTCTGTTCTTCTTTGGCAATAAAAAATTTCAATTAACCAATGTATATTATACATATAACAGGGGCACCCCTTTAGCTTAAGAGCTACAACCGAGGTCTCCAAAATTCGTGAACTGTAAAGACTAAAGAACAACAATGCTAATATTCATTAAACCCTTAAATCTTAATGTGTTGGAAGAAAAAAGAATTCAATGATCATACCAGAAACATAAGAACAAGACCCGAAAGTAAACAAGCGGCGAATGAGTAAATTCTCTGCATCATACAAGAAATACCCAAATTGAATTACTGAAAGAAACATGAGATCTGAAGAAACTGAAATTCTAAGTGTTAAAAATGAATGAAGAAAACAGAATACCTGCGTAGGAGAGAGAGAGCATAAACCTTCAGATTCTTCATCTAGGAATCTTTCTGTTCTCTCTTCTTCATCACCCCCCGACATAACATATTCCTTCATTTTCCACATTTTTCACTTCACTTTCTTTCCTATATATAACTTGCTTTCTCCACTGCCGCCCATTAAATAAGGAGGAGACGCTTTCTTTTCTTTTCTGTTATTTTTTCTTTCTTTTTTCATTTCATTTATCGGGTTAATGATGAAAAGGAAACTGGAATCTCTTTAGTTCTAATTAAATTAGCTAATCATGACATGCCACGTCATGAATTGATAGTATTTAGTCGGTTAAAACGATGACGTTTGGTCTGATTAGAGAATAGTTAAATTTCTCAAAAGGGAATTGAGAAATCGATTTTTGGACCCGTGGCCATCTGGCAAAATTAGCGCAAGAATAAAACCACGCCTCTGCCGCAACTGCAAATATCGACTGAGATAGAAACCCTAGACGGTTGCTAGGTAAACCGGAAGCCGAGATGTCTTCGACGCTTCTCGAGGTGACTCGTGCGTCTCACGAAGATGTGGAACGGCTGGAGCGGCTCATAGTGAAGGACCTGCAAAATGAGCCGCCTACCGCCAAAGACCGCTTGTATCAAAGCCATCGCGTTCGCAATAATATTGATACCATCATCGCCACTACCGAAAAGCTCGTAATTTCCTCCTCACCTTTTACAAATTGAGTTACGGTTAAAGTTTTTCTTTGTTTTTTTTTTAAAGAAAACGTAGTACTTATTTTTGAATGGATGGCTTCAGATTGAGATATATGAAGACAAAGATAATGCCAGGAAAGATGAAATTGCGGCTCTCGGAGGTCAAACTGCTACTGGAATTAACGTCTTTAGTGCATTTTATGATAGATTGAAGGAGGTAACTTTTTACTCTTTCTTTTTAACTTTGAATTGTAAATGCTAAGCTTTAATTTTACAAAATCCTGCCTTTTCTTAGAAGCATGAATAAATCTGAATGATTTTCACAATTATTCTATTAGCAAAAGAGGATAAGTATCATCCAAAATAGATGTTTAGTGAAGTAATTACATTAATGCAGATTCGTGAGTACCATAGAAAACATCCCGCTGCTCGCTTTGTTGATGCTAATGAAGAGTACGAGTCTTTGCTCAAAGAAGAACCAGTCATCGAGTTCAGTGGCGAGGTCTATCTCTCTTTCTCTCTCTCTCTCTCTCTCTCACACACACACACACACACACACACAATTGACACCTTATATTACACTAATATGTTATTTTATATTATGTTCTTCTTTCTGGCTTCTGGTCTTACTTGTTAGCAATTCATTTTCAGGAAGCCTTGGGTCGCTACCTGGACCTACACGAATTGTTCAATCAGTACATTAATTCTAAATTTGGAGCCAAAATTGAATATTCAGCGTACCTTGATACCTTTTCACAACCGCATGATATCCCTTGGAAACTGAAGTCAACAAGGTAAACTTTCCTCAATTCTGTTTTTATATTCATTCTTTTAATAAGGTGATTGCCCACAGTTTAATTGTTTTCCGGTTTTCTACTTATTTGGCATCCTGCTTCTACTTTATTTGCAAATATTGTTTTCTGTAGGCAATACAGGGAGTATATGGGGAATCTGCTGGAGTATCTAATGTACTTCTTTCAGAGGACAGAACCATTGCAAGATCTTGACAGAATATTTTCCAAGGTTCACATTACTTATTTAAAGTTACTTGCATATTTTTATCCAAAAAGAGATTCTAACCTTGAGGATGTTATAAAGCTAAACCCAAACCCTATTTTGTAACATGGGGTTATAGATTTTTTTAAAACAATTTAGTCACGAGTCTTGGCCTTGATCTATATCAATATAAAATGGAACTTCTTTTTTTAAGAAATTTAATTGTTCTAATAAATTAAAATACATTTTTGGTGGTTTATGATAGGTTGAGGCTGAGTTTGAGGAGCAATGGGCTGATGGTCAGGTACAAGGATGGGAAAAACAAGGTCAAGAAAATGGAGATGATCCTACCCAGCATACCGTGATTGATCTTGATTATTACAGTGCAGTTGAAGAGCTGATGGAAGTGGGTCCAGAAAGGTTAAAGGAGGTAATTGTAGTCTTCTTTAATCATGTCATCATTTCTAGCAAGTTGTTGTTTTAGTGACTTAAATTTGTATTCAGTTTGTAGAAATGTGTTGTTGTTCATCCTTTTTTAGACAAATGCATGGTCAAGTTGCCTTAAATGATGAAAAATGAAGAAACAGATTGCTATTGTATTCTTTGATCTTGTCACTCTAATCATCTCTCTTTCTGGTTAATTAATTAATTTGAGAATGAAAAAGTAAGATTAGGTGGGAGAAGGATATCCATTCTTATGCTGTGGTTTATTATGTTCATTTAAAGTAGCTTTTTCTGTTTTAATTGCTTTAATTTGGATTTAAGGATCCATTTCAATTACATGTAAGCTTTTTCACTTTGCCAGAAGGGCATTATTTGTTAAGAGCTGCTTATGAACAACCACATTGAAAAGGTTTTTGTAGGCAATTATTGGATATGTACTTAAAATACTTTGCTAAAAGCTTAAAAGTTGAATGAATTACCACTTTTTGGATTCCTTCTTCTTAGTTGATGAGTGAATTATTTATATATACTCACAGGCATTGGCAGCAATAGGATTAAAAACTGGTGGTACTGTCCAGCAGCGTGCAGAGAGGCTTTTCCTCACAAAGGTAATAGCACTTTATAATTTCTCTCTCTCTCTCTCTCTCTCTCTCTCTCTATAACTGTATTGTACTTCTGGTATGAGGGAATACCCAACTTTGGTTTAGTACATTGAATTAAATTGGAAATCTTCCGTATCCTTTGAGTTTGTTCTTGCTGAAGGGAATCTTGATTACTTTTGGGATGGCAATTGGGTTTTGTCATCATTATATGAGAGCTTTTGAACTGGTTTTGAGAAATCTGCATATCAGACTCTCTTGCTATAATTTTCTCAAGGGAATTAGGAGTTTATGATTTGGAGTCATGGTAGAAAGGAAAATAGGTCTATGAAAGAGGTATTGCTTGGAGCTCGGAATTAGTGGAGATCGAAGGACAAATCTGTGGTGAACCCTGATACGGCCTATGAAATAATAGGATTCTCAGTCGTTATGTCATGAGATGTTGGTGGGATGACTATAGACTGGTTTAAATGGTGATTGTGTTTTCCTGATAATTTAATATCAAATAAATTCAAAAATATATTCAATGTCTCCATATATTTTACGCAGGACACACCTTTGGAAAAGCTGGACAAGAAACATTTTGCCAAAGGCGCACGTGTACCAGAGCAAAATGTGTCTACTGCAGTTCCACAAGACATTAACAGTCTGAAAGATGTTGCATCGATGGAGGCCAAGATGAAGAAACTCTGTGATTTACTGAGCAAGGTTAGTTGGTTGGTTACTTTGTCCTAACCATCTTTGACAAAAAATTGAAATATGAGGGAAAACAATTGCAAAAGTTCATTTTGCTTCTGCTTGTAGTCCAGATATGGTAATTGTTGTGGGTAGTATTTAATTGATATTTCTGTGACCTTTTGTAGACAATTGAACAAACAAAGGAAAATGTGGTAAAGAAGCAAGCGTTAACATTTGAGGAAATGGAACAAGAACGTGAGGAGGTAAGCTAATCTCTTATTTTATAGCCATTCAAGTGCTTCTAGTACTAGAAAAAAATTTTCATTGCTCATGTTGTGATGTTATGAGTATAATTCATGTAATCGCCAAACCTTCAACACCCTGTAGGGATGGCAGTGGCAATAGGTAGGGTTTTGGATGTGGGGACCTGTCGGCTCCTATCCATTTGGTGTCAACCCATTTTTGGGTCTTTGGACCTCACTTTCTGAATGGTAATTGGCAAAATATTTTCCTGCATTTTTACATCTTTGATGGGAGCAGAAGCAGTTTAGCTTTTTGCTTAAATGTAGAGGGCCACATTTTAAATTGGAGAATATTAGGAATTTTACCCATTTTCTATGATTGTGTTTAGAAGCACACAATGAATGGAAGGGATGCGGTATCTTTGGCCGAGATATTGGTTTTTCACTTTTCCTCTACCATTGACTTGGGATGTTGGTGTTTTGTCTTTAATTGGATGTGTTTTTTTTCATCATAATAAGGTACCAGCATTTGTACAACCATCATGGTTAATTAGTACCTTTGAATTATCAGTCCCCATTTTATGAGAAAAAAAAATAGTTATAAAAAGCAGAAACTTCTACTCTCGAAAATTTTTGGTATCTTTGAATTCTGTCTGTTGTGGTTTCTGACAATAAATGATGGCTTTCTAACAGGAAGAGACACAAGTTGACACTGAAAGTGATGAAGAAGATCAACAGATCTATAATCCTCTTAAATTGCCAATGGGTTGGGATGGGAAGCCTATACCTTACTGGCTTTACAAGCTTCATGGTCTTGGCCAGGTAATATCTCCTATTAATTCTTATTTTATCTGTGATTCGAACTTTTGCATGTGCAGTAACTTTGTCAACTAACGGATGACTAAACAAGAAGCATTGAAAGCTTGAATAAAACTAAAACTTATCTTGTTCATTGTTTTCTTAAACCTTTAGACTTATTATCCTTTATGGTTTATGAAGAATCCTACTAAAAAGGTTGATGTTTCTCTCCCACCTCCCTTTTCTTCTAATTCAAGAGAGGAGGAAGGATGGAGAGGGTGATGAAGTGTATTAGAATTTCTTCACTCTTGGATTGCCCAATACTTCTTTATGTCTCGGTCGTAGGATCTCATAGCTCCGCCCCCTTTTCTTATTCTTCTTCAGGAATTTAAGTGTGAGATTTGTGGGAACTACAGCTACTGGGGCCGTAGGGCTTTTGAGAGGCATTTCAAAGAATGGCGCCATCAGCATGGCATGCGATGTCTTGGTATTCCGAACACCAAGAACTTTAATGAAATCACCAATATTGAAGTACGTGATGTTTTTCAGATCTTGTGCAGTGATTTATGTTCTTTCTGCTTCATCTGCCTTCTTGTGGTTCTTTCATGATTGAGCTTGTGTGCCATTGGTTTTCTCATCTAATACATAATTGTTTGGCATACATGCCTTACTTTTTTTTCCAGTAAATAAAAAAAAAATTGATGGCTTGTGACCTTGTGATGGTAATGGTGACATGCATCTAGATAATGGCAACAAGTATTCACAAGGGCTGCAGTTATAAACCCCTTTTGTTCTCTTAATAATTATTAACATTTTGCATCTATATATATATATATATATTCAAATTTGACAGGAAGCAAAAGAGCTGTGGGGAAGGATACAAGAACGGCAAGGACTGAACAAGTGGCGCCCTGATCTTGAAGAAGAATATGAAGATAAAGAGGGTAACATCTATAACAAGAAGACATATACTGATCTTCAGCGGCAGGGACTGATTTAAAGATGTTTCTCTTGAAGAGCGTTTCGCATGCATCCAGATATGTTGCACGTGTTCATTACCGGTTATGAATTCCCTGATCATGTATAATACTCTTCTTAACGACAGGGCCTAAACCTTGGCAACCCTGGGGAATAGAGGTTGTTGCAGGTATATTAGGATGGACTATTGAATGGCAAAACAATCAGGCATTCAGGCTGTTCTTATTGAAGTCTTTGCTGAGCATACAGTTACATTTGCGGAAAAAAAAAAAAAAAAAAAAAAACTAAATATAGCTTAGCGTTGTTGCCTCTCTAATGAAAGATTGAGGTTCAAGATTCAAACTTACTCCTTTGTTTTGCCTCGTCTAAATGTGCCCAATAAAATGGTTAGTTCTATAACATTCTATTAAGGCATTCTCTCCATTTCTGGCTAAACTTGGCTTTCAATTACATTAACTGTACCAGATCAAGAAACATTTATAATTTGTAATTACTGTTGCCTCTAACTTTCATTTGCACAAGACCTTGCAAATATTAGTGCTGAGCCATTTACACCACGGAGGACAAGCATCCTTCAGTCAACATATGCTCCACACAAGATTGACAGCTCAAACATTTCAATGGGGGGTGGGGGCAGTGTCCGAATTTCCTGGACTATGCTTATTGCAACATCTGATTCATTGCGTCATCAATGACTCATTGTCACCTTAACATCATCTGGGAGGAGCTTAGCCACAGGAAGACTTGAGGGGAACTCCTTGAAGGGAATTGCTTTTCTCCATTTTCTACCATATAGTTTCTCAACTAAGAACCCTTAGAGTTTGATTGTCTCAAAGAGAATACTTCTGTTGGATTCTCCTTAAGATATAGTCGCCTCCCCAGCTTTTAAACTTGATAAGGAGTTCACTTGCAGTTTCCCCTTGACATCCTTTTGTCATGTGGCCAACCATGTTCCAGCATGAATGTCAAGCCAATTTAAGATGCAAATAAAAGCTCAAGTTTTGATTTATTGATAAAATATTAAATTTTAAAAAATAATAATTTAAAATTTAAAATTTTTACCTTTATACTTTTGTAACGGAATAAACTATTATACATATAAAATTTTTTAAATTTATAACTTTTAAATATTAATTTTAATATCATATCAATTGATTTAAAAATTAATAGATGCGATATTAAAATTTTAATTTAAATAATCGGTTTTAAATCCCTCAAAAAGAAAACAAAAAAAGAAAGACCAAAGTACTGGAAGCAGCTTTGTCCCCCTACTTTGCAATCGCTCCTATCCCTTGGGGTACTTGTTTTTATCGTACTCCCTCCCTGCACCCGAATCTACCCAACAAGCGGTCTTCGTTTGGTGGGTCCCAGCCTGTCAGACTCATCTTATCCTAAATGCTGTTCTCTCAAGATTTCACATACGCTATCGATCAAGTTCACGTTACTTCCGATGAGATCTACAACATATAATTATTTCTCGATCCCGGCTACTAACGTGTCATTTTCTTATTGGAACCAGTTGTTTTTAATCGCAAATAAACAGATTATTATTTGTTGCGACGACTTAGAGATTAAGTAGTGTTTAGCGACGACTTAAAGATTAAGTAGTGTTTAGTTTCAGAAAATAAAATTATTTTTTGTTTTTTTTTAAATAAAAAAGAATGAAAATATATTTGATAATTAAAAATAAAAATAAATTTTTAAAAAATTATAATAAAAATGAGTTAAAATATAAAAATTAAAAAAATATATTTTTAACTGTAAAATAAAAATTCATTATTTTTTATATTTTGTAAGTTATTATATTTAAATACTTTTTAATATTATTAATTAATAAATATATATTATATTAATAATTAAATTATATTAATAGTAATATTATTAAATATTTTATTTATTTTTGTATTTTAAAAAATAAAATTTATTTTTATTTATTAAATACATTTTTCAAAAAATAAAAAATAAAAATATTTTTTAAATAAAAATTAAACAAAAAATATTTTTTAAAACCAAACTATCCTAAAACCCTACCCAATCAGCAAAGCTAAGGACAAGACCATAATATGAGTAAATCTCAAGGGGTAGTCCTGTCAGATTGACAAAATTATCCCTGGTCTACCCAGAGTCTTATTAAATCGGATAAAATAAACGTAACAAAAAGCCCATTAAAACACACAAGGCTTGCCTCTTTTCTTCTCGTCTTCAAAATCAACTGCTCTTCTGCATTTATACCCAAAACGACCACCGTCTTCCTTCTTCAAACCCCCCAAAATCTCCCCCTGCCCTCGTAATTTCCCTCATTGTCGATCCCATTCCCCAACCGCCCCCGCCTCCACTCCTCTGATCTTTCTCTCCGTTCACCGTTCCGTCTCCATCCTCGTTAGGGTTCCCAGCGACTTCACTCCAACTCTGCGCAATTAGGGTTTCTACCATAATTTTTTTGTTCGTTTCGAGAATTGACGTTAATTTTTCTCTTTGAACGATTCGAGATTAGGGTTTTTATATTGAATGTTGATTTGAGATTAGGGTTTCGTTTTTTTATTAGGAGAGTTTTGTGTTCTATTCGTATTTTTATTTTCCGGTTAGGGTTTTTTTGAGTTCTCGTTGTTGGGCTCCGGTGATGCCGCGAAGTTCAAGGCACAAGTCAAGCAAGCATAGTTCTAAGGATGCTAGGGACTACTCAGATTCGGAGAAAGATTCGGGCTTGAAGGAGAAGGAAAAGAAGACTAAGGAGGAGAGCGGTGGTAGGATTTCGAAGGAGTCGGGATCCGGTGAGAAGAGAAAGCTCGATTTGAAGGAGACCAGTAAGGACCTATGCAGCTCGGGGAATGGCGAGTATGTGGAGTACAGCTCCTCAAAGCGGCGCAAAAATAAGGAAGATGATGGAGTGAGCGACAGGTGGAATGGCGGTGAGGATCATGGTAAAGGAGAGAAGAAGTCTAAGTCTTCTAGTGAATCAAAGAGTAAGAGACGAGAGGAGGTGGAAGAAGATGATGCAAAGAGGAGTAGGAGTGAGGGGAAATATCGAGAATCCATTAGAAAGGAGGAAAGGGAGAAAGAGAAGAAAGTTAAAGAAGGCAAGAGTGATAGGTTGATTGAGAGTGAAGAATACTGTACTGTAAAACAATCTGCTGAAAAAACTGGTAAGATAACTCATTGCTTGTTGGTTAGTTGCAATTACATATGTCCATTTCTATTTGTTTTTGTGCTGTTTTTGTTGTTAGGTTGTCAGAAGGAAAATGAATTATGTCTGGGGACACCAAAACTGTTTGTTTTAGAATATAGCCACTTTGGTTCCAGCTATTCATTTAAGATTCAATTCATTTTCCATTCTGTTTGCAATAATTTCTTGCTCATATCAGTTTTATGTCCCAGTAAACCTATTCAACTTATAGCTTTACTTGACTTTCTTGTGCATTTGCATTCAATCCATGTACTAGCATGTATGTAAGTTCATCAACTATATATGGATTATTCAATTTTGCAATCAATTCCATCTGCAATGCAACAAAATCACGTATCGAGAGACACGTTCTCAAACATGGACTGCCTAGAGATGAATTAAGGGTGTATTTGGTTTATGACATGAAAAAAATTACTAGATATCAAAGATGAGCTATCTAGACAACTTTGTATCTTATTTGGCATCAATTTTACAAGTAATTTGAGGTTATTTTTTATTTTTGGATAAGTGAAGCATTGCATCTTCATGACAGTAATCCGATTTGATCATATCAATTGGAATTACATTCATTCACCTTGTAACATTTGCCTGTTTCACATGATGAAACTAAGATCTCGCAAAAAGTGGCATAATGGTTGTTGAGTGATAGAAGGCTATTATATTTTATTTTGTTTTCAAGAGGACTAAAATAATAGCAGAGAAAAAGTTCGTCAAACAAAATAAAATATTATTGCATCCTATCACTCAACAACCATTATGCCACTTTTATTAATCACTATTCGTTGTTAATCGGTAGAAAGAATATATTTGTAATTTCAACTGTAGCTAAATTTCAATCTATAGATTTATGAAGAAAGCTAGTCTTAATCAATGTTTCATGATCACATTCATGTTTTTATATTTTTTTTACACTTACAAAGCATCTGTAATTGATTTTATTTATCTATGTTTCAGAGATTACCATGAATTTTTTTTTTGTTTTTGTATTAGGAAGTTTAACTTCAAACCACATAATTCTTAAGTGTTAAGATTTAACTGATTTAGGTACTTATTTGCTTAATGAGAAAAAGAAGAAAAATAGATGTTTTTGTTTATGGGATGAGAAGTTGGGTTGAGGAATTTAAACAGTAGTTGACATAGTTGAAATTAATGGGAGAAGATTGTTTCTACATATTAGTTTTTATGATATTAGGAAGGTGTGGTTTTTGCATTGTTTTTATAGCCTTCTGAGTACTGTTAGAAGGCAAGTAATGTCTGACCTTAAAAGTTGATGCATTATTCTTTTCTGCATTGACATGCGCCCTGTTTTTGAGTCCCTAGAGTTAATGGCATATGGACCATTTTTAGGTCAATTAGGATGCTTATCTTTTTCTATTTTTATCTTCAATATTAAAATGAAATTGTTGGTTAGTCTTCAGCAGTGCGTTTTCCTTTTTTTCTAGTTTCCTGTTTCTGCGTATTGGCTTGAAAGGGATCAAAATTCGAAAATTTAAGTAGAATCTCCAATATGGATTTTCTTTTATCTTCAAAATGTTATTTTAAAAGTACTTTTCCATATAGGGTTCACTGTTTTGGGATAAGAGACTAATTTATATGTAAATTCAGAGGAGAATTTGCTAGGAGAAGCTTGAAGTTGCCACACTTCTGTGTACACATCTAGAAGTGCACTTATATGTGTTTTTTCAAAGTAATATGAAATCAGTTTCCCAACTTATATTAGGAATTCAGTTTAGCCAAGGTTGGTCAAAGTCTGCATGGATCCTAGGTACATATAAATTCCATGGACCTGAATGTCTCCTCTTCAGTTCAGCCTTGAATAACTTGAGGGTAATGAAGTAAGGTATTGCCTTGGTGATGGTGTTTCCAATATTTCCAATATCAATAAATGATAATGAAGGGAGTTTTGAAGGTTAATAATATATAATGGGAAGTGCTAACTTTTTACTAATAGTTTTGTATTTAAAAATATTTTGCAATAAATACACCATCAAGATCCTCAGTTGGTAATGAAAGAATGTTCCATCTTTCATAAGCTGTCATGGTGAGTCATCTCACTATGAGTATTTGGTCATCTAGCCACTTGTGTTTTGGCCTGGAGATGTTGTTTTAGTCAGTGGTGAGCTGACTTTTGTTTCAGACCTAATACAAAAGGTTGGATTTTGATGAGTTGGCTCAAATATATCAATGAATTTTGACACTTATTATTGATTTCTGATTTTACAGAGATTTAAAATGATTGTTAGGTTTTAGTAGACTATATAAGTCTTACTTGTATTCTTTTTGAATTATAATATTGAGCTTGTGATCTTTCACTTTTCTTTTTGTTTTTAAATCTCCTATTAAGCATTGGATTGTTGTTCATTTTCAGTGTTATATTTGTATGTAGTCATTGCTCTGCTAGGTATATTGTTACATATCTTGCATTGTACATTCCCCCTAGGTTCTCTTCTATTTGTGAAAATTGATAAACTGTATGGTCATTGTCAACTGGGATTTTCGGATGATTTTTTTTATTTTGATAGATGTGTAGGCTGAAATGAAAATTTAACTGTTGAGAATTTTTTTATGAGTTGTTTTTTTCTTGCAAATAGTCGATTAAATATTCAGGGTAATGTCTAATTAATTTATTTGTAGTTTCATGCACTGAAACCAGAAGTCTGTCACTTTCATTAAATGAGTTTTACTTTTTTACCTCATGACTTCTTGTATAATTTATCCTTTTTGCTGTGTGGGAAATACTAATTGTGAATAACTTGGTCATGCTGAAATTCTTTTTTTATATCTTTTATCTTTGTCATTCCAGAATTGGATGTACCCGATCCATTGCAAAGTCCTGAATCAGAGAGCCAGCTTGAGAGACGACTTAGGAAAAAGAGAGATGGTTCTGGTGATGGGGATAAGCATCTGGAAGATAATGGAGACATTTTGGATAGACGGGTGTCATTAAGGAATGATACTGGCAAGGATGGAAGAGCAAAAGATGAGAAGCACAAGGATGAGAGATACAAAGACAAGTATCGAGAAGACATGGACCGTGAAGATAAGTACCGAGATGATAAATTGAGAGATGATCGACCAGCAAGAGATCATGCTAATAGTAAGTCTAGTGAGAAGCATGTAAGGGATGAAAAAGATGCTGTGGAAGTTCAGCAGAAGAAGTTCAAGGTTCAAGATAGTGAGCATGAGCGTGACCATGACCATGACCATAACCATGATAGAGAGCGTGATCGTGATAGGGAGCGGGAGCGTAATCGAGAATTGGATTTGGGACGTGATCGAGAGCGCGAGCGTTATCGTGACCATTATCGAGAACGTGACCGCAATCGTGATCGTGATTATGACCGTGATCGTTATTATGATCATGACCGAGATCGAGAACGTGATCGTCGTGATAGGGACAAGGATAGAGATCGCGACCATGGTCGAGATATTGATCATGACCACGATGGGTTACATGATGAACGGAGTGTTAGATACAAAGATAGCAAGGGAAGGAAGAGATCTCCTGATGATCGAGATGATGGTAACGATACTAAATCTAGAGGTAGCAAAGCACACTATTCTGACATGGAAAACAAGTCATTGACTAGTGGTAGAGTTGAATTTGATGCTGATAGGGGAAAGTCTCAGTCACAACAAGCCAATGTAGATGCTGCTATAGGCAACAACAAGAGGACTTCTCCCAGCTTGAGTTCCCATGGTGGGACTGACGAGTATAGGTACTTTGTTTCTTTATCACACCCCCTTCAATATTTTTGATTCCTTATTCAGTGGATTAAATGGTAAACTGATAAAACAATGGTATGGTATTGAGCTGTTAATTTCTATCAGATTTCAGATTTATTTTTTGACAATTTAAACCATTTTACGTCTCATTTTGTGTGGCATTCTACTTATTTTTGGTGCTTGTGGGTATGTCCCCATACCACTCTCCCAAGTGCTTTGTTGAGAGTATAATATAGAGTTATTTTCTCTTACAGACATTTGAAACAAGAAGATTCAAAGTATAGAGATTCAATGGCAGAGCAGAGGTCCAAAGCAGTTTCATCAAGAGAGGTAACTAGTGTTTCTGTGGCATCTGAGAGAGGTGCCAAGTACAGAGCCATGGAGAAATCAAGTAGAGTTGATGAGGGCCATTCTGGGGAGTTACCAATTGAGAGGTCCTCAAGTTCAAAAGCATCCCCAATGAGTATGATGGAAAGATCTCCTTCTTCAACAAGTCTTGAGCGGAGATATATGAATAGAAGTGGTGTTAGGTGGAGCCTTGACAAAGAAGAGACAGGATGGAGGGGCAGTGCCTCCTTTGGTGGCAGAGAATTATCTGCTGTCGAGGATAGACTAGGTCGAGACTTACCTCCTGAGAGGCCTCTTTTGGATGAATCCTTTCAAGCAGATTCTGCATTTTATAATAGAGGTGGTCAGGGCAACTCGTCTTTCATTCCGCAGCCACCTGGTTTCAGAGCTGGAATTGGCAGCCCTTCTTTCATGGGTTCTTTGGAAGAAGATAATAGAATTAATATCAGTGGCCGTTACAAGTGGAGTGGTGATCTGAATGTTGGAAGAGGGCAAGCAAATACTTGGCGGGGTGCCCCAAACTGGTCATCACCTGTTCCAAATGGCTTCATCCCTTTCCCACCTGGGCCATCCCATGGTGGTTTTCAAGCGATGATCCCACAGTTTCCTTCTCCATCTCTGTTTGGTGTTAGACCCTCAATGGAAATTAATCACTCTGGGATTCCGTATCATATGGCTGATGCTGAAAGTTTTTCCAACCATTTGCGTCCAATGGGTTGGCAGAATATGATGGATGGCTCTGGTCCAGCTCATTTGCATGGTTGGGATGGAAATAATGTCGCTTTTAGCGATGAAGCACACATGTTCAGGGGCCCTGAATGGGAGCAGAATAGGCATCCTGGGAATGGTCGGAGATGGGAT
Organism: Durio zibethinus; assembly: GCF_002303985.1. Next base: position 6,641,691 of record NW_019167838.1, on the reverse strand, counting down.
ACCAGTTCAGATGTGTGGAAAGGACAAAATGGTGATGTGGACTTGCCCTCAACATCTCAGAAAGAGGATCATCCTGTGCAGGCCCCTCTTGATGATGTTTATGATGGACAGGAACATCAGAGGTCTCAATATGAAAATGACAATAGTGGTGTTCAGGTGAAAGGCCTTGAAATAAGATCTGATGTCATGTCACCAGTTAAAGAATCTTCTAGATTTTCACCTGAGATTCCACTCAAGGCAGCTGAATCTTCCGAAATATCAAGTGATAATGGTGGTGCTCATTATTGCCAGCTTTATCTTTCTAAGCTTGACATTTCAACAGAACTTGCTGGTTCTGAGTTGTATGACCAGTGTATGGGTTTACTGAATGTGGAGCGAAGTAAAAATTTGGTTAAAGATGTAACAATGCTTGTGAATTTGAAGGTAGAGAACCTTTTTCTACATAAATCTTTCTCTTAGTATCTAATTTAGCTGATATTTTGACTTATAATCCCCTTTCTATCAAATTTTGTCAGAACGGTGGACGAGCATTACAAAAGGCTTCCATTGCTGTGCTGAGCCCTTCGCTCATTCCTGCAACTAATGCTCTTGTTTTTCAGGTAGTTGGGAAGTTTATATATCCATATATGTACAGTGTATGCATGCATGCATGCATTTATGCATCTAAGCTCTTTCTTTTCTGTTACTTCTTTGGTGGGGAAGGCGAAGCTCATTTTTATTTTTAGAAACTAGGTTTGCATTTTTTTTGGTTTGGGGGGGGGAGAAGGAGACTAATAGAAGATCTTATATGGTTAGTTGCTGCTTATTTTGAAAACTGATGTGCAATAAACTCTTTATTTCTTTTGCCTTTATTTTTTCATGTTAGGCTCTTGTGTTGAAGGCCCTCCCACGTTGCCCTATTTTATTTTTCTGCACTTAGTTTTCCAACTCTCTTTCTTTTCTTTTCTTTTTCTTTTTTTTTTGAAGTGGTGGCGTTGGGGGGTTGCGGGAAAGGGATTTAGTTCATGTTATATGGTTAGTTGCTGCTTATTTTGAAAACTGATGTGCAATAAACTCTTTATTTCTTTTGCCTTTATTTTTTCATGTTAGGCTCTTGTGTTGAAGGCCCTCCCACGTTGCCCTATTTTATTTTTCTGCACTTAGTTTTCCAACTCTCTTTCTTTTCTTTTCTTTTTCTTTTTTTTTTGAAGTGGTGGCGTTGGGGGGTTGCGGGAAAGGGATTTAGTTCATTTGGAAGTCGGTGATAATGGTTGCAAAAAGTATGCAAGAGAATAGGATTTTGACTTGTTAGGTAGGTTTAATAAAAATTTTACCTGGGGAAGGAGACTAATAGAAGATCTTATATGGTTAGTTGCTGCTTATTTTGAAAACTGATGTGCAATAAACTCTTTATTTCTTTTGCCTTTATTTTTTCATGTTAGGCTCTTGTGTTGAAGGCCCTCCCACGTTGCCCTATTTTATTTTTCTGCACTTAGTTTTCCAACTCTCTTTCTTTTCTTTTCTTTTTCTTTTCTTTTTGAAGTGGTGGCGTTGGGGGGTTGCGGGAAAGGGATTTAGTTCATTTGGAAGTCGGTGATAATGGTTGCAAAAAGTATGCAAGAGAATAGGATTTTGACTTGTTAGGTAGGTTTAATAAAAATTTTACCTGGGGAAGGAGACTAATAGAAGATCTTATATGGTTAGTTGCTGCTTATTTTGAAAACTGATGTGCAATAAACTCTTTATTTCTTTTGCCTTTATTTTTTCATGTTAGGCTCTTGTGTTGAAGGCCCTCCCACGTTGCCCTATTTTATTTTCTGCACTTAGTTTTCCAACTCTCTTTCTTTTCTTTTCTTTTCTTTTTCTTTTTTTTTTGGAAGTGGTGGCGTTGGGGGGTTGCGGGAAAGGGATTTAGTTCATTTGGAAGTCGGTGATAATGGTTACAAAAAGTATGCAAGAGAATAGGGTTTTGACTTGTTAGGTAGGTTTAATAAAAATTTTACCTGGGGAATGCATCCTCTCCCAGCCTTTTTCCTATTTCAGACCCATAGACCCTTTGTAATTTTTAATATTTTTTATATTTTTAAGCAATGATATTCTTCAGATCCAGTCTGGAACGTTAAGACATTTTTCTTCCCCCAGACCAAACATAGTAATTTTCTACTTCCTCTTTGAACTTCTGATTCTAAACTAATGTTTGACATTTGTTTTCTGACTTGTAGAAAGCCATGGACCTCTACAAGAAGCAGAGGCTACAAATGGGTGCTATCCCAAATGTAAATGGTGGAATGTTAGCATTTATTTCAGCATCCAATAAGGAGAAGGGGAAGGAGCAAAGTTCTGATCATGTGCTAGAAGAAACAGAGGGGCCAGTTTTGATTTCTGATGCAGAAATGCTGGATTCAGCAATGCTGAATTCAGATCAGCAGAAAGGAGAAGCTGTTCCAATTGCTGCTTCTCAGGAGAATATGGAGCAGCTAGCTTCACTTCAAAGTGCGGTGTTACCAGATCATATGGATATCCTTTCTCCAGAGAAATCCAAACTGCCAAAAAGTGATTTTGGTCAAATGAGCCCAAAGATGCCTAAACCAGTTTTGAATGGCAATAAGGCAGAAGAGATGGAGTCTGGACAGATGAATTCACGGGATGATGTAGTTGGAGATTCTTTACAGTCACCTGATGATGCATCAGAGGCTGTTCTTTTACCTACTGATGGTGAAAATTCAAATGATATAAAGAAAAATGAAGGTTTTGGTGATGCAATTAGTGGTTCTTTATTTTTGTCAGATGGATCTGCTAAGGTATGTGGGGCTTTGATTCCTGGGTCAAATGAGTCTGAGTCGGTAATTTTAAGTCGGATACATCATTCTCCTGAAAATACACATTGAGACAATTTATATATATATCCTTGTTCTTTAATGCGCTTTGCTTAATTTATATGTTTTTATTGCCCATCTTTTATTAAGGAAATAAAATGAGATATGCCATTTGGCATTCCTTGATCTAAGAAGATTTGGGTTTTGGTGGTGGGGGGGGGGGGGTGGAGATGGTGTTTTTGTTGTGTTCAGCCTGGGTCACGATGGCATATTCGTCATGTTTTTGACGAGGAATGTATTTTTTGTTAGCATATGGTCCCACAAAAGCATTGTCTGAAATAACGTAAAACATGCTTACGAAACTTTTTAAATATTAATATCTCTTTAATATTGGAGACAGCATAGGTTAATTAATCAGGTGGATTTTTATTTTTTAGAAATTTCTCACACTTGTTCAAATGCCTGATTGTCGTAGAGAAACAGTTTCTCATTATTGTTTGTCTGAACCTTTGATGCTCTCTCTATATAGTCTTTTACTCACTCAATGGAGTATTTGCAAATAAAAACGTTAAGGTCGTAAAGCTTCTAAACTTTATTATATATAATTAATGGGCCTATGTTTGCCATGCCATTACCCTATTGCTATTGCCTCACTTATTCCTATGTGATTATCTGATTATGTATATATTTTTACGTAACAAGCTGCATATAGAGGGAAATATGTTAGATGGTTTTGTCGAATTTTTCATCCAAGTTTTCCAACTCTTTTCAACCCATTTTTTTCTCACTCTATCCTCTACGTATTTTTTTTTTTTTACATATATCACAATAAATAACGATAATTGGTAAGAACTATTCACTTTCTTATTTTAACATCACCACATAAGAAATTATACTTTTTTTTTAATATTTATGATCTCAAAGCTCTCACTCTACTTTTCTAAGCTGGTTTTTTTTTTTTTTTTATGACAACGTATGATAACTATACTTTTATAAAGGAATGTTGCTCATGATTCACACATTAGATATATTTTATATCTAATGCAAACAGAAGTATCTAATGTGTTAATAAATTGGATATATTTGATGAAAAATTGTTAATAAATTATTATTATATTATATTTGTTTGATCATTATAAATTTCATCGATTTTGAGTTTGATCTCAATTGAAGGTCTTTCTGAGTATTTGTTAAAGATTGTAAAAATTGATCATAAAAAATTGATGATACTAATAATAAATAATTTTTAAAATATCATATTAATTAATAAATTTATAATTTAAGTATTATATTAAAAAAATTTAAATTTAAATATTACTTAAAATATTTTACTATAATTTAAAAATTATTCGTAATATTGACTCTTTAAAGCTATACTGTCTTATGGTATAAGAGGCTACGAGTTTCAGGCATGAGAAGAGGTTGAACAAGAATGCTAGTCCTAAAATGGAAACTTGAAAAAGTAAAGAACAATTTCCATTTAACAACTTTTTAAGAAGCAAAATGTAAAACTGGCCAAAATAATTATATAAAAAAAATGGGTTACCATTCAACTATGACGAAAGTAAGCATTAACAAATATACACAACTGCTTGAAGAGCAGCTGGCAAATCTATAGTTTTATTAAGTATAAAATTTGTCAAGAAGGGAAAATAAATAATAATAATAATAATAATAATAATAATAATAATAGTAGGAAGATACATTTTCTTTTCTAGCAAAAATTACAAATTTGGGTGTAAAATGGTCGCGAGATTCCCCTTGCATTGGGAGAATGGGGTTAGTGGTCCTTGCGGAGAAACAATGGCCATGCTGTGTGTAATCCTAATTCATGAATTTTCGACAACCTGGAGCTTTACATAGACAGGGAACTTTGAATTCATCTGGTTCATGAGGATCAAACAATTAATCATACCTGCCAATCAGAAACAAAGCATTAAGAATTTTAACCAACAATCACCTATGTGCAGCAGAGAGAGAGAGAGAGAGAGAGAGAGAGTGAGCTACGTTGGCTCGTCTCCAGCAGAGACATTAGTCCTGACAATAAGAACAATCTGACTCTCATCATCGCCCACACTCATAATCCTTGCGTAGCAGTTGGGCATGCACTGCAAGAGTGATCCATTAAGAATATGTAATATAAATGCCAGAAGACAAACTATGAGAGATAAAATTTGTTAGTCCAAAATTTTTTTTCTCTGTTGAAGTGCCAACCAATAAAATACCAAAAGCAATTAGAGCATCAACAAATGCTCACTTACAGAATGATTGATTAAGCGTGCAATGTTCCCTTTGTCAGTGGCATCCACCACCACTGCTTCACTGATCTTGAACAACTGCAACATATATTTGTTCCCGCAATTCAGTCTCAAGAATAACATAGATGCAGAAAGCTACACAACAACTGGAATATTTTTGGCCGAATGAAGAATATGTTGCTCATTTGTGATCTTGTCTTATCCATACTATCAATTAGAAGAGAGAGAGATGGAAGATGCAAGGACCAAAACAAGTGGCACTTCCAAAAGCTTCGAAATACACTGGACAACATTCAGCATGAGAGTTGCTAAAACAAAACTTGAATATCACTGTCTAACCTAAACACTTTTACATCGAAAGATGACTAGAAACATTTGCAAATTGTACGAGTAAAGGAAAAATCATCTTACATAGCAGTTTTTTCCCTCTATTCTGTAACGTGCTTCTCTTAGATCAGCAGTAATTCGCCTCACTTGTTCCCCACGGTATTCAAGAACCAGTTGACAAACAAAAGCTTCTCATTCCATGTAGAAACTGATTTCAGTTGTCAGCAAATCAGAAAACATTAATATTCAAATTCTTCAGAAATACAAGGTTTGCAGCTCTGTACGGTGCAAAAACATTACTGCCCAATGCCAAGTTTTTCCAATATTCTATTAGAATAATTAGTTGCTATCTTAAAATACACTCTTAATTAGAATGTCATTTCAAATGCAAGATAAATATAGAATTGCACACATTATTTTAAGCTTTAATACAATTATTATGATACCCTTTTTATAATGAAAACATTACTTGTCCAAATCTTAGTATACGAATGTTTGATGTGTATTCAAAATGTTTCTGTATAAGAGCACAAATGCATAGTTGCTGTATGTTCTTAGGAAATTCTAGAAGCTGTTTTCATTTTAACTAATTTGCATCTCTTAACTATACTCCTTTGAACATAACATTAACATACAAGAAATACCATATTGTTTGCTTTCAGATTTTTCACTGAAATGGCGCTCTATAAGGAATTTGGAATTAGAATTTCATTTAGACCACAAGATAAATATAGAATTGCAATATTACTTTTAAGTTTTCAATATTAGTTTATTGAGATAGTAAATGACATCTTGAAATGAAAAAAACTCATGCGTTCCAATGCTTCCAAAACAGAATTCAGGCATTCCTATGTCCATTATAGTTACAAAAAGGCACAAGTCCTTGGATCTTTGTATAATCAATTTGTAGGAGGAAAAACCTCAGATGATAGCTTTATAACCCCAAGGAATTAAAAAATAAATTAAGCAAAAAAGGCTTTTCATAAAATACCATTTCTCCTTCTTGAATGTTTCTACGGGCAAAGAGGCCCCACCCATGTATTCCAGATCTACCAAAGCAAACTCAATCATTTTCAGTTCTCTGCATTCATTATGCACATCTTTTAGCAAACTGATCAGAATATAAGTTCTCAAAAGGAAGGATGGAGATTTGCCTGTAAGTGGTAGAGTCATTCCCTGAAAGATGAAAACCCTTTAGTCTCCTTTACTACCTGTTAATGGAACGAAATCAGTCATGGAACAAAGGGGAGAAATTGTTTTCTATTGGAATTCAAATTCAAAAGGCAAAAAGTGTAAACAAGCCCGTAGATTGTAGAAAGGATAGAAATTTACTCTGAATGCATCCAAACTCTGTATAGTGTTTAAAGGATGATGGCAAGGTCTCATTAATCAGTAGGCAATCGCTTCCTCTTCAGTTCTCTAGGTAAAGAGAAAATTTTACAGAGATTAAAATAATATGGGGGAGAGAGAGCGAAACTTGAACCATTTTCCCTGTTGTGATTCAGATACAAATACATAAAACAACATTGAGTAAAAGTATTGACTCAGGAAGGAAACAAAATCTGATGCTTTTCTTTCCTTCCCCTTCCCCCTTCTCTTTTTCCCTTTAAGTTAAAAATAAAATGCAGCTTTAAAGTTTAACTCATAAACCAACATACTTACAGCTCAACTCAGTGGGCCAAGGAAAAGGAAGGGAAAAAATTCTGGCAAAAACTTAGACAACTACATAGCAAAAGAATATACCAGGAATGAATTCAGGCAAACAGATACCCCAAGACAATATGTAGGAACATTTCCAACTTTCATGTAACTTTACCTTTCTATTATTATTTGATCTTTTGAAGACCCGACACCTAGCAGCAGAAAATGGCTCAAAATCAGTAGTTTCTACAGTTAGAACCTCTTCAATTTTCACTCTGTTTGATGAAATTAGCCTTGACCAACTCTTGGCAGATAAGACCCCCAGGGGGGTATTTATAATTAAAACAGTCTGGATTAGGAGCGCTGCACAATTGAAAAGAGAAGAAAGAAAAAAAAAAACAAGAACCAACATTTAGCACATGTGAAATTGCTCAACAAGAGAAACTCGGTAGATGTTCATAAAGCATACCGGTGATAAGCACAATATGACACCATTTTTGTTATTTGTCTGCTGTTTTTCTCCAAGCAATGTAACTGCAATTTAGAAAGAACAGATGAAGCAATGAAATGGTAACAAGAGATCAACCAGATGATCCTTGACAAATTACAAAGTAAAACCATATGAAAAGCAATCAACCTTAACATACTAATTCTTCAGCAATTTGACATATCTAACTATGAAAATCACATAATATTTCACAGGATTTCCAAAGAGAACTCTCTCTCTCTTAGGTTTATTAATTTTTTGTTTGTCTGTAACAACATTCTAAATTCTAATGTGAACTTGGAAAGTTCTAGGAAAGAGCAAGTTACCAAGAGCAATGAGACAAAATCACTTTAAGGTTTGATCTAAAACCAGCTAGATCTTGTACAGACTGGCTACAATTTATTGATTTCTTAAGATGAGATATCTTTTTTCTTTTTAGGCATGAATGGATGAGATACCACTCTAAAAAAAATATGGGTCAGTTAAGATGATTCCCATTTATCAATTCCACAACCACAATAATAGCTGAAGGAATCTTTGATGCTCCAATGAATTTTCAAATTTTCTCTGCTGAACAATGAAATGAGCTCCCTCTACCAAGGATTCATCATTCATAAAATACTCAGACTAGGAGTATGCCATTTACCACATAGGGATGTATCCCATAAAAATACAGATAAACTAAACATCTCTTGAAGCATTGGGTACATCACATGTTACTTATCCTAAGCTCAAATGTGCACTTCAAAACTGTAAGTCATTCATGGCTCTCATTTAGTGTTGTTACATGGTTGATTAGGTGTCGTCTTTAAATTTTCAAAGCTACTGCTTATTCATGATCCATCCAATTGAATGACATCATAATATACAAAGAAAATTCAAGCTAGATGCCAAACAGGGAGCATGTTATGTTGATTATAGAAAATGACTGCAAATACTAGGTAAAGATCGGCTAAAAGTAACTACCTCCGTGCAGTGACCAGCTCTTGATGCACACATGGCATGGTAATATGTTGAACACTTACAACATTGCATGCAAGACCCATGAATTTGCTTGCATATAACACAAATCTGTAGTTCATGTAAACAAGGCACATTTATAATGCTTTGGTTAACAAAAAGCAAACAAGCTAATAAAAGCCAACTTCACGCCCAAAAAAAAGAGAAAAAACATAACCACAATAAAAATAATCATAAATAGAAGTTAGAATATATTCTAGCAGATTTACTATTCCAAAAATATATAGTATGATCTAGTCAATTCATTCCAAGAAAATTCTATTATGTTCAAAGGAACCACTTCTCAAACATGCTTGCATGCATGCATATGCATGTAAAGCATCATTTCTTCTACCAACAAAATTTATATAAAGAACCGGTTAAAATATATGTGCCAAAAGCGCTGACTTCCAAGCTGACAACTATTTAATGAATAGCAACTAGAATTTCAGCATGATAAGAAATCCTTGAGTTTCTCATGATGCAGCAGCCACTGCACACTACACCGAGCGTGAAATGATCTGCAGACGATCATGCTCAAAAATAAAATGAATCCAAGGATCAAATGATTTTTAATACTTAGTAAAGGATAGGATATGTCCTTTAGGATAGGATATATCATAAAGTTTTCATGATATAAGAAGTGAAGAGCAAGAGCCACAATGCACTGATGACTAGAAGAGTAACTCTACCTTCACAAAGGAATTTGATGGAATCCTCGAGATTCCAAGAGCAGGCTCCATCTTTTCATCACTTGCAGAGATACTTCAGGTTGAAACCAAGCACAAGTAACATGAACCCACAATGTCCCAACATCAGTTGGCTTCAAAGCACCTCCTGAAAATGGGGCAAAGAGACTGAATTCAATAAGGGATGTGGAAACTAACTCATATAATGCAATTAAACCCCACATACTAAGATAGTTATAACACAAGAAGCTCCCAAAATAAGTTGGAAATGCATCTCTAAGTGAGTGGAAGGAAAGCGACAATTATTCACACAACCTGCTGTTCCAAAAAAAAAAAAAAGGGAGACAAACAGTGTATAAAACCTGCTCGAACCAAAGGAGAAGAAATCTACAGACCATACCTTTGACTGGACAAAGGCAACATTCTCGTGCAACTTCAGGTGTTTCACAAGCTTTACAAACCCATGAAGTGAAATCTTGAACATTTCTTGCTCCATAGCATTCTTGATGTACAGCAATTTGACATCTGGTTAAAAAAAGCAAAGCTATAATACATATGATGTGCTCTGGGTAGATATCAATATAGAGATCTTGCTTTGACTGGCAAGTACACGATTATAACTCTTGAACAATGATGAAAAATGGATAGTAGGAACTCAAATACCATTCAATGCTGTAAAATTGAAGCCGAAAATGGACAAAAAAAAACCAGTGCAGGTTTCTCATGGTCATACCAAAGAGATATAAAAGCAAGAAAAACATCAGAATTATACTTTTAACATTTAATTACCTTACGTTCAATGTTATTTTAAAAACAGCAGACTGCTTTAACTGTCAATAATATATCAGAAGAAAAAGGGAACCTGAACTCAATGCCTTTATACAACAATGTATTTAAGTGCATCAGATGATGGATTCTTGAAAACAATGAATCTAGTCTTATATGAAAAACACTACTTAAATTACTTGTTGCAGATAATAATTTTGTTGTAGTCCCAATCCTCAACCCATCTACATACAGCACACTGTTGGTTGTCCACTTAGCATGAACTGGTTCATATTTTTCTGTCATAATATATGTAATAATTAGAACAAGCCAATGGCCATGAATGAAAAACAATAAGCATACTCATGAAATTGCTCATTCGAAGCCTAGAAGAATACCCCGTAAAAAAGCAAGCAACTTCTGCTTCCTCTCTCGTATTGATGGTCGATTAGGAGGTTTAATAGAGGCGGCAGCATTTGCATGGTACTCTGCTAACTGTAGCACCTGTAATAAAAGGAAATGTATAAATCTTCAGAAGGATGTATAAAAATGCCAAAAGGGTAATAAAAGGAAAGTAATGATGTCGCTTTCTGAGAAGTAGACTTCTTTCTTAATGTAAAGAGGAAAAAGATGCATGATACAAAGGTTTCAGAACTTGGAACCAACTTAAAGTCCACCACAAATTTAGGAAAAGGGAAGATGGGAAACATGGATATAGAATAGAATGCTAAGGGAAGATGGGAAGCATAGATATAGAATAGAATGCTATCTTCTACATGATTTTAGTTATTGACCTTATGTGCAATCCATTTTTCTTAACAGGATTCAATCTTTTACAATTAAGGACACAAACCATGCGGACAGATAAGAAATATAGAGCTGAAAGGAACTAGAAAGGCAAAGGTCCAAAATTTGTGCAAACCCATTGTTCTAATAGTAGCATGGAACCTTTCACCTTCACCCTAATCCTCCAATATCTTTCTTTAGAATCAGTGTGTCTTTCCCACTCGCTAAGTGCTTGCTTCTCAGATCCACAGTACCCACACTTGCAAACAATTCTGAAACAGAAGATATCGTAATGAACAAAGACTCCTAGTCAAAATTCACAAAAAATAAATTATTTTTCCCAAGTGAAACAAGTTAAGGGCTCAAAATAAATTCACCTAGTGCACTTTGAGATTATTTGCATGCTAAAGAAATAAAACTAAACTCATTTCATCTTGGTTTAGAATAAACATCCCAGTCAAGAAGTTTGTAAGGTTACTTGTTCCAAAAATATAAAAATTTAAATGAATTAGCAGCCTCAGATTATCTTGAATGGAATCATAGACTATTAAATTGCAATTGTATCATTTCAATAGTATTCAGAAAATAAATTTCTACGAACATATCTGCTTATTGAACAATTTGAAATAGACAAAGAAGTCTATACACACTGAAGATGTTTTAAAAAGTATCATTCCAAAGTGGAAAAAGAAAAACGAAATTTATTCACTAATAAAATTTTTTTTTTCCTTACAATGGGTAATATATGCCTTCAACACCACAGTAGAGAACAGTAACCTTGTTAAGCAGAATTAATTGACCATTGTTATTTTTCGATCTGCATCATCAAAGGTTTTACAAGCATTAGATATACAGAGGTGAAGAATAAAGGATCAGTCAAAATGCCTTAAAATGTTTCTGATACATATAGGTATATTTTATAAAAGAAGGTAAGTCATTATTGCAGTAATACTGCCCTGTTCCTAAAATACACACTCACACAGACAAATATCAATTTCAAAATAGAACAGACTTACTTAGCTTTTATCGGCCATTCTCTGAATCTGATAGTTCAAAGTTAAACTTTGCTTTGTAAGTAGGACGGTAATAGTCAGTGGTCCCCAGATCCCGGAGAAGCAAATATGACTTGATCAGGGAAATCCAAAATTTCATTTATTGGCTTCATTAGAAGGATGAACAAAAGAATGAATAGTATGACATGCAGACCTCAAAATGATGGCTGGAAATTTTGTCACACTCTGCATGCACCCAAACTTTACAACCATTACACCGCACCTAACTCAGTGTAGATAAGGAAGCAATAAATTAGTAAAATAGCTAATCCATAGCAGCAAGAAAAAAAAAATCAAAACCCAAGTTTCTAGGTTGCCTTACCGAACTCCCACTGTCTGAATGATTCCAAATCTTCTTGCAAATGCCACAATAATGTTTTGATTTAGTTAACTGCATAAAATTGCATGTGGTTGTGAAAAGCACAAAAAATGAAACAGTGGAAACATAATTTAAGATCCAGAAAAGGCGTTGCTACAAACCCTAGCACATGTTTTACACAAGAATTGGCCTCCAGGAGTTTATGCTTTCATTTTCTTTCCCATTTTAAATGGGAGGGTCATGCCACAGCCTTGGCAGGGTCTCGTGTCCTTACCTTTCGCAAATAAACCCTGCAGATATATTTACATTCAATAAACTCCAAAGACTATAAGGAACAACATAAATTGTGCAACCATTAACCTCTATGCTCCAATTGTTTTAGAAAAAGTATAAAAAGAATAGAGAAAATTAATTTTTAATAATCTTGGTCAAATATCAAATTATCCAAAGCTCAAAAGTTGTTCTAAAACCCCCACCCCGGCAACAGAGAGAGACAGAGAGAGAGAGAACGCAGGTTACAGTAAAGATAAAAAAAAAATGGCTTACCCAAGCCCAAATCATAAAATCACCCACCCCCCTGCTGGTAGCTGGAATTCCAAAAGTGGAGGTAAGAAAAGGCTTTTGAAATTGCAATAAATTTGTTTCCAAAGAAACAAGAGAAGAAGTGAACAGGTGGTACTTAGTAAAGCAACTTGCCTGGTTAGGAAGGTGATAATCCTGATCCTGGTTTGAACCAGTAGCCTCCTGAACCCATCTAAAAACAGATTCGTCATAAGTTGGATTCCCAGCTGCGATGTTTATATCGCGCATCAACTTCTCCGTAAACCCCTATTCTGCCAGAAAAGCCTCTTCCATTGCCAACTGGAATTTGCTAGGCTTGTACCTTTCAAATTCAGGCTGCTCGTGGAACCTACATTAAACAGACTGTACCTAAGAACATAGCAGTAGCGGAATGAAAATTCAATTCCCTGTAGGAAAAAAAAACTACACACCTATCTAGAAAGTCTACGTACGGAAAAATCACGCCCCGCCTGACCCACGCATAATCCTGTCCGTTGTCATTTAATGTAACATAATTAATGACCACATCACAAGTACCACCACACAAGTAATCACAAACATAAACAAACTTTGTATAGAAAGTAATTCGTACCTTGTGATTCTCATTGCCAGAATGTCCAAAGAACATCACACAAGCTGTCTCAGGCACACAAGACCTCAAAACCAGCTCAGGCGCTTGCGTCATTGGTTCAACAACAATAGCTGGCCGAAACGGCTCTCTCTTCCCAGGCCTTGCCCAAACTATATCCCCCGAATAAAAATCCTCTGGGCCATACAACCCATCTTTCCTCTCACCCTTATTCCGCAAAACTTTCTCCTCAGCTGTTAAATCAACAATGTCCACCCCACCCGCATACTTCTCATCCTCCTCAACGAATTGTTCGTGTACTGAAGTTAACGAACTCCGGGAACTCGAATACTTCCTAAAATCAAAAGTCCTTACATACCCTGCTTCTCTTTCATCTTCCTCACACAATGCAGTATATTTTCTCCCTCTCTAACCATTCTTCTCTTCATTTCGCCGATTTTTCACGTTTTGCTTACAATGTTTAGGTGTTTTAAAATTGAATTTATCCTTTTTACGTTCAAAATCATCATCATCATCATCATCGAAACTATAATCACGCAAGCTAGTTTTACTTTCTTTCTTCCAATTGTCAATAACAGAATCATTAAACCGTGAAGGAAGTACCTGAACTCGCCCTCTCGATGTCCTCACAATCGGTGGCCGAGCGATCTCCACCGTTCGATTCTTGGCCTTGGACGAATCTGAGCCCTTGGATTTAGACTCCACTTCATCTGGAAAGTACGAGAATTCGGTACACCATGAAGCCGCGAAACCCTTCTCGGCCTCTCCGGAGGCGATAATACGATGGAGGCTGACCTGAATTATGCCGACGGCCGCCTCTCCGAGGAGAGTCAGTGGATAATAGTCGTTAATTTTTCGCTTCTTGCGAGTTGTAGCCGAGTTATCTTCATCCTCACCTACAGAGTTGCCGAGTTTGCACCGTTTTAGACTGGGCATTTGGGATTTGAGGTTGCGCTTGATTATCATACTTTTCCTAATCAATCAATCCCTTCTTATCGACATAAAAGAAAAATAAAAAAGCTCTCAGTTCTACGCTCTCCCAATTCGAGAACGCTTAAAGCAACCTCAATTTTCACATGGAAAACCTAATTCCCAAAACACCCATAAACCCTAATTGCAAACTCAATTTTCCACCAACAAAGAAAACAATAGGACAAGCACCTTTCCTTTCTCTTTTTTTTTTTTTTTTATTCTTCTCTGAAAACAAACAGAGGAATCGAATAGAGAAGGAAGAGGAGAAATTGAACGAGAAACCGATGAGAAATTGGAGGAGAAGAAGAGAAGCGTTGGGTGGGGTTGGATGGAATGGAATAGAGATCTGTTTCAATGATGCTCGTTCTCTCTAACTGCTCCAAAGTATACAGCAACAGAGAGACAGAGAACATATAATATTTAATTAAAATTTCGTAAACATAATTAAAAAAACAAGTTTATCTAATACTGGAGACGGTTTTTTCTCCTGGATTTTTTTTTTTTTATTGAGAGTTGAAAGAGAGAAAGAGAAAGGAGAGCAAGTTCGGCGTTATCTAACTTGTGAAAGCAAAGAGAGAGAGAGAGAGCAGTCATATTTGTTTTGAGTGACTACGTGGGTGATGTAAACTGTGGGAGATGGATAGTTTACTTGCGGCTTTACGAATTACAGCGGGTTCGACTTCTTCCTCCTGTTCTGTTCGCGAATCACAGACCAGTCTGGTTATATGGCTAACAAGTAAAGACACCTTTTTATTTCATGTTAAGTTTGTTGGAACCTTTTTGTTTGATTTTCTGAGCAGAAGATTGATTCCAAGAAAGTTGGAAGTTTAATATAATTTGTACGTTGTTTTGTTATTCATTGCAATATTTCATGGTGCATCAAATTTGTAATTATTGGAAGCCCAGGAATTCGTTTTTTGTTATAAAGTCTGCAAAAATTTGAATTTGGGGGACCATAGGAATTTAGGAGGGGAGCTTAGTCTTGCTGTTGACTTAAATGATTAATGCTCACCAGTTTTGGTTTGGATAGGTTTTCTTTTTTTTTCCTCTCTGGGTTATTTTGTAATTAATCAACATCCGTACCGCGTGAACTCGGGTTCTGAACTGAGAAATATTCCACCGTTTGGTTGAAGGGTTTTTTTGGGTATTCGACGATGGAGGTTAGACGCTGCGGATATCGTTGCTTTAACCCATTTCATGCAACTAATTTAGCATAGTGTAATTAATTAGATGATATGGCTCATGCAATCGTCGGTCAATGATGCTTTCATGCATGAAATTTTTTATCATGAACCGGCAAGTAACCAGGAGAATGTTGATGACGTGGTGTATGGTTTGTTTGAAAAAGTTGTCTGCAAACGAAGAGCCGGAAAAAAGGTAAAATGAAGGCAGCCCAGTTCGACGACCGGTCAATTTGATCAGAAATTACTGATAAATTCTGGCACCATTTTTTTGGAGTGGCAGTTTGCGTGAGTCCGTGGTAGATGGGCGTTTTGACTGTTTGAGTTTCGAAAATACTGTTGCTTTTCTTGTCTCTTTTTCAAAGTTCTTTTCTTTTCTCCAGCAATCGTAAGAGCAACATTCTTCTCAATAGAGTAACAAGTCTTTAATCTTTTGGAATTGCTGAAAACCCTGGATCTGGTGAAGATTAAATTCATTAGTTGAATAGGTATTGAGTTAAAACAATTTGGCGGAGATTGCCGGTTGGATACAGGGGATTCCAAATGATAACGTAAGTGATGGTTTGGTCTGTTCAAGGTGTACAAATCTGTATTTTGATATTTCGGAGAGGACGAATTTTGGGCAGATAGATCTCTGAGTCCAATAATGTTCAGCTTGCGCCGATTATTAACTAATTTTCAAATCCCAGCTTCAAGAGGAAAGTCGGCAAGCACCTGAAAGTGAATGACAGCCAACAAGCAGCTTATTCAGAAATTATCAATGTTTTTTCGAGAATATTATTGGAATAATAACTCAAATTTCGAGATTTATTTAAAATTTATTTAAGATTTATCAGATATATTTTATAAATAAAAAGACTTACAAAAAAAAATTAAAAAAAAAATTTTTAATATATAAATTTAACTTGTAAAAAAAAATTATAAAAAAAAATTTTAATAGATAAATTTGACTTATAAAAAAAAAAATTTTTAAAAAAAATGATTATTAATGAACATATTTATATTATTATAAATATGTGAAGTCTATATAAAATTAAATATAAAAAAAATAAAAAAATTATAAAATTTTATGAAATAAACACTTCATAAAAAATATTAGAGCTCTAAGATCTCATTCTTTACTCGCGAAACCTTTTCCTCCTAATTCTTTCCATTCGACCAACGAATAATCGATAAGAATTCGCAAATCTAGATCGGTTAATTGTTCTCGAATAGCACCTGCTCCAGTAGAAATTTCTCGATTTCGAAATGTATCGAAACCTTGGGTAGTAAAAAAAAGTGGGATACTGTATTTCCAGGATTGAATTTCATATTCGAATGAACCTCGTAATCGTAAGAAAGTAGGTTTTTTAGCGATGGGCCTAGCAAAAGCAAAATTAGGATAGGGCCCTACAGGATCTCTCCCCCCCCCCCTCAAAATCGGACATGAGAGTTTCCTCTCATCCGGCTCAAGTAGTTACACCAAATAAAGATAAAGAAAGGAGTTCTCGCTTTCAAATTCTAGAACCCCCCCCAAAAAAAGGTCTACTCTTTACTCAAGTTCCAAAGAAACATTTCATTGATTCATTCTTCTTTTATTGATTTATATTAGCATAGGAGTATTGGAGCTCCAGGGTGTATATGTTTATTTGTGAGTGAATTAAAAGAAATTGAGAAAGTTTATATAAATATGATGTATGAGAATATATAAGTATATATTTGATTATATTGAAAGGATGTATAAAAGTTTGAATTTGTATTTGTTTGGATTGATAATATTTCATAAGATTAAAGGAGATTAAGAGTGTCTTATGAGATTGTTGAATAAGATTGATAATTTGATATAAGTTTGTAATTTTTTATAACTAATCGATCTTGTTTCTCATTTGTAGATATAAATCAGTTAGATCAAATCACGTTAAATTATTGTCTCTTGTTTATTTGATTTTACTTCCGTTAGTATGATTAAATTAAAATCTTTTAATCCAATAAATGATATCAAAAATATGATATTCTTCAATAAATACGTTAGTGTGATTGGATTAAAAATTTTTAACCCAACAATACGACAAATTGATAATATATTTATTTATGGGTTTGGTCAGGTTGGGTCACTACTATGATGCAACAAAGACTCTGATCCATGTTTGGAGAAGATGTTCTGTTTTCGACCAATTTGCACCGCAATGGAAGTTAACAATTTCTATTTTCCTTGGAGAGAGAAAAGGGGTTGACCCATATTTTTCTGTGTTTTCTTTGTTGATGAATGATTCAGAAGTCTTTTTTAATAACATATTTTATATATATATATATATATATATATATATATATATGATTCAGAGGTTGAAGAAGACGATTAATCAAGATGTAATAATTTTGGGATGATGGATCATGGAAATAAACAATTTTTTTTTTTAATTTGGCCCCTGTATCGTCAATTGCTTCTGCTCAAAGTCCAACAGATGAAGCAATAAATAAATAAATAAGTCTAACAGATGAAATGAGATTGTACATCTAATTCTAAACATGGATTTCGCTGCATCTGGATGTGGCAGTAAGCTGGAGTCAAAAATGGATTGCACTGGTTGGTCAGCCAGGGAAACCATGATTGGTAGTGTGGGAGATATGTTGGAAAATTGGTTTTCGTATGATCATGGCCGTGCCCAATAGCCAAAAAACCGGAGAGAGAGAGAGAGATGTTTTAGCTCGGATCACGCGAATCAATGGATAGTTCAGAGATATGGAGTTTGACTTTGGAGTCAATATGAATGATGCTTTTGAAGAAGAACAATGGTGACATAGAATGATCATAGAAGAAGATAGCAGAGAAAGAAGAGTTTTAAAAGAAAATAAATTATGAGATTAATGAGGAAAATGACAGATTGAACAGATTGCCGAGGGAAGCTGGTGAAGTTGTCGGAGAATAGTTTATTCTGAGATTGCATTTTCATTCTACTAATTTCTAGGCCCTGGAAAGGGAAAACTAGCGTTGATGCTCTCAACGGAGGGATTGATCAATTTATGCATTTATTTATATTGAAAACCCAAAGTTCATCGGGGACAAAATACATGTCCCAATTTTTTTGGATCTTCCACATTTTTATTTAGTGACAAAAAAACTTTTAAAAAAACATTAAAATTTGGATTCGAATCAAGTTATCCTCTTCTCCTTTTCATATAATAGGATGTTGTATTCCTTTGAATAAAAAAAAAATTCTTTATTTCGGAACTAATAAAAGTTTCTAAGTAATTAAACATTAAACATGTACGATCTAAGGTGTTTTGGGCTTTTTTTCGGCTACATAGTTTGAACTTGTTTTGTCACGGTCCATTAATTACCTGCCTAAATTGAAGCGACTTTGTGTATATTCAACGTTGCAGTCATTGTTCCAAATGACAAGTATATTGCATCCAAAATTTCATTCAATTGATTTAAAAAATTTTTTTTTAAAAAAATAATATTTAATAAATTTGAGATTTACATTTTAACATTTGTAATTTTTTTATTATTTCAAAATCTCTTTTGTATTAAGAAAGGCAAAGAATATCCTCGCACAAAAGTTGGGTTAAGAAATGACCAGACCTCTTTTTTGTTGGTCATTGATCTATTTTCAAGTCCAAACTTGCCTAATCAAGGCTATTGTCTGATTTATTAGGTCAAGGTAAATTTAAAATTTCAGTTCGGAAGCCATGACTATTGCAATATTTGTGGAGTCTTGGAATATTCTGATGAAATCTTATATTTCATGTCTGCCAAACCCTTGTCATGGTTAGTCAGAAGATGGCCACAACCGCTGACTGGCATGAGTTCCCAACTTTGCACTTTCAAGGCATGGTCATGGTTTACTTTATTCCCTTGTATCTCATTTTAATCAAGAGCAAACTCAGTGTGCCTGAGACATTTGCAGAACTTATGTTTTATGTGGCTTGTGCACATAAAAGATTTCTTAGGACATGCCTGTTCGAGCTGATTCCTGGTGAACAGTCTCAAAAAATTGGAAGTGTTCGAAAGAAAATAACTGCATGTGGGCCTCGACACCATAAGAGGATTGAGATGGTGAAAGCCCTAAAATGTTAAAACTGTTTTAGAAGCAAATGTAACTGAAAACATTTAGAGGGAAAAAAAACATAGAAATATAGCAGGTGAAAGACAGAGTTTGTGGAGATAGACTGAGGCAGCAAAGTACTCTTTCTTCCGAATAAAACTTTCCTGATAGCTCTGGAATTTGTAAGATGGGATTCTCCTCTCTGATTTGTCCTCTTGACTCTGGCAAAGCAACATGCATATAGACTAAGTCAATTTAAAACAATACGTGAAAATGGTAAAAAAAAATGTGATTGATTTAAAATTTTAATAAAAATTATATATAAATTTAATGAAAATAAAAAAAATATTTCATAAAAATTATAATATGTAATTTTTGTATAAAATATAATATAAATAAATAAATTGTCAATATTTAACGTAAATACTAAATTATGCAGAAATAGTTGCAGGGAAATTTTGATAACCGACTCTAGCCGTCTGATGGACTTTAGAACTAGTGTCCGTGAAATGTAAGTTCTGAACAAGAAGTAGAAGCGTAGATACATCCGTTTGACGTCATATGAACGTTTAACTCAGCTACCATTTACTGAAACTGGGGATGTCTAATTAGTGAGCTTAATGTTCCATAAGCCAGAGTAACTAGGGACAGGCAACCTGCAAAGTAGTGGTATATTGTCAACTTTATACTTTTACTGTTTCATTACAACCACAGTCCTAGTCCAACTATGTAATGATTTATTTCTTTGTTTCTTGTCCCGTCCCGTCCGTATTCTCCGTTCTACCCAACAAGAACTGTTGGCTCAACTGACTACTAAGAATGATATTACCACAGTTGAAATTCCTCGGTGTTTGTCCACATGTGAGAATTATGGCAGCAATGAGTGGTGGGCATTAAACTCCCAAAGTAATCATACTTCTTTGAAAAATGTCAAATTATTGAAAGTTTCGGCAATCATTCCAGCATTGAAGCCGAATGGACACATCACACCTAATTAAAAAGAAAAGGACTTCCTTGACAGGTCGTATATGCTTTGGTGCCATCATGGAAAAAATCGAAAACCTTTCTGCTCATGAAATAAGATTGGCAGCCACCGCAGTCCAATATGAAGAAATTGATTAGATTGCCTGATGAGCTCGTGATGGAATAGAAGCATTTGCGCACACCAATTATAGGTATTCTTTATCATCAACCTTTCTGAGGAAAGGGCAACTTCAGTAGAAATGAGCCTTGATTGTTGCACAATAACAAACCAGATACATGGGGAAATTACTAAATGTGATCAGAGAGGACCAAGATGGAGAAAACATCATCATTTTATAAAACATATATGAACAAGTACAAATTTCTGCTCTGCCATTTTATTGAACAAACACTTATGTACATACTACTTGGCCATTTCCGTTATAAAGGAAGTTATTACAGCAAAAAAGGTAGAGCAATTTCTCAGGAGCTGGCTTCTGGTTTATTTAGCATTACCTGTCTAAGATTTCCACAAAGGCTATATATGGAAGTTTACACTAAAACTCTTTTCCTTTTTTTTTTTTCCATTGCCTCACTGGTCCTAGCTACTTCATTCCTGCTTTACTTACTAATCATACGATTAGTCAACAATTATTGCCTCTTGGAGTTGTCATATTCATCAGTCCTTGCAAACCTTCCACGAATCCTTGGTTGACTGTCAGCAAGAGCCTTCCTGCAAGCATACTGGACAAAGAAAACCGTATCATCAGTTTCAGTACAGAAATATGAAAAACTTCCACGAATCCTTGGTTGACTGGCTAACAAAGGGTCAGAAATGGAATATGAAAAATAACCATGGAGTCTGTGCACGTACTCCTTGCCAAACGCCAAAGGCAGTTAGTCATCTTTTTAGATGTTAAAAGCCAAGCAACAAATGCAAATGACATGTACTGGAATGGAAACAACTTTTATTTTTTACCTTGATTTTCCTTCCAAAGTTCCTTTTTGTCTTCTTATTCCTGTATCTAGAGAGCTTTTCCCTTCGATCTTCAGTAGAACAGCTGCTGACAATTAGTGGTCGCTGGATAATGCTCACATTACCGTTGCCAAGAGTCTGTCATAAAAACTCAGTATCAATGACCCAACCCATTCTGTAGAAACGCCAGAAACATCTAAAAGTTTCTCAGTCGCTAGACTTTGTTACAAATATA
This sequence comes from Durio zibethinus, assembly GCF_002303985.1. Next base: position 6,620,071 of record NW_019167838.1, on the reverse strand, counting down.
ATACATGCTCAGTGCTCAACTATAATTTGCTGAGTCACTTGATTCTGGTGGATTTTAAGAGGGTAATGACAAATGAAACACTGGATTTTTCTTTTTTAAAAGACAAAAGAAGGAACATGTTTGAATTTTAGATATCAGTAGGAATTTAACTGTAAAGCAGGATCCACATTGCTTCTTGGTGTGATTTTGATAAGGGATAAACATTGTTGTGTATGTAAGTAGCTTCTACAAGTATTTATTAAAGTCTTTGTAATGGAGAGAACATGTTAGCAAATTAAACCCAAATGGTTTATACTAGGTCAATTTTTGGGTTCCAACAGTAAAAGTACAGCAGAAGGTGAAAGTTGAATAGCAGAAGAGTCATGAGTGGAAAGATACCTCTAATTAGACAAGGTCCAGGTAATTCAAGGAAGAGGCTCTTAACAATGTAAAATCTAGTGCATCAGCTAAATAAATCAAGTCTTAAATAGGATAAAGAAAGGAAATGGTATTCCACACAAATGCCAACAGGAAAGCTAACAGCCTCAATATCAGTCACTGGACAAGAAAAAAGGTGGAAAACAATGCAAAAATAATTAAGGCTGACCTTTATATCTCCTTCACTAAATGCTCTCCTCATTCCATAAACAGAACCAAAATCAATTCCAGGGAAATCCAGAAAATTAGGCTTGATTGCAGCCGCTTGCATCCATTCCATTGAGCTTAAACAACCTGAGCTGACACTTTTCTGGAATGGAATGTCGCAGAACACTTCATTTTCTTGATTTTGGATTTCATCTGTCTTCATAACAGGAATTTTGACATCCAGGACCTCAGGCAGTGGAGTTTCTATTCCTGCTTGTGCCATCAGATCCTTCTCACACTCATAGAGAGCCTCTAAAAGCTGCACATTTTGAATTGATTCAATATCTGCAGCCTTAAGTCCCTGTGAAGTAATGACATCTTCACCACACGAGATTAATGAGATGGCTGCAGTCATGGGATCAAGGTCCATGATTGGTTCCTCAATGATGGGTTCTGGAGCTTTGAACAGATCACCTTCTCCTCCCAGGTCATATTCAGATATAGTGGAGGTCTGAACCAGGTTGTTCTACATTAGGCAAAAACAGATAAAGGAAGGTTAAGAAACAAGTACTATTAACTGTAGAATAGGATCTTTTGCAGAATGAAACAAAAGGCGTAGAAGCTAAAACAATAATTCAGTATTAAAATCTTAAAGATTAATACAGGCATAAACAGACCTTGATTTGCATTGTCCAAAGAGAGCAGGAGCTGTATTCTACAAAAAGCTTTGGCCTAGAGCCCTAGACAAAACAATACAATTTTTTACTATCCCCAAAATATGAGTTCAATTTCATTACATCTTTTCTTTTTCTCTGATAAAACGGTCTTGTTATATACAGTCTTTCAAATGAATTGCCCCACATCAGACAAATTAAACTCAAACAGCAAGATTCTAGCACAAAGGTCAGCAACCAACTTAGCTTATCATGAGAATTTAAATGCGCTCCTCTGTCTCTTACTTCTACACCATCCACAAAAACCGGTTGAGGAATACAACGAAATTCAAATATTTGATTGTTTAAGGAATCAATCTAAATTTCATTTTATTAAGAACTCACTGAAGCTTAAACATATTTGTGCTATACAATACCTAATTCTGCCCGCATAAACTAGAGTTTATATAGGCCAAAAGGAAAACGAACCAGAGATAAATACTGATTGTGGCTTCTATCTATGTTCAGTGTGCACATACTAAAAGTTCATATCTTAAGACATACAAATTACTAATAGCAATCACACTCTCTCTCATAATCAAAATTTTGATGAACTTTGCAACAAATAACAAAAACTCCAAAGCCTCACAGGCAACAATTTTCTTTCAGTAACAGGAGAAATGTTTATCAGAAAATCACCCTTTTTACACAAAAAGATCTATAACAACCATTTCAAGGGTAATTTTTGTTTCTCCTACTTTCTCCAAAATTTATTTTTCACTTTTGACACCAACTAAACTAAAGCGCAATATGAACCTCTTGTACTTCACAAACATTTTTCCCCTTTATACTAAAAACAAATTGACTTTTTCTTTTTAATCTCTGTATAAAAGTGGGCTAAAAAGTGAAAAAACCAAATAACCAGTTCACACCAAATAGTTGAAGAAAATGGAAGAAATCTTCAAGAACACGGAACTCGTGATAAGGAAATCATTTTCCAATTATATTCCAACTTTTCTTTGTTTTTTTTCCTTTTTCCTGATCCAGCATGTAAAGAATACTTTCAATTTTTTTACATTTCAGCCTTGTTTGGTTACTGAGAAAGTGTTTTAAGAGAATAAACTAATTAAAGTCCCCCACTTCCCCCTTTTACTAGGACCCAAAAAGCATAAAACAGGAAGTCTGAAGCTTCCAAAACACATTTTTTTCCACTGTTCTTCTTAGTCATTAAATGGGAACATTAATAAAAATTTCCCTAGAAATCGAAATCTTTGACATGGGAAAATGAAGTTCCACTATGAAATCACACAAAACCTTGAAATTTTAGCCGAAGCACAAAATTGTTTCCATTTTTTGCTCCATTTTAAAAGCAACAAAAACAAAGAATCACTACAAAGAACAAAGTAAACACTTAATTAAAGATCAAAGACCCCAATTCTTCAGCTATAGACAATCAGAGCTAAAACCCATCTCAAACTAGACCCAATCGAACAAATGCAGATCATCCAAAAGAAACCATATCAGTGAAAGTGAGAAAAAGAAATCAGAGACAAAGATTGAGATATTCAGTACCATTGGAGCATTGGGCTTCTGGGTTTTGCAGAACTCTTCGAACTGCTCAAAATCTTGAGCAAAGTTCTGCATGTAAGGGAAAAATAGCTCTGTCTCTGCATACATTTCTCAACCCACAACGCACACTTCCCTTGATTCTTTAGAGAAAGACAAAAGTTTTTATCTCTCTTAACCAAAGACAGATATCACTTCACCTGAAAACAGTGTTCCAAAGTAGAGCAAAGAACTAACTTAAAAACATGGCAGCCTAAATGCTAGAGAGAGAAATCTAGGTTGGCTTTGGCTTTGATGTAGGACTTAACGAAGAGAGAGAATTTATATACTCACAATCATCAGATGGTGCCCCTATTAGTTTTGCAGTAAGATTTTTAGAAAAAAAAAAAAAGAAAAAAGTGATGTAATCAAATAGGAAATACTATAACAAAGACAAATTGTAAAAGGACATGATTTACTGTTTTCTGTCCTCGTTGTCTCTTATCATTGCTCCTTTGTTTCACAGAATAAGTATTCTTATAATTAATAAAATAAATATAATTATTGCTTTTTGGATTATAATAACATTTTTGTATTATTATACGAGCAATTTGCACAGGTGAATGCACCATACCTTCGGACATTTTCGTGACCTGGACAGTGCTCATCACTCTCTCCGACCTACATATCTCATGTCAGAGAGGAATAATTTTTCCAACGCGGTTTTTGTGCACGTGTCGTACACTTGCTCATGTACGTGGATGGTATACTCGGCTGCAGCAGCAATTTCCCATTTTTTTTTTTTTTTTTTTTTTGGGTTGCAGTCCAGATTTTGTTGCTAGTCAAACAAGTGGAGAAAGAAAAGTAGGCAATTGACTGACAGGATTTTTGTTCTTCCCTCTGTTTGAAGGCATTTTCCCACCGCTCTGGTTTTTTTTTTTTTCTTTTTATATATTTTATCTTCCGAACTCTTCATATTAATCTCTTGAATAGAAATAGAATATAAGAGAAGCATTTTCATTTTCCCTGCATAGATTTTAGCTTGATACTGGAAAATTTTACTCTTTATAAGATTTTTAAGTTGGATCTTTTACATAAAATCAACATGATTTAACCATTAACAATAAAATTTTTTAATTTTATAATCGAAATTAAAAGATTATTATATATTTTTAATTAATTTTTAATTTTTATTATACTTAAAATATATATATTATCTAGTTAAATTTGATAATAAAATTTTAAAAATAATAATTAATAGACGTGATATTTTTTCTTTAACATTTATAGTATTCCCTCTGTTTTTTCTTTTTTTTTGAAATATCCTAAAATTATATATATTTTAATATTTAAAATTTTTACTTTTTATATTTTAGAATTAATTTTTATGATTTTTTTACTTTTTAACATTAAAAATCATAAAACTTTAATTTCATAAAAAAATGAATTTTAATATTAAATACATTAAAATTTAAATTTTTTTCTTAAACTCCATGAAAATCAATATAAAACAAACAAATAGGAAAGAATAGAGTAATTATTATTGATCTAAAAATTTGGAAAGATACCAAAATGGATAACATGATTGGAATTATAAATTGAAAAGATCTAAAGAATTATCACTACAATATGTATTGTTTGAGAATTGAACATTACTTAAATGGGGATGATACTAAAAAGGAAAGCTAGTAACGAATTTGAATCTAAACAAAAGAAAAAAAAAAAAAAAAAGCTTAGCTTGGTTCATCGTCAATGCAATTATTGAATTTAACAAAGAAAAGCTAAATCCTGTAGCACTCGCATGCTTATAAAATCCTGATAAATTATTTTATTCATTATTAATAAAATTTTTAAATTTTATAAATTAATTTTAAAAAATAACACATTATTTAGAAAGTGTTAAAAAATAATTAAAAAAATTATGAAACATATGTCGGTATTTAAATTTCGTTTGTAAAATTAACAAATTTTACTGACATTGGATAAAAAATAAACTCCAAAATCTATACCTCATATCTATATCCCATTGCATCAAATCTTTGTTTTTGCATAATTTTAGTGAATTAAGTTAGAATTAACCAATCTAATTAAAAACTTAAATTGATTTTGATAAGACATAATAATATCTTATCATACTATAAAAGCAAATGCCATAATGAAAAATGGGTCTAAGCCATGTTCACATTCACATAGATGATATAACAATAGTTTCTACTATTTTTTTTTAATGAAATTAAAGTAAAATTAAATTTAAGCAACAAGAATTGTAATGGTTTAATCAAAATCACCGATAGAGTTTTGAATGTTTAATCAATAAACTTTAATTTTGTGCCCACTAAGCATAGTTAAAGGCTTATGCAAAAATGCTCACATATTCCACCAGTTATGCCTAATACATTGTTAACACTTGGATTAGCATTTAACAATAATAAAGAAAAAAAAACACACACACACACAATAAAGCAAAGGTTTTATTATATTATAAAATTATTCTTTTTGATGTTTCAACGCCGTTTTGATTTTGATTTTGATTTCGAATTTAATCAAAGATGATATTATACGCCGATGGAAGAGAATAATTATAATAATAATGAAATAATTTTCTTATGTTATGCTGATTTGAAATAAATGAAAGATTAAAATGAAATGAAAAGATCTGAGGCAATCATATTGAGTTATGAACGGCCAACAATCATGACCAACTTGCATCCTTTACGTCCAATAAGTTAAAAATTGATCCATCATTAAGCCGGTTTTAAGACATTAATAATGCAATGAACAGGAACTGAATCATGTCGGTCTTGAAGATGAAATTCATGTTGGTCCTGAAATGTAAACCTGCTAACCATATCCATAAGGAAAGTAAATAACTTTACAGCTAGAGCTCAGGCATCTTAACAAGAATTGTAGGCTAAAACAGGAAAACATTGTACGAAATGGATAACAAATTTGGACATGGTAGAATAACTCATTTATCCTTTATTGAGGAAAAAAATAACATATATATATATTATTTTTGTCTTCCATTTTTTATCTAATAGTTAAGGAGGTTTTATGAAGATATAAAGATCTTGATTTCGAGTCAAAATCTTTTTTCACTTTTCTCTTTAATTTTTATGAAATTATATAAATCACTCAAAATTTAACTCATGAAAAATTGGTTCAATGATTAAATTCATTTATCTCGTTACGAGATAGTTTGGACACAACACTATATCAATGAAAATTTTTGAGAAGCACAACTTATGATACAAGATTAAAATAATTAATTCGACTTTGAATTTTTTTATAAAAGAATCCTTATGATGGTATTCATTCATTCTTTGAAAATAGAAGATCAATCATATTACATTAAATTCGTTCATTCTATATTTAAATAATGGTTACATGCTACTTGCTGGTGAGCTCTGATGGTTTGAAAGCAAAGTGTAAGCAAACGAAGGCAGGTCAAATCTGTCAACCAAGTAGTGCCTAGTTGCAATATTGGTTATGGCGACTAAATCAACTTGTGTGGCTTCTAAAATTAATTAATCATATCTTAAACAAAGTTGTAATAAGCTGAAGTGAAAGGTTCCAAAATTGGATTGTGAAAGTGAAAGAGTTTCATCCTTTTATACCAATTTAGAATTCAAATCCTAATCGTAATCAAAAAAATTTAAAAATAATTTACATTTGATACACTGTTAATGTATAAATTTTATATATTATTGATAAATTAAATGATAATAACTCATTAATGAATAAATATTAATCATTAAAATAAATGTATATAAATTAAAATAATTTATTCATTAATGAGATATTATTATCATATTCACCTCATTAATAAATTATTATTATTTAATTTACTGATAGTGTGTAAAATTTATGCATTAACAATATATTAAATACAAACTCAAAAAAAAAAAATCTATCCTTTTGTACAGATCTAGTTAAAAAGCAAAAACTTTTTTCTAAGCCTTGGCACTTTTTTACTTATTTACTAAATTAGGGTAATTTTGAACTTCTTAAAACAAGAGACTTGATGTACATGGGATTCACGTCAGACATACATAACAAATCACAAGGTACTTTTTTCTTTTATTTTCTCATCATTTGATTCAAACTAAATTTTTAAATATTTTCCCATTCTTCAGCAACCTCTCTTTCTTTGTTGTGTTTTTGGATTGTGAAGGTTTTTTTTCCCTGTGCTAAGTAGATGATATAGAGACTAAATTAAAGAAAAAGATGATTGCAGGAGAGATCTCTTGGAGGGGAAGATGAAAAATTTTGCTTTTTTAATCTCCCAAAACGAGTAAAAAATCACAACCTCCCCTACCCGATCTCCCCTTTCCCTTACATCTTGCCTTTGTTACAAAGACCATCATCGCAAGTCTATCCGCACCGTCTACAGGAGAAATAAAGCAAACATGAGAAAGACATAAAGCTTTCACTTCTCTCTTAATTTTTCAGAAAAATAAATTCCCCAATACCCATACCTTGTCTTTTATAGTTTCTTAAGATATTGATTCTTAAACAACCCTTTATTTAAAAAAAAAAAATTTCTTATGCACATATAACAGCATAATATGAATTTACAGTTGGAAACTAATTTTCTTTTTCTGTCAGCACTGCATAAGACTCTCAGTAAAGCAAACAAAATTGACCATGGTATTATTTACTCAAGACATGTGGCCTCCAATCCTTCATGGCAGTTATTTTTATTCTCTGATTCCATGTCTTGAGAAGGAAACCTTTGACAAGCCTCAATTAGTTCAACTTTGGTCAGGGAAAGTTGTTTATCAAAGTTTTCATTTATCGACCTCTGCTTTTCAACTTGGCCTTCAACCATTTCCTCTGTTTTTCTAAAAGCATCTAACTCTGTCAGTAAGTTTGCAATGGTTTTTTCATATTCCTCAAGTCGATTCAACAGAGAGTCACTCCTGTTTGCATATATACATGGGAGAAACGAAAGGGTAAATGAGAGAAAAAAAGTGAAGTGGAAATTTATGCTGACGTGAAATCTTATTATGCAAAATTACCTGATTTTAGGAATAAATTTTAAAAAACTCTAGATAAAGAAATAAGATACCAAACAACCTTTAAATGAAAATCGTACATCTTTGACTATACTGCATGCAATTTTTTTAAAGAGGTACGATAACAAAACAATAATATTATAAAAAAAGTTCAATTAATTACTAATGATTTTTTTATAATTTTCGTTGGAATTTTTAAATTTTATAAATGGGATTAAGAAACTCAAAGGTATTTTTTTTATAATATTAATTTTTTATTTTTAATATATTCTAATTGAGAAATGTGTCACCTGCACTTATAAAATAAAAAATGATATAATTTTTTTAATAATTATTAATTACTGATGAAAAAATGGAAAGCAAAAAAGCCTGTTCAATATGAGAATAGAGATGTGTTCGATCCCTTTCTGAAGATTTAGAAGCTTCTGGGTAAATTCAGGAGCATGCATCGTGACTGACAAGATATGCAAGCAACTGGGTATCCAAGATCTTGCTTGGAAAGAAAATCATTTTTTTTTCTATCTTGATGAGGAAAAAAACAGAAAGCAATATTAGCTGTAAAACGATCGATAGATTCTGTCTTCCAATTTGATCAAAATTATTCAAATTCTCCATCAATGTGGCGAGCCCTATTCCTCCACACTGCAATTTGGATTTAACAAACAGTTTCTTCAAAGTTTCGACCTACTTTTGTCTTTCCCCTTAAAACAGTCCAACTTCCAATAAATTAGTCAATTAGTAGATTCATATATTCATTGAAAATATATAAAAAAAATTATTAAATTATAATTCGTGTTAACACATCAAACATGATTTTTATTTATTTTAAATTATTTCGTTTTTATGTCTTTTTAACATATTATATCATTGTGTTAAAATTATCAAACTTTATTTCAAATATAAAGCAAAAATAAATAAAACAAGCAATGAAAATTGAAAGAAAGGAAAACTTGAGAATAAGATATAGGCTTTAGGGTATAAAATGTTGTTAATTAATTGCTTAATGAAGGAAGATCGGTTTTATTTATCAAGTTTTTGTTAGTATAAATAAATAAAAGAAGAAAAATAATAGAAAAGAATTTTGGTTTTGAGGGGTGAAGAATATCTTCTTAAAGGTAATTATGCCTTTAGGATACAACAAAGCCTCAAACTCTTCAATTAAAAGCAGTGAAAATGATTATACTGAAAGATTTATTTATAATGAATGAACAGACATAAATTTTTGTTCAAATAATTATGACCTTCTATATAATCATAACTTTTACAAATAATAATTTATTTATATTCAAATAGTTATGACCATTTGTCATATGATAATTATTTCTGTTCAAACATAATTATTTAAAATATAAATAAAATTAATACAAAAATTAATTTTATTCATTAATGATTAAATCTTTCTATCCAATGTAATTTTCGTTATATTTTAAACTACCAACAATTTTACTACCCCATTTCAAAGCACATGAAAGCAAATATCTGAAGCTGCTTGAAATGATATGCTACTATTCCTTTTTCTTTTCTCGGAGATTATCAGGAAAACAAACCCTTGATTAAAGAGACAGATCCAAGTTGCAAGCAATGAGACAAAACTTTAAACGATTCAGGTTTAGGGTTTAGCCAAGAAAAAAATAATAAAAATTTTGAATTAAACCCTTCAATTTGATGGGATTGCATACAACTTTCACACAAAATTTTTTATTTATAAAAGTTTTGCAGAAAGTTTAAGCTGGTTGTCACTTTCTTGGGACAAATTTGGTGTGTTGAGATGATGGAATGGTTTTAAAGAAAATGGTGGATCGTTCATAGTTTCCATATTTGCTTTAATTATAAATGTCTCAGTTCAATCTAAGATCAGCCAAAGCAAAGTGACAAATTAAGGTATACAACAAAATTGCTAACAGGACCACACGTTTTTGCCTTGCTGGTTAATGCTAGATGGAGGAATTTTTGTCTGAGATTTATTTATTGAAATAATATTTAAATAAATTTTTTAATTTTATAAAAATTAAAACAAATTCTCAATTTTCTATTACAAAAATTAAGATTATAAATTTTATTTTATTATAATTATATCACTTATTAAATCTGAAAATAGATTAATACAATTCAACTATTAGAATTGCTAAAATAATATTTCTTTTAATATTTGTAATCTAATTCATCCAAATAAATTTAGATAAGTATTTGATTTTTATAAATTACATTAGCCAACCAAGAAAATTTTAATGAAATATAAAATATTTGTAATATCAAAGTTCTTATTATAATAAATTAAAAATTCACAAATTTTAATTCCATATAATAAAAATCAAAACATTATTTTTACTTTCTAATAAAGTTTGAGAGTCTAATTAGGTATTAGTTCCTTATTTATTTATTTGGAAAGGTTTGAAAAAAATTTCATAATCTTTTCACTTTACTTTGGACATTAAAAAAAAAAAGAAGATGAAAAAAAAGTTTGGAATATGAAGTAGTACCCATGGGATGGATCAAACATCTAAACTTAATGTGAAAACAAAATCACAAATTAAACAGTAAAATCCCACTAAAGTATTTCCCTTTCAGAAGTTTTGTTTAATTGTTGCTTACAAAGGTCAAATAGCTTTCATGTTTGAAAAGGAAAAAAAAAAAAAACCATGGGTGTGGGAATATGGAGTTGGGCTGTAAAGTGGGAGAATTTAAATTTTCAACCAAAGCCCTTTATAAAGTTTCAAAAGAAAAAAAGAAGGGGAGAGAGAGTGCATATGCATCTTTTCAGTGAAGAGCGACGACATGTGGTGCACACTTTGGGATGGCTCACGGGACAGTACAAAATAAAAAAACTTTAAAATTCCCACATTTGGGAAAGCATCTAAAAAAAAAAAAAAACCTCAAGAATCACCCACACATGTTTTATTTGTTCATGTCTATGTCATTGGGCAACACTTTTGATACAATTTGATGCCTACACATGGCCAAATTCAGTGGCAGCACTTGGCATGGCCGCAATTTTTGTAGTGGACTTTAGCAGACAAAAGAATGAAAAATGTTTTGGTTATACCAGCTACATGATTAATGCAGCTGGTTGATTGCATCCATTCTCATTTTGGAGAATAATAGGGGATGATTAACAGAACCAACAAAAGTGCCTCAAAATATTTTTTTTGATGGTTGAAATGCAAAACTACATAATTTGGAAGGATGGGGAATTGAATTTGAAGGCAAAACTCAAGGAAATTGCCGTTGTGTGGAAGCTAAATTTGCACTTAATTGACTTGAAAAAAGACAAAAAAGGAAACAATAGTTAATGGAGGAACGAGTGAAATGAATCCAGTCATTTTATTGGTAGCTGTAGCAACTAATTACTTTTTTAAGTTTGAATTTGCTTTCCTACTAATTTGGATTTTGTCTTTATAGTTGACAAATGAGAAGAGGCAATAACTAACGTTTCCCCTGTTGATAAAACGTTTACCCCATTTTAACACTAACCAAAATCAGACTTCAACTTTATTTTTTTTGTGTTGCTATATATATATATATGTGTGTGTGTGTGTGTGTGTGTGTGTGTGTGTGTGGGTTTGTTTTATCTCTAGTTTTAATTTCAAGATGCCACCAAACCAAGATTTCCATCGAATTACATTATGGGCGATTGGCATTTGGAGAGCTGGAAGTAGAAGTAGAAAATGTGAATGTGAAATGTGGTGAGAGCTCGGTAGGTTTGACCGGGAGAGGAGGCCTTTAGAAAAACAGCTGGAGAGGCTTGTCTGATAGTGCTTCATTTTTTTTTGTCCTTTAGAGGAAGTGGTAACGAGAAATCAGAATTGTATATGGCTAATGGGACCCCTTGCACGGCTGCACCACTCTTGTATGGCCCAACCATGAAGCCACTTTTTGGATTCTTTCGAATGTAAACCCGAAGTGATGTTGATGGTAAGGGAAAAAAAAAGAGAAATGCCGTCTAATTAACCAGTTGACATTGACTTAAAGCCTAAAGTTGAGTTCCTTAGTTATGTCAAAGTCCATACACTTGAAAGTTGTAAGTGGTAACTTGTAGGATGATCTTGTTTCAATGATGCCCGGGGCTGGAATAATCAAAGTTAAAGACTTTGTAACTCGGAATATAGCTTTGAAATTTGGATGGTTTTTTCTTCTCATAAAAATAATTTAGGAAAGGAATAGAAGAATGCAAATATTCTGATGATGTTCAGTTTACGTATGCCCAGTCATAATCAAGAACTCTAAATCTTGCAAAACACTTAAAACAAAGTGTGATTCCAAATACAGAAAGATTAGAAAACAAAAAAGTCTTTATTCTCTAATACTGCTAATTTTTCATGCAGCAGACATATTTGGGTGAGTGAAAATCATTCACTGAATCTGAAGTAAAATCATGAACCAATGTCTTGCACTTCATGATTCGTCACTGCTTTAAGAAAGTTTCACTACCAATGTGTTTGAAAAATTCTGGTTTTAATTTGTCTCTTTTTATATTCAATTTCAACGAATGCGAGGTAGCATAGGATTCTTCTTGTGTTGGAATATGTACACAACATTATACATCTAAATTTAAATTTAATAATTTAAAATATGATATAATGATAAAATATAAATATAATATTAAAATAAAATATAAAAATAATATAATTTAAAATATAATAATTATTATATATAAATTTAATAAAATAAATATTTTATATTTTATATTTTTATGATGATACGAATTATAATATTTTATTAAAAAAATTTCTTAATTTTAATAATAAAATTTTAAATTTTAGTGATTTTAAATAAAAATATTAATAATCGGAGGTTTTTAACATAGGTGCTTTTTTTTGGACATTGACACGTATCTGATTTAGTTCAATCTACTGTCACATATTTATTAAAAAATTAAAAGGGCATTGCAAGTTGCTTGCCACGTCACATCAGACCTCCAACTTGGCATGGCATGCCGCTGCCACAAAAAAAAAAAAATTGAAAATATCATAACTACTTTGGGTACTTAAAAATGGTATTTAGTCGTAGTAACTAAAATGTACTCTTGATCTTTGGCTGCGGACATATTATTTTTTTAATGTGCAATAAAAATAATAAAAAAATAGTTTATTTTGAATAGTCTTAAATAATTAAATTTTCTTATATTATTTTTTTAATTTAATTAATGAATCATTAAAACAATTCTGAAAAACGACAAAATGTCAATCATTTCAATCTGTCTCAAGTTGAAAGAAAACACATGTGACATGCTCTGATAAGCCAAACAGCAGAAAAAAAAAAAAATAATAATAATAATAATATAATGGTAACTAAAATCTTGTGCGGATATATTATTTTTTTTCTTGTAATGTGCAATCAAAATAATAAAAAAATAATTAATTTTGAATAGTATTAAATAATTAATTTTTTATCTGTTCATCTCTTTAAAAAGTTCAAAGTCTTCTTCCATGATTATTTTACATTATATACTTTAAGCAAATAAAATGGGAATGGTTCCAATTCTACGTGCAGATGAGGCAAATAAAAACAAGAAAAAATAACGAATAAATAATACTAAATAGTAAGTAGGTCATCTCAACATGATTTATATTAAATTTATAAATCATTTATTAAAAAATTATTGACAACAAAAATTAAATTTAAATCTTATGAGCCAAATATATTTTAACTATCAATTATAAACTCTTATAAATATTAATGTCTTTTCCAGTTATACTAGAATATTTTGAAAGAAACATTAAATTATAAGACCCCAATGGTTTAATAATAATAATAAAAAAAAAAAAACATTTATAAACATCCCCATTTGTTTAATTCCACATATGGAAGTCTAAAAAATCCAGCCATAAAAAAAAAAAAAAATGGACCTTGAAAATCTATGAGTATGCTATTCTCAAATCTAGTTTTTCTTTTTGAAGAAAGTGGCGTGAAAATGATACTAAACCATTGAAAAATAAACAAAGAGTTCCAACTTATAATCCTTTTTTCTTGTATTTCATGAGCATTATTAAGATCAAATTTGCAGCGTCCTTCTACGTTGATATCTCATCTGTAATGTACAACCTACTGCCATGGCTATTAGTAATATAATTATTTATTTTTGTAACTTAGTTTCTAATATCAAAGTCATGAGCATCAGCGTCGCTTGTGATAATGACAAAACGATTATGTCAAAAATTTTAATAATTGAAAAGACTTATAACCAAGCTTTGATCATTTTGGAACTCACAAAAGTTTGTCTCATAATATTATTGACATTGTGATATAATTAAATATAATATTTTTATTTGATGCATTGTGAGTATAGGTCTAATGCCATATATCATTAGTTTATACTCTCTTCTCCACTATGACTTTCTATCTACTAAAAAAATTTTAATTATATTAAAATAAATTAATGTGATAATTTATTACTTAGTTATGGTATATAACATCTATTTATTAACAGTACATCTTAATATATTCCAGTTCAATTTCCTTTGTAAGTAAGGCCGGTGCTCATGCAAGTTCGATATATGAAGAAAAAAAAAATCCATGGAAAATGAGACATTCCTCTAATTTGTAAAGCAGCTAAACTGGAAGCAGCAGAAGAATTATTTTTCATATTCCTTTTTCTTTCCTTCCTTCTTTGCTTTTTCTTTCTTAACTTGCAAATTGTGTTGACAATAATTGTTTCTACGAAGAATATAAATGCACGACGGACAATTGGTCCACAAAAGTACAGGTGTTTGCTGCGGAAATATTGAAATCATCAGCTTGGGCAAGTTGGCTCGGTTGAAAAGACCTGCCCCGGAATCGGACAATTTAGCGGTGGTGCCTCAGGCCCTCAAGTGAGCCCGACCAACAAACTTTTTATTGAAAAGGGATGGTCAGAGTGACCGACGTGGCTTTTATGGGCACCTGTCGTCGTATGGTTGCATCTTCGACTGTGGTGAAGTGAAAGGGCCAGGTTTGTCGTCTTCCAGTTTTTGTCTATTTCGTCTTTTCCCATTATTGGGTTCGATGAAATCGCACCGAGGGGGACAAGTCTTAGTGAAGGAGTTCGATTAAAATGATCTCAATGTTGTTTGATCGTAATTTCTGGGCTGTTTTCAAAACCATGGAATAATTCTCGAACCTGCTGGTTGGTGGAGTCTTTTGTACGTAATCTGATTGTTGATTGCTTAAAATATGATGCATTTTATATTAAATAAAAAATTTTAATTATTAATAAATAAAATTAATTTTTATATTAATTTTATTTATATTTCAAATAAAAATAATTATTATATGATAAATGATCATAACTATTTAAATATAAATAAATTATTATTCATAAAAATCATAATTATATAAAAGATTATAATTATCTGAATAAAAGTTTATATCTGTTCATTTATTATAAATAAATTTTTTAATATAACTATTTTTATTACTTTTAATTGAAGAATTTGAGGTTTTATTGTATTTTAAAAACATAATTATCTTTTAAAAATGTGTTTTTCACATTTCAAAATCAAAATTCTTTTCTATCATTTCTCTTCTCTTTTTTTTTTAACAATTTAAAAGTAATTATGATAAATTTATATTTTGCATAAGAAAAATACAAGAAAAAAAATTGGCATAATTTAGAGATCAATATTAGAGAAAGTTCAAGGTATCAAAGGATTAATATTTCTATGGACAAAAATATTAATTTTTATAAAGATTTTAATTAGAAGTATGTATTTTATTTTTTGCATAATTAGTGGTAAAAAGATTAACTGAATAATATAAATACATTAACAATTTTATTTCATTAATGTGTAAAGTCAAAACAAAATATGTAAAATATTGATTACATTGCATAAGTTTATGCATATATTGAAATTGACTTCACAATTGTGTTTAATGAATTGTATTATATTTATTTGAAAAATTAATGCCTATAAAAATTAGGATGGGAAATAGCTTGAAAACATAAAAGAAAAAGATATGAATTAATTTTCAAGTAAAAGAATTATCACTTGTTATCGAGTAACGAATTAAATTAAATTTTAATAAAATGATCGATTGTTTAATTGTCATGTCTTTGTTATATATAGAATAGGCAAATTGTCTCGTAGTTTCTATGCAAATAATCAGAAATGGATAAAGTAATTTACTATGAGAAATTAGATATAAGTAAAGAATATATGCAGAAAAGAAGATTTACTTATAAGATTAATTTTATTATTAAATAATGGCACCAAAATGAAAAAATAAGTTGAGAGTCAAGCTATTTGTATAATTATATCTTTATTGGTCGTTTATAAATCAAATATTGATATATATATTTTAAAATTTATTGTTGGTTTAAATTTTGACTAGTATTTAATTTTCATGAAAATCAATTAAAATTAAATTGAAATATATGAATAATTATTATTAAGATATAGTGTTTCATGAATTAATTGGTGGATAATAAACTAAATAATGATTATTATCATAAATATGGATAGTGTGATATGTATTTTACCTACTGGGTATATTACACTAGAATTGATTTTACAAAATAAAATTTTATTGTGAACAATCACAAAGTGAAAACCATTAAAAGATATCAAAGAGTTAATCAATGGTTACAAAAAAGCATTGTTGCTTTTCGCATATAGGATATTGATTAAATGAAAAGGCATGCCATTAAAAAATATTGAAGCATTTGTCAGTTACTAGCATTTTGAAAGATGCTCATCAATATCTAATTAGGCATGTTTATAAATTAGAAAAGAAAATGCAAATTCAATATTCTAAAGGCACCAATACATACATGTGTTTAATTTCATTTTGTGATGGCATGAAGAACATTGGTATAATTTGCCATATATTATGAAAATGAACTGAATAAGATGAAATTTTCTTTCTTATACATATAAAAAAGATATGGACTATGGAAATAGAATACTATTATCCAATTAATACATTATTGGTTAAAGACAATGAAGGTATTTTTACTTTTTGTACTTGAAAAAATAGCCTTTTATAAGTTGTTAAAATGAAAAGTGAACAAGTTTTTGAAGTTTTCAATAGTTTCATAACAATGACAAGGATGTGGCTAGTTATATACCATATTATCATATGGGTTTAGATAATAATATTGATTTGTGAAAAGCTGTAAGCCTTAGAGTTAGTCAATCAATGATTTAACGAATGCAAATTCATCACGAATTTTTGCATGAAATATGAGTAGAACTCATATTATAATTATTTTTTATATTATTTTGTGAAAATGATTCTTTGGATTTATGTTTCATAACTTACATTGATATGGTGATCTAGATATGAACATATTGATCACAAAATGATTGTGAAAGTATTTGAAATTAGAGTTAAATATATTATAGACTCTTATTGTATATAGGCATATTGATCCTATAAGTAAAGTTTGAATTTATTATATATTCAAATATGCTTTGATCAATTAAAAGTGGTAAATAATAAAGATATATAGGTTACACAATGGTGGAGAAATAAAGTCCTCATAAAATTTTAAAATCAAGTTTAGAGGTTTCAATAATCATGAACTTGAAATTAGTCATTGAGTAATTATTGTATGTATTAAAAACTCATGATAACATTTGAGATAGTTGGTTTTCACTAAAAGTCATTATTATAAAATGAGATAACTTTAATAGTCAAATTTACATGATTTATAGGTATAAGGTGGATTATTATGGTTGACTTAGAATTGCCATAAGCCAAAATTGATGCCACAATTTTGATCACGTTGTGGTATTTTTTGTTATGTATATGATCTAATTTATGGATTGTATAAATGATTTATCATCTATAGTTTTATATAGTAAAAATTTCAAAGTATATTTACTTTAGAAGTAATGGGTGATTCAAAGATTTTATAAATTTGAAAACTTTTATAATAGTAAAATGAAAGCTATTTTATTCATTTAGGTGATGAAAATAGTTTTGTTCGTAATAATAAAAAATTATTAATAGTATCCATGATGAAATAGATTTATATAAATATTTATGAATTGACATACAAGTCTTAAAAGGAGACTATAGAAGCATGATTATATTTGAAATCTACTTATTGATGTAAACTTTTATATTGAGTTAAAATATAAAAGTTTTGAAACTTTTATTGAAATATTAAGATATCAGCTAATTATCTTTCACTAAAGGTGGATTTGGAGGCCTCCTACTTAAAAAAAAAAAAAAACCACTAAATAGTGAAAAGATAAATGAAATGGTAACTTGATTAAGTATATATGATATCTTGATAATTAAATGGGATATTCTTTAATAAACGAATGCATTCTTGGACATGGTCGGGTTGTAAAAATCAAAAGAAATAAAAATTATCACCATAGTATTGTAAAATTTTAGTATAATTTTGTGAGCAAATTATACAAGCTAATAAGTTTAAAGTAAAGTCATAAAAAAGTCCTTAAAAATCTTAAATGGACTAAAATCATTTGATTTATTCATTGAGTTTATTCAATTGTATTAAAAGTATAATTGTATTAAAAATGTATAAAAGTTTGAAAATAGAATGATTGAAATTAATAAATATAAAGTTGTGGTCACAACCAAAACTATTTCTTCAAATGATAAGAATGAGGTAACAATGTCTGGAGCATATAAATATATGCAAAATGAAAAGCTTGAACATATTAGCCTGAAATGATTATATTAAAGATTTAATCTTAAGTAGAGATAATTATCATAAAAGAAAATTGAATTCCAAAATATTTGGTTAGTGGTACTATAAGTATAATGGATTTAAAAATTTACTATTAGACACTAATAATGGGAACCCAACTTTGAATTAGTAGCCTCTAATTACAAAGTTTAATGGGTAAAAATAAGTTATTATTACGTGTTTATTAAACACTAGTAAAATCCATTCAAATTTTAAATACTAGTGTGATCTATTGCATGAGGATGATGAGTTTTTATACTTTTAATGGAGTTTTAAATGCTTAAAGCAATAGAAACATAATAAAAACTCTACTATATAAACATAAAAGTGGTGTTGCTTCAACAAGAATAATTGAGGTCTCTCTTATAAATGTTTATAAATAGAATAAGCAATGGTAATAATAATGCTAAAAATGGTTATAAACTTCTGACAGAAGAATAAATAAGTATTATGTGCGTTATATCTTCAATTCTAATACTATGAGTTGAGGTTTAAGCTATGGACACTATCAATTTCATTAGAATTCTAAGATATATACATTAATTGAAGGTTTAAATCGAGAGATACATTCTTGTATTTATAATATTTATTTGTGTAAAAGGTAAAAATTAAGTATCAACATTCCAAACTAGTAGAAGATTATTTATAATTTAGAATGCAGTGTATCCCATATTGGATATAAAGATTTAATTATTGATGAATAAAATTAATTTTTGTATTAATTTTATTCATATTTTAATTAATTATATTTGAATAGAAATAATTATCATATGACAAATGATCATAATTATTTTAATATAAATAGATTATTATTCATAAAAGTAATGATTATACATAAAGTCATAACCATCTGAATAAAAATTTAATATATTTATTCATTATAAATAACTCTTTCAGTACAACTATTTTTATTACTTTTGATTAAAGAATTTAAAATTTTGTTGTATCTTAAAAACATAATTACTTTTAAAAAAATATTATTTACGCCTTAAAGTCAAAATTTTTTTTATTATTTTTCTTCTCTTATTTATTTTTTCTAACACAGACACCATGTCACGGAGAAAGACTTTGAAACCTAGCAGAAGATTGCCTCCGCATGAAAATTCCAACCTACAGGGCAAAGTTCCATTCGTCTTAGGATTTTACCAGTGGTCCAGCGGCTGAAGGCAGTTATTCACTAATACTTGCTTTCTCATTGATTACAGACCAATGATATCCAGAGGATTCCTGAAATAATTGTCAAGTATATATATTTTTCATTCCTCAGTCAATAGCGTGTCTGAACATTTTAGCTTTGGAAGCAATAATGGTTTTGTATTGGAATAAACTGGGCCGCAGAATCCGGGGTTATCGACAAGGAGAGCATGAAGCATCAGACAACAATCCACTTTGGAACAAAATAAAGTGAAACTCAAACATAATGGAATGACATAAGTCACCCCCGAAATTTTCGCTGAATGAAGTGACAACAGGCCACCATCACCTTTAGCACCACCAATCACAGCTAATGCCCTGATTCCCCAATCAAGCAAACGAATTTTACAAACATATAGATACGTGTATCCATACATGGGTATTTATGTATATCTCCATATAACTTGGTGACACCCTCGGCCAATTTTACAACTGGTCCTCCAACTAAGAGGACAGTAAATTTGCACCAACCAAGGGTTTCGTGAAGAATACTGCTCCCTACTGATTACCATACTCAAGGCAACATTATCTAGAGAGAAAAGCAGCATTGATGAGTTTAAGAAAGCTGCTAAACGCTTAGATTACTCCATATTCAAGTCTAATAAGAGCTGATGTATCAATAATATGCAAATATCCCCTATGAACAAAGTTCAAACCATTACTCATTTCTATTTCTGCCCCCCAAAATAAAATATCAACTCAAAAAGTTCATAAGAAAAACGCAGGAAAGCTTCTACATATATGACTGGAGACACGTGGAGTGGTACACTCCCATTTACATGAGCTTTGCCCTTGAAAAATCCATCTCAGGATGCTGCAACAAACCAACAAAAAGATTGAACAAATTTCATCATCTAAAGCACCATATAGGGAATAATTGAAAAGAGAGGAGGAGAGGACAGCAACATATAAATGTGTGCGTGTGTGTGTGAATTGCGTGTGAAGTTTCTGAAATGAATAGTTACCTCGGACATGAATTTCTTTAGAATTTCCTGCTTCTGAAGCTCATCACTGGTTGGAAGGCCCATGGCTTTCTGTCTCTGGTCAAACTGCAGAGAAGCAGAAGTTGACAAGTACCAATTATGGTGAATCCAAAGTTTACAAAAAAGAGAAGGCTATAATGTAAATATAAAAGGCTAACGCAAAAGAGAACAGAAATATCTCTTACAGAACAGTAAGTACAAATTTAGATTTAAAAGAAAAACAAAAAACTAGGCAATAAGAAAAAACCTAGGCAATTTGACATGATCTGAGATGAGAGCTCGTGGCAGATAGAAACTAGCCAGAAGCAAAATACAATGAGAAAGGCAGAACTAATTACCATCATCTTCTCCACAGTTTGACGTGTTTCCGGATCTAAGTCAGATAGTTTGCTGTTCTCTGGTTCAACTTTCTGAGTGTCAATTTCAGGATCTCCTTTTACCAATGATTTCCACCATTCCATTTGGTTGTGCTTTGTCAAAAGGATTGAGACTGAACGATTATCCTCTACAAGACGGGTGGGAAGATTTTTATATTACCGATAAAAGTGAATGTTTGTAAAATCAAATAAAGTGTTAGTTCATTTCCACAAAAGTAGACTTAAATGGTATTTCGAAAACACAATAGCACCAGCATGACATAAACAATCTTAATTAAATTGTCTTCTATATTATAAATTCACTAAATCAAGTACCAACGTCTGTTGGTCCGAGTAGCATGGAGCTCGATTCCCCTTAAGCAAGATCTTGATTTCAAGTTTTGTGAATAGAGAAAACAGGCTTGAAAGAGCTTGTCCCCTTATAGGGTCCGCCTTGGCTCAACTCCAGATTAATCGGGACCCAAAGTGGCTACCGGACACCAAAGGGTCCCAAACCAAAAAAAAAAAAAATGATCAACAATACAAAGATCCTACATTAAAGATCAAGAAACAAAAGATACGAGGTGAAATTTACATATAACAAAACAGAAATGCAATATGAAATTTAACAAAAAAACATAAACTTCTTCTCTCAAAAAAAGAAAACAGATTCAAAAGCTTTGATGCGTAAGGTTCAAGTAATTTACATAGAATGACAGAAAATAAATCTAGGAGAGAAGATAAGAACCAATTCCATAAAAACTACAAAATGGATTTCAGATATGACTAATAAAAGTTCATCTTTATGACAGTTATGCAAATTCTGTGCATAAAGAAGGTGTATTAATCCTAACACTTTTAATTTATTGTAAGGCTTAAATCTTTTATTAATTCGCAGCTCTAAATTAAAATTTTAAAACATTGCACACCCAATATTGTCGATATACTTGCAATAACCTAATAATTGCAGTAGTTGTCTCTCATTTTCTGTGAGATAACATACCGATGCTCCAGTAACAATCATCAGGTTTGACAGTTTGGAAAAGCTCCCCCTGAAAATAAAAAGAAATATGTTACTTCGATGAAAAGTTGTAAATCAACTAGGAAGTATATAAAAGCATATGCACTAACTTACATCAATAACAGGAGGCTGCCCCTTGAGTCCAGCTTTTAGATGGTTCTTCTTTATCTCACACACAACAGACCTTGATCTTGTTCCACTGGGAACTGGAACATTAACAGTGACCTCTTGCAGGGTCTGTGTCCAAGAGTATTTCTCCAGATCAAGACCATTGCCTTTATTTGGAACTGTCCAATAATTTAGAAAAATGAAAATTAATGACAGTAATAAGCTAGTCTTTGAGTTTTACTTTCACATGCATCTAACAGTATCAAATTCAAAATCTCCCATGCAAACACTTAATCGTATGTTAACCCCAACTGGCATGCAACTACAAACCCTCCACCCCACTAAACAATAAATGACAAAAAAGACACCCACACAACAAAATGTATAGAAGTCCCTTTTTTACCAGCATTCAAACACAGTGTATATCTGGTCATAGCCAACTAATGAAATTAACATACACAACCATTTCCGATAAAATCATACCATATACACCTACCAATAGCCCCAACTGTCAGAAAGCAAATGTAAATAGGCTAACATGTTTACCAAAAGACGAAGGAGAGAGGGAAAACCATGCAATTCAACATATAAGAAATAATTTGGACAACCATTGTAGCTCTAGAACCATCTAAAACATCCAAGACTAGATAAATTTATAGAAAGTTCAACATTAGTCCAGTGAGTGATTGAACTAGGAATAAAATCTGCTCCTCACCCTGTTAATTTCAAAACATTGTTTTCAATTACAATCTTTTACTACCAGATTTCGAAAAGTTGTCAAAAAGTTTGAGGTGAATGCCGAGCTCAGGGGCAAGGAAATCAAACCCAACTTACACCAATGCTTACACCAAAATCCAAAGTATATAGGCACAATAGAATTCCACTCCACAAATTTCCATATGTTCCCTAGAGAAGCAGTTAAAAACCCTTCACACCACGGAATACTATTAACATTATTTAACAAATGAAGCATACCACCATGACACAAGTAGTGACAAAGGACGACCAACATTACATCATTAGGGGTGTAATGAACTGAGTCAAACCCATAATCAGAAAGTATTTAACCCAATTCTTGAAGCTTGCTCGAGCTTGTTAATATAGGGTTTTCCTTTCCAAATACAAAATACAAGAGCCCCTGGTTGAGGACAGAAAAAGAATGTTGCTTTTCTTCACTTCATTCCTCACAAACACAAGCAAGCCAAGCTATAAACACATATTAAAACCCTAAAGAGCCCAAAAAAACACAACCTTTCTGCTTTAAATCCATATTTTAAACCTCCCCGGATATTTATATCTTCTTTAACATATGCCATCAGCACATATTAAAACCCTAAAGAGCCCAAAAAAACACAACCTTTCTGCTTTAAATCCATATTTTAAACCTCCCCCGATATTTATATCTTCTTTAACATATGCCATCAGCAAATATTCAGCAAATATTCAGCAAATATTCAGCAAACATTCAGCAATGAAGACCTCAGATGATTTTACTTCTAAAAGAAAGCCTCAATTTCCCTTCTTTCCCCAAATTTCTCATCAATTAGCCTTGCATGCAAAAGAACAATAATAATAAGAAGAAAATTAAAAGAAATGAAGAAAAACGAACCTCTCAAGCCAGAGCTAGTCTCTTCGTCCTTCTTATCCTCCTTTCTATCGACCGCCATTTGCTCCTTCTTCACTTCTTTCTTGATCTCCTTCCCTTCCTTCTCCTTTACCTCCATCTTTGGAGCCACCTCTTCTTCCTTCTTCTTGCTCTTCTCCTTCGCAACTCTCACAATCGCCGCGATCTCCTTATCGACGTTCTCTTTCCCGAGAAAACCACTCTCTTTCGCCAGAAAATCGAAAACTTTCTCCAAAAACGCAACAGGGTTCGACGGATCCAAGCTCGCGTTAAACAACACCGGGTTAAGAGGCGGCGGTGAAGAAGTGGAGGGCTTTGCCTCCTGTTCCTGGAACTCGGAGATTATTGCCATGATTATAAATCCGAGTTTGGGTCAGGTGAGGTGCTTGGGAGTGTTATGTTTTTGGTCTGCTGCTGCTGGAGTTTCGTTAGGGTTTATTTATCCGGACGGTACAGGACAGCAAAGGAGTTCCAAGATTTCAACCGAGAGTTCCAGAACCTGTTTTTCCAATTTTCGTTTCGTATTTGCCAGAAGAACGTCCCTTTTTTTTAATTATTTTTTATCAAAAATATAATTAAAATAATTTAAATTAAAAAAAAATCAAGAATTTAAATAATAATATTTTTTTATTTTTAAAATTATCAAAATTTAAACACTAATAATTAAAATTACAATTATTTTCATTTTATCAATAGCCCGTATAATTACA
The DNA here is from genome assembly GCF_002303985.1 of Durio zibethinus. Next base: position 6,595,656 of record NW_019167838.1, on the reverse strand, counting down.
ACAACTTACATATTTTATTGTTTATATATATATTATATATATGTATATGTTTAAAATTTAAAATATAATAATAAATTCAAAAAATTATAAACAAAATTAACGTTTATTTCATTTATCTAATTTTTATTTTAAAAAATTTATTCAACTTTTTAAGTTTTATGAAGGTAAATTTTGCATACTTGCTTAGCAAGCTAGCATAGGGTTTTGGAATGAGAATTTTAAAATATTAGTACGTTTTTTTATGGGATTATTTTTAAATAAATCAGTTAAAAAATTAAGTTATTCATTTATATAAAGTTAAAGATTCATTTAAGTTTTGAGATAATTTAGATAAAAATTAAAATTTGTTAAATAAATTAAGATATAATTTTTAAATCGATTTAAATATTAGATTGAATCTTGAATAAAAAATTAAAATTCGAATCCAATTCAAATTGATTTGATCTAAATTATAATATATAAATTATTTATTTATATATATATATGTGAATTATATATGAATTTATTTATATATAAAAAAATAAAAATTATATATATTATTAAACTTAATTTTTATTTTTATATGATTTTTATTTTAAATTTTTACATATATAATTTTTATTTTAAAATTATACATATGAATTACATATTATCCTATTAAATTTAATTTAATCATATTTTTTTATTTTTTATTATATAAATTAAATTAAATAAGTGAGTTTGGGGTTTTTTTTAATTTGGATTAGATTTAAAAAATTTTAGAACTTGAAATTTCAAATAGGGTCGAATCTAGTGATGGCAATGGGTAGGGTTGATGCGGGTTTTTGCTCGCTTCAAACCCGACCCGATCTGATAAATTTTTTATTATTTTTATACTCGAACTAATCGATCTGACATTGTATAAAATTATACTCGATTCGAAATTAATAAAATATTATTTTTAATATAAATATCAATTTATATATATATAAATATATATAAAAATAAATATAAAATTAAAAAATAATTTTTATATATATCGGGTCGGATTTGTCTAAAACCTGACCCGACCACGAAATTTTCTTTATGCCACTCAATCCGATCCGACCTAATACTTAATTTTTTTTTTTAAATCAACCCCCAAGATCGGATCTAGTCGAAACCTATCGATTTCGAATTTTTTTGTCTTCTCTTGTCGAATCAAATTTGGATAAATATATAAATTATTAATATTAAATATAAACTCGATCCAAATTCGATTCGATCTGACTCATTAACATCTCTACTTCTAAATTAAAAATATTAAATGATTGATATTTTTCTTTGAACATTAGTAATATTTATAATTTTTTTCATTTTAGAAAGAAATCCAAAAGAAAGTATCATATCTCCAAAGAAAAAGAATTTTTTTAATGCTACTAACAAATATGGGAAAAATTTTGGGTTATATAATTAAAAAAAATTAATTGTCACAAATATATATATATATATATATATATATAAATTTGAATCGAAATTATTTTTTATGCCAAATAAATTTAATATTTAAATTTCAATATCTTTATTTTTTTTTTGATTTTCTGTAATATTTTAATACTTGAAAATTAATATTTTAACAAAGTTTTTCCGGGCACGGGCAGGCACTCCTTGCTGAGATTTCTTCGAATCATCGTATGAAGGCCTGCCATGAGTAGGAAAAGTAATATTCTTAGTTCTTACACATGAAATGAAATTAACCAATCTTTGATGCATTTTATTTCCATGTAATTGGGGCTGCAGAACTTCATCGCTTTATTCACTCAGACAATTGCGAACTCAAAGAAAAAACAAATTTTTTTGGCAGCCCATGTTCTCTCAGTTTCTCTCTCTTCAACAGTTTCAATTGTGAACACACTTGAATGTAATAAATATTATTCAATCTTCAGTGAAGAAGATGTTAGCAGGCACTGTTGTTTGCTACGACAGCGTCCCTGATGATTTTCAGAGATTCTTCAAAATCGTTGCAGAGCAGGTGAGCGTCAGGAATCACATTAGGGTCAACTGCTACAACAATGGTCATATTATCAATGTCGCTCTGAAAATGAATTGTCAAAGCATGTAACAGAAAAAAACAATGGAACAAAGGGTTTGATCATTTCAATTTTGAGAAGAAGAGTGCTCACTTTTAGAAGGTTTGGATTTCAAGGTGAAAATTGGCCACCTAATCTTGTAAATGCCTGGGAATGGCCATAAATAATGGGAGCAATGAAAGCTATGAGATGGCCATAAAAAATAATTTCTTCTAGGTGTCCAGCCACATTTGAAAACGCCATTGTAGTGTCCAAAGAAATTCTATATGCCACAGCAGCCAATTGCTGTAGGAGATTTCTTTATTACTTTTAATAACAGTAGAAGAGGATTATGCTTGAGAATATGGATGGGAAATTAGTTGATTTTTTTTTTACCTTAGATCCAAATAACTTAAGTATTTGTCTGTTAAATATATGCATAAAGCTAGAAGAGAGAGCTTTTTATGATCTGTTGTAGCTTTAGCGCCACGAAGGTAATATAAAGGATCATTTTGTATGCAAATGAATCCGATTTCATTGCCCCACTTCACCTTGGACTTCTCATCCATCATTTTAGACAAAGCCTGTCCATTCAAAGCATTAGAAGAAGCAAAATCAATGTAGAAATTAGATACATAGACACCGGAACTCTTAGATGCACATTCAACTACCTTTTTTTTTTTTTTTTAATTTGCTCTAGAGAAAAAGAGAAAAAAAAATCACTTGGATCCCAGTAGTTTGTCTAATATTCACCAAAACAGCTGGCCTTAGGCGGATGTTTTTAGGAAGTTGATTTGACTTCTGCTTCTCTCGTTTTGTCTCTATCAAATTCACCTTCCAAATAATAAAAATGAAAAAAAAAATAGATATAGCCAATGAGACGTAAAAAGATTATTATATTAACATTTCCACTTTTTTGAAATTAAAAAAAAAAAAAAACTCACCTTATTTTTTATTTAGATAGCGTCAGACACAGGCTTGTGTTATTCCCAGAAACACATGATTAACGTCTAGTTAAACAAGTGAAAAAAATTTGGGAAATTAAGGCTATGATCAACAAGAAAAAAAAAAAAAACTAAATACTTCTACTAATTGTTAAAGGAATAGTTTATTATCTCTTGAATTAGTTAATATGTTATTGGATTTTGCATTTGAAGATTATGGATTTGAGAAAATTTATGTATTTAATATCTTTTTTAATTAATTAGGATAAAAAATTTAAGGATAAAATAGAAATTTAAAAAAATTGCTACTTTTTTATTAAGTAGCAAGGTGTGGGAGGGAATTTAAGGGTAAATTAAAAATTCTTAGTGTAGATTTATAGCTAGTAACTAAACATGGGATATACAGCTTATAATAATTTTTTATTCGAAAATCAAAGAAGTAAATGAAAAATGAAGAGAAACCAAGACTATACTTAACCGGTTGATATTATTTGTTTATTTATTTTATTTTTTTTAATAAAAAACTAAAAATAAATAAAAAGATAAAGAATTTACGATCTGGTTCAGGGATTCAATCACATAAATCAAGCTTGTATAAAACAAGAAACTAAATCACGAGAAATGATATTGATGATTGAACTATTTTTTGGGAAAAAAATCAAGAGGAGATTTAATCTGTATTTGACATCCAATCTTTGTTATTGAATAAGAAATTCCTAAGATTTTTGGTAAAAAATTCTATAAATTGTGCCTAATACCATACAGAAACGTATAAAGAGAATTGAGAAATTTGATAAAAAGATCATAGCATTTTTTTGGTGTGAAAGATTTTTGGGTTTTAAGTACTATTATGGGATTTTTATTTTTGAACCATATTTGATCTTGAAATTTTGATTAGGTTTTTGGGTTGAGTGTTTCAATGGTATTGGATTTCTGACTAAGTGATTTTTTTGGATTTCTCGGAGATTTTTGGAAATTTTTTTCTTGGTTTTTTTTTTGGAAAGTTGCTTGAATTTTTCAGTTGAAGCTTGAAGTTTACGAGGATTAGAATCTAAAAGTCCCATCATTTTCTAGGTTTTTCATCGTTTTCTGGAAATTGGCTTGAAGTTCCCAGTGTTCCTAGAGAAAAATTAGAGAGAGAACATTTTAGAGAGAGAGGGAGTTGGGTATCTCTGAAGAGCAACAAAAGAATTTGGGCTTTTATATCAAACTGACCCTTGAACTACGTGACTTGGTGACCTACGCATCACCCATGTACAGAACCGACTCGATTGTAGAAATTTGTTTTTCTTTTTCCATTCTATTTTCTATTTTGATTATTTATTTATTTATTACTTATTTTATTTTAGATTATTATTATTATTATTATTGTTTTACTCATTATTTTTAATTGAACAATTTATTTTTTTAGATACCTTTATGAAGTTTATTTTCTTTATTTATTCATTAAAAAAAACAAAAAAATATTTCCAAAATAAATTCATGAATTCTACCAAACTATTGGAGTATTTTTTATAGATTTGATTTTTTATAAATTTTACCAAACTATTGGAGAATTTCATAAATCAATTTTTATAAAAGAAAAATATTTTGTTTTAATTTTACTAAACTATTGAAAGATTTGAATCTTAAATTACATCTTATTAAACAATAAGAAGGTTTAATGAATTTTTTAAAAATATGTTTATAATGAAATCTCACAAAATTATTGAAAGATTTACATCAAAGTAAATGTTACCAAATTATTGAAAAATTTTACTAATTATTTTTTTGAATAAAATATATTAATGAATCCGATGATGAAACCTCTTTAGAGTGGGATATTAATATCCATAAATGCTTTTAAGATGAAAAAATTATCTTAAATTGCTATCAAACTATTCGAGTAAATTCAGGATCAATTTTCAATAATTAAGTTATGTGGTAAAATTATAAAAATATCTTAAAGCTTAAATAATTTGAAATCAAATCGGTACTATCTTTTGAATGGACACTGTAAGGGTGCTATAACTTTTATCATGCGTAATTGCACTTCTAAACCTAAAATCTAGTTTCGTGGATTATATAATCTACTATTTAAAAATACCTAAGTCAATTTTGAGATTTCTCTTTAAATGAGATAAATTCAGTTAGGTGAGTAACTCTACCTAAACAATGAAAATTGGTGCAACTTCTAAATTTATGTCTAGCGGTAGGTCTATGGATCTATATATTATGTCAATTTGGTGACTTCACTTGGGATATTTGTGAGTTACGTCAGTAAATGATTTCTTATTATCCAAGCCTATTTAATAAATTTAAAAATTTTCCTTCATAAATTTCATGTATTTATTTATTTATCATACTTGTCATTCACTTGCATATACATAACATAAACTCTACACCCGAGTTTTATCCCTTATGAGGGAGTAAGTACTTACGCTTTCGTGAAATTTCATGTCTCCATATGGGCTAGCGAAATACTCTCACTCAAATTGAACCTTTTTCGCTTGTATCCTATAATAGGTGAAGATTAGGGTACCTTATTAGTCTATGATGAACAATAATGTAAAGAACAATTTGAGAACTTTTAGAAATGACCCAAGCTATATATAGTTACCCTTATGAGCTTAACCTATAGGTAGAGGCATGTTCCCTTTACCCTTAGAGTTAATATGAAATTTAAAGTCATGTTTTTGTTGTATTATATTTGCTTTATTATGTTTATTCTTCATTTTATATTAAGATAGTTAACCAATTTCTTTATTTTTTTTTCTTGCATATTCATAAACATACATATAGATTGCATATCATTCATGCCCTAAAGATATCTTCAACAAAGCTTTCATGAAACCCAAGGAACATCTAGTTTGCGCCTTGTCCGTATTTTTCAAGTGTGAGTCACCTATTGATATGAAGGTAAAGTAAAAAAAAAAGGCAGTGAGAGGAAATAGATTATTTACCATATGGCTATGTCTCTACTTTGTCTAAAGAAGTTTGATTGCTCCTTAAACAAAAGAATTTGAAAGACTTGTCAGACATAGAGAATAACATAATTCCTTTAAAGTAATAAGGTTTTTGTCAAAAGTTTGGATATATTGCACATCTCTTGTCAATGAAGGTTAAACATTCACTCATTAAGGTAATGGTACAGTTTTAGGATCCTTCCTATCGTTGTTTCATTTTTAATAAAATTGATTTTTGTCAACTATAAAGGAGCATTCAATTTTGATAAGTATGCATCTCCGGTATCTAGATAGGGTTTATATGAAAAAACAAAAGCAATGATATTGTAAAAAGTTGGCCCATATTTT